>JARHVA010002495.1:1265000-1712500 GCA_037957365.1 Torreya grandis
ATATTTCTCCCTCGTTCTCTGTCATTTATTAAAAGTCACCTAACTAAATGCATTCATATGGATATCAACTTTTTTATGGAATAGGTAAAATTACTTCATCATGGATCAAAATAGACAACAAAAATCAATGTTTTACATTGAGTGGGTATTAGTATATAAAGTAATTAGTTTATGATCCACATTTTATCACCTTTCCCATTCAAATTTGACTCAACGACATCACCTCAATATATGCATCCATACATAAAACATGCATTTTTTATGTATATATGTACACATACAAAACCATAATTATCTATTCAAAACAACTAATACATATCTCCTATAATTTCAGGGCAAATAAAATACACATGTGCATTGTATTTAAGTCAGAAATGTGTCCCAAAATAGGTTATAACATATATTATAATGTGATTAGAAGTAATAATAAATAAAATGATATCGAATTTGGGCTATCCGACTAATGTACATGTTCACACAATTAGGCATGTTCAAGAGGACCAGAAGTTAATGTAGCGTAATGGAAAATATTATCCACTTGAATCAACCCTAGAAAGAATCGTGACTACTAAGAAACATTATGGTGTTATTGAGGAGAGAGAGTGTGCAGTTGATATTTATTGGGTTGTGTAGTGAGTAAATCAGTGTAACACACAAACGGTTTATCGTTTCTCGCTTATTGATATGGGCACTCACTGTGAGGATGGTCAGGTGAAACATGATATCAAATCATCTCCTCATTTAGCAAATGTTTTAAACTCATGTTAGTGTGAGATATGTTAGTGGGTGCACTACCGCTTGACAGTGAAGATTTCTATAATCAATATTATATTAATATTAAATAAAATTTTATTTTTGGTCTTAGATTTGGATGGGAGGGTGACTGCAAAGAACAATCATGTGTGCACATGTGTTCATTACAATATCTTAATTAAATATACAAAAGACAAACTACAAATGGTACATATAATTTTACGCAAAATACGATGGAATCTTTATATGAGTTTCTTGCATCTCTAAATCTATGTCAAAAGAGAATGCCCCTATATGATCATGTCTCTGAGTTTTCGCTAAAATCTTTATGTATTCGCTAGTAATATTTTTAGTGAAAAAATTAAGGCCAAATATATCTAATGTAAAATAAAATCTTAAAGTTTGAAAATTTGTGAATGCATCCCATTATGGGATTAGGTGTTGTTTCTAAAGATGTTTGCGAACAATCACTCTGTAACTCCCCTCATCTAGAGGATACAAAATAATATGAAATGTCTAGAACATAAAAATAAGAATGGATGGAACACATGCCCTTCTCGCATTTCTTTATGCTCCTCGTAGATTATAGGTCCTCCCTTATAATCTTCAGAATTTGTTGTGCGCTGGTCATTAAACCTCACATGACTAAATACATCCATACAAATTTTTTGTTTTGTATATAATAGGTAAAAATAGTTCATTATGAACCACAATACATAGAAATCTTATTTTGCATGGAATAGATAAAAATGATTCATTACAAACCACAATAGACAACAAAAATTGATATTTTACATCGAGTAGATAACAGTACAGCTCTCAAGTTGGGCCCTCTTTTCTAAAGTGGATTCTCCCTTATCACCTTTCTGATCAAAACTGACGTCACTTGAATGCATCCATAGAGAAATCGTGTTTTGCATTTTTCAGGTAAAAGAAACTCAGCGTGAGGGAAGCATCGTTCTGTTGTAATAAAGCATTTATTATTCTGTCGTCCTCATTCATCTTCGTCTATTATATTAAAAAATCATGTGAAATTAGCGCGCTGATTCATCTTCGTCTATTATAAAAGAACTCATGTTTAAAAATACAATAATTATTAATCGATGACTGAGCGTGAGCGAAGCATGGTTGTCGTATTGTAACAGTTGCGTGTGAAATTAGCGTGCTAATTGTTCTTCATCTATTATATAAAGAAGGCAAGGCCAACACATTGAGGCAGGTTCAAATTCTCATCTTCATTATTTTGAGTCTTCACGATGGCTGTCAGCTTTCCATTGCCCCTTGTTCTGTTTGTGTTGCTTATGGCACTTGCTCCACCTTCATTTGCACTGTTTCAGTCATCGTCATGTCCTGAACGAGTACTATCATCCGAAGAAGGCACTGCTGTTTACGTTGCGCTCAATAACCTGCTGGCAAACATTGATACATCGAAATGGTATTCCAGCGGGATGGCCTTTGCAAATTCGCAGACCATAAATGGGAAACGGATTGCCATCAGATATACCCGTTGGACACAGTACTGCACCGTCGGCACCTGGGAAAGTGCCATAGGCAGTTCGGTGTTGGAAGATTTCAGAACAACTGTTCCTTATCTGAGGCCTTATCTACTCCAGGGCTGTTCTTGGGCTGCAGTCTCTAATGGCTACGCTTGGATTGATTACTACGTCCATCCATCTCAAATCACTCCTAAAGGCACACTTATACTTCCGTCATCCATCTCGTTGGAGGAGATGCAAGCCAGGATTAATGTGAGTAACACTAATATTGCTAGTAATGACTACAATGCATCAACTTCTCACCGTTTTTCTGCTTCTCCTTCGAGGCTTCTTCTGTCAAGGCTGTCAAGGTATTCGCCTGTTGACAAGACAGGCTTCGTAGACTGTCCCGTCTTGCCTTTGGTTTTGGTGAGCCACCTTAATGGCGTTTGGGACGTTCTGAAAGACGGCGAGTATTTGACATCTGCGAACAAGAGAATACAACTGGCAATGCAAAACGACTGTAATCTCGTGTTGACTGATACCAACGCAAACGGGCGAGTGTTGTGGAGCAGTAACACTGCAGGGAATGGGAAGGGATGCTTTCTGCGTCTACAGACTGAAGCGAACTTGGTCATTTATAACAGAAATGGTGGCCCAGTGTGGGCTATTAACCAAGGGTGTGGAGCTGGGTGTGAGAAGTTCAGCTCTTTGGTAATAGAGGATGATGGTAACCTGGTTGTGTATCGTAGTCAGGATGGCAGGCTTTACAAAGTATGGGCTACCGACACCAAGGTATAACTGCAATCATGAACTTGCAGGGTAGTATGCCTCATTAAGTTCAGTGTGTATCTGTATCGTTCCTCTGCTCTACGTGTTTCTTATCTATATATAAATATTTAATAAAATAAATGTCACAAGCTATTGTGACGAATCCTTATCTTTAATTTAATTGTTTAGAAGTTCTTTATTTTATAAACTTAACCCAATTTCAATATATAATTCAATTATCCGAATGCATTTAATGTTTAAAACTCTGAAAGTTAAAAAACAAGAACTTGTACTATACTAATCTAATTTATAAAATTAGTTTAATGATTTGATGTATTTGAGAAATAGTTTTAAAAATTCCAAGTACAACTTACCAATGCCTATTTTAGTTTGACATATACAATGAGTAGATTTGAGATTACATTCAAAATATTTAAGTGTTTTGATAAAATCAAGAGAGGCCACACAAGCGCCTTGACCTTCATAAATTAATGCACATTTTAACTTTGATGTCTCCTATTTGGACGCTAATGAATAATGGAGGATTATCCACATAAACCATGATTCAATAGGGATCATTGAAGAGATAGGGAATTTGAGTGAGATAATCATGTACAACTTCATCAATGTAGATAGACATTTCTTTGCACTATTGAAGAATGTTATCTTCAGATCCTAAAAAAGTAGCTTCTTGCCTCACAAATGGGGGATGAGGGATATTCATTTCTAATAAAGGAGCATTAGAAGATTACAATGATGAGAAGTTAACATGTGTTCTAGGAAAGGGATTTAAGATGGGATGTGTGGTGGTTCATCTATAAGATCCCATTCATCATATCCTATTATAATTTTAACTAATAAAGGAGCATTATGTTGAAGTAAATCCTTTGAGGGCGAAGTGAAAGTACATTGAAATTTATGCTGGTAAGGTGCATTTGATTGAGTTTTAGTTAATGTGGGTTAACTAATTCTATTTGATTGTGTTGTCTTAAATGAGGTGGTTGAATCATTAGTTTCTTATTATGTTTGAGAGGAATAATTAACAATGATGGAAGGTTTTGGGATTTTTGTATGAGGTGTCTTGGTTAAAGGAGGAGCATAATTTACAGTTATAGTGTGTGAGTTATTTTTTAACTAAATCATTGAATTTGACACTTGTGACTTTGTTGAATTTATTGGAGGTTGCTATGATTACCCCGATTCCATAAGATGGGATGGGTAAGATTCTTAGATACAAAACATTGGGAAATAATTATAATTGGAAGATGGATAACGATCAATGTAATAAACTATTCTCCTCATTATATTCATATTAACAACATTCTCATCATTCATGTTAGGATCGACTAAACTTGCAACATTATTAATATTGGGAGGTTGATTAGAATTATCTTGATGATCAGGAAGGGGATCGTTGTAAATAACCAAATGAATTTTTACTTGATTCAAGGCCTCATATTTAGTTTTAGTTTCATGAGCCTTAACTACTACTTCATAATCTTGTTTATGTGTATGTATGACCAATTCATGATCAAAATTAGGTCCAAAGAGATAATACTTACCAAAGTTTCTTAGTCAGCGACAAGTTTCATGAGAATGGCCCAAACTTATATGAAACCAACAAAATTTTTGTGGATCATACCAATGGTTGGTAGCAAGAGTAGTATCGAGATCTCATTATGAAAGTCAAGGAAGATGCTTTTGAATCTCTAATAATGAAAGTGGTTTATGGGCATCTATGTTATGTATTTGAGAAACTATAGAACTAGGATGAGAATTATTGTAATTTGACATTGAATGAACAGGCTCTATGGGATTACGCGGAGAAAAATCTTTAATGGTGTGTATGAAATAATAGGTATCCATAACACCATCATTGGTTAAATGTCTATTTTCGGATTTCATAAGCTTTTGGGTTCCTATTAGAAGGTGTGAAGGCTTGAATTGTCATAAATAAATTTTGACATTTATCTTTGTCAAGGGGATCTTGTAAATATTTTGGAGAAATAGTCCTTACATGATATTGTAATTCATATTGAAGAGCATCAATGAATAAATGAAACAAATTATCAATAAACATGTTATGATCAACTTTGTTAGACAAGACTTTCCTTCATTTGATGAACACTCATGATGTTTTAGATTATAATTATTTACAATTGATAAAATGAGCTAGGTTATTTTCATAAAGATAATTAGTTTGTAATTATTGAGCTAATGCATTGACTAAGTCTTCCAAGCTAGCGATAGAGTGAGTTTTATGTGGACTATATCAATCTAGAGCATCACCAAAAAAGTTTTAGCTAGTAGTTTGGTGGCAGCAAAGATTTTAAGTTTAACCCAATCCTTGTATAGCTTTCCAAAAGTCTTAAAATGCAAGGCTAGTTTAGTGGATCCATTACAAGTATTATGTGAACTATACCACCTATGTCTATCTTTACGATATGAGGAACTAGATGTTCATTTTGTAAGTGTTTAATGGCCTTGTTAAGAAGTGGTGGTTATGGTATAATTTTACCTTGTGTATCTCTAGGGTGGTGGGGGTCATTATGATTTTTAACCACTCAGGGATTAAGTTTATAGTGATTTTTGAAATGCACTAACTGATTTTGCATTTGCATCATTTTATTGGTATTACTAGTTTGAAAAGTGGAGATTTGATTTAAAGATTGAAATAAAATTTGATTAGTGTTAATGTTATTTTGAATAGTAGAAGTAGCACGGGATGGATTGGCATTATGAAAGGCATTGAGATATTGAAATGCATTTGTATCTTGAGATGCACTGGTAGTTGTATGGGTTTGTGTATTAGTGTGGGTATTTAAAGTAGACCCAGTAAAGGTCACACCTACCACGTTTATATTAATGGTTGGCATGGAGGATGAATGAATGATTAAAGATGATGTCATTATAGTAAATGGAGGAATGAGAGGATAAATATGTGGTATAATTCATAGAATGACTTTTCCCAAATATTGTAGCAAAGCTAGGTAAAGGTGAATGGGGTTCTCAGATATAAGGTCCCTTCACGAGGTCATAATTGGTTTTGGGATCTTTATCATGATGTTGAGGGTTTTCATTTATGAATAGGATCATTTCAACCATATACTCAAGGCCAGTCTCACCCTTGACTATTTTTAGGAATAAAAGATTAAGTGAAGTACAATAGGGAGGAGTCCCACAGTTGGTAGTTCTAGTAGTAACATGGATATTTTTAAGATCAAGATTATTTACTACTTGATATGATAGATGCATCTTAGAGGCTTTATGAGAGTTATTAAGATGCATCATGTTATTTTTATTGTAATCTATAGATTCATGTCAAATAGATGTTACATGATGAAAAGCTTATCTAGACACTAATTAAATGAAGATCTAAATGATCATAATTTAACTAGATTGAGTTAGTTGATCTAGTTGGATTAATATGATAACAACAAAATATGAAAATAGACTAATTTAAGTTGGTTGAGCTAGTTGGAAAGGAAAGAAGATAAAATAATTTGTAACTTGACTGGGTCAAACTCGTCCATCTAGTTGGAAAAACAAGAAAACAAAATAGGATGTGATAGAATTAAGTTAAATTGGTCAATCTAGTTAGAAAATTAGGGAAACAGAATAATTTGTAATCTGACTAGGTTGAGATGGTTGATCTAGTTAGAAAAGCATGGAAATAAAATATTCTATAATCTAACTAAGTTGAGATGGTCGAGCTTGTTGGAAAGGTAAGAAGACATAATTTTCTATAGACTAACAAGATCGAGATAGCCAATGTAGTTGGAAAAACAAGAAAATAAAAATTCAAAGTTGAAACACACAACACATAGCTTGTATTAACACTATTTAATATAGTCTAAAACACAATATATATTTACAAATAACAAGAAAAAAACAATGTAATTTAGATGTTAAACTATTCGAAAAAAGATGAAGAAGTTTATACTAAAGGTTATGAATGATAGTGTAATATTTTAAATATACTTTCTTATTTGTTGGATAATGTTAGCCTAATGCTTTAGAGAGATAACTATGGAGGAAGTGTCATTTTTATATCCAACTATACCTATTTTCCAGGGTAAACTAGAAGTAACTTACTAGCACTAGCTATTAATTGATTTACCACACAATCAAATGGAATGCTGGATTCTTAAGGTTCAATACAAAGGTCAACCCTAAGCATTTCTTAAATATTATGATGTGAAGGGCTTACCCCAATACTCATAGCCATAGTACAAAGCTAAACATGGTCTTTAGTTTCCATAATAAATAAATTATATCGTATCGAATTAGAATTACAGTATAAAAATAACCACATAAATAGATCATATATGGTCAATCTAGTTTACTATGTGGGTATAGTTTTACAACATAGAAAAAATTGAGAAAAATAATACAAAATTTTAATTTTAGCTGAGAAGTGGGAAATGAAATTTTCTTGAAAGTTTGACAAAATTAAAATACTAGATTATTTAAAATGAACCTATAAAATAAAAGAAGGTTGTCCAAGTTAATGTAGTAGTTTTTCTTGAAAATGTTGAATTGATGTTTGAATGGGTTGTCCAAGTAAGTTTTTGATCCTATAAGGGTTAAAAATAGTGTTATTGAGTAAGATTGAGTCAGCCTATCTAGTTTAAACAATAATTATAAAAAATAGTAAAATAAAATGTGTAAAGGAATAAAAACAAGCAATTTGATTTAGTTAGGCACAAAAAATAGAAAAAATTAAAATTAGATCAATCAATTTGACCCAGTTAGTTGAGATTAAAAACCCTGTGCATAAAAAACACAATTTGACTTTTCCCATGCTTTTTCTCATTTTCTATTTTGTCTTTTAGTGTTGACACCAAACTTAAAAATTCATATGGCATTCTTTAGCTTAATTTTTCTCATGCACAACTTTGGCTCCCTTTTACAATTTTCCACTTTTTCGTCTGGCACAATTTCTAGCTCCAACTGTAACTTTACAAGTTGGCAAGAATCCAATGGTCTAGTGCGCATTTGTAATTTAAATTTTTTAATTACATTTTGATATTATATTTATACTCAAAATTTTTGCTATAGACTTGAAAACTCAGTGTGTAAATTGCAAATTAAAAAATACAAGGTTGCATTTGGCTTGAAAACTTCCACTAATAATCCCTGCATGTTTTTTGAAAACATACATTAACTTTTCCTTCTATGAATTGCAAGTTTTGGACATTGGCTTGCAATTTTCAAGTTTACAAATATAAATATTTGACTTTTGCTTTGAAATTTTTATCATGGACCTCAAGGTTTGGAAAGCATTTTACAACATGTAATTGTAAAACTTGCTTTTTTACTTTTGGATCTCTACAAACCACTCTTTGAGACTTTTCGCTGCTATTCCAACCTGGTCTAGTTTGAATGATAATACCTTTATGTCTAATATGAAACCATCCATGCATTTATCTTTCACTGCATGACCTTTTTCAGAAACGGATTTTTAAATTTCATCTTTGATTTTTAGCTGTCATATTTCCTCTAAAATTTCTTTCAAGCTCTAAAGCTTCTACTGCCTCTTTTTCAATATATTCCTAAAGGTAGGGACTATTTTATGAGATTATAAGGGAGTCTAGCATGTGTTTTAGAGATAAAACATAATGATTTCTTCTACCTTGGGGTGTTCTAGGATAGCATTCTAAATGCTTTCCAGCTAAGGGTATGGAAGGAATATGGATTCGTAAGTATTTGCCAATGAAATATGACCTATAAGATGGGGGAGAATATTGTACACTTTCCACAAGAAAAAAATGTGGAATATAATATAGATGGAATGCAGTTGAGAATTCCTATGTTATGCTTGTCATCCCATTTGATACTCTCCCTTGAAGACACTAGCAAAAAGTTTGCCTATATGATGAATGGCAATCCAGTCATAATTTATTTTGGTAGAAAGGCATAAATATCAATGCTGACTTTGTTTTATGATGTTGTAACTCGATCTTCACATGGAAAAGAATGTGTTATCACCCAATTATCTGCCTCACCTCTTCCTTCCACTCTATTCTCTATCTTCACAATAAATCTATATCTACATGTAATAGTTGCACTCCCAATTAGACCCATCATTATATGTCATTACTAGTGATGTTTGGGAATAACCACCCTATAACTTCCTTTATCTAGAGGAGAAAAAATAATATGAAATGTGTAGAGTATAAAAACAAGAATGGATGGAATATATGCCTCCCTTTTAAGATGCGGAATATATATACCTCCCTTTTGAGATGTGGATGAGATTTTGAAACACATATCTCAAAATACAATGATTATGTACATCACGTGTAGAATAAGAAACTATTTATTTATGTCTAACATAGAAATATATCATTTTTGAAATAGATATGTAAAAAGTACACTACCCCGCATGGCTTTATTATGTAGTTTGTATGAAAACAATTATAATATTCCCCCACGTGATTGACATTTATTCAATGTATAAGGACCAAAACATATAGGGACCACAATAGATAACATATTTGGATGTTTTACATTGAGTAGGCAATGGTACATTTCTAAAGCTGGGCCGTTCTCAAAAACATTTATGCTCCCCATGGGTTGTGGGTCTTCCCTTATCATATTTCTCCCTCGTTCTATGTCATTTATTAAAAGTCACCTAACTAAATGCATTCATATGGATATCAACTTTTTTATGGAATAGGTAAAATTACTTCATCATGGATCAAAATAGACAACAAAAATCAATGTTTTACATTGAGTGTGTATTAGTATATAAAGTAATTAGTTTATGATCCACATTTTATCACCTTTCCCATTCAAATTTGACTCAACGACATCACCTCAATATATGCATCCATACATAAAACATGTATTTTTTATTTATATATGTACACATACAAAACCATAATTATCTATTCAAAACAACTAATACATATCTCCTATAATTTCAGGGCAAATAAAATACACATGTGCATTGTATTTATGTCAGAAATGTGTCCCAAAATAGGTTATAACATATATTATAAGGTGATTAGAAGTAATAATAAATAAAATGATATCGAATTTGGGCTATCCGACTAATGTACATGTTCGCACAATTAGGCATGTTCAAGGGGAGCAGAAGTTAATGTAGCCTAATGGAAAATATTATCCACTTGAATCAACCCTAGAAAGAATCGTGACTACTAAGAAACATTATGGTGTTATTGAGGAGAGAGAGTGTGCAGTTGATATTTATTGGGTTGTGTAGTGAGTAAATCAGTGTAACACACAAACGGTTTATCGTTTCTCGCTTATTGATATGGGCACTCATTGTGAGGATGGTCAGGTGAAACATGATATCAAATCATCTCCTCATTTAGCAAATGTTTTAAACTCATGTTAGTGTGAGATATGTTAGTGGGTGCACTATCGCTTGACAGTGAAGATTTCTATAATGAATATTATATTTATATTAAATAAAATTTTATTTTTGGTCTTAGATTTGGATGGGAGGGTGACTACAAAGAACAATCATGTGTGGACATGTGTTCATTACAATATCTTAATTAAATATACAAAAGACAAACTACAAATGGTACATATAATTTTACGCAAAATATGATGGAATCTTTATATGAGTTTCTTGCATCTCTAAATCTATGTCAAAAGAGAATGCCCCTATATGATCATGTCTCTGAGTTTTTGCTAAAATCTTTATGTATTCGCTAGTAATATTTTTAGTGAAAAAATTAAGGCTAAATATATCTAATGTAAAATAAAATCTTAAAGCTTGAAAATTTGTGAATGCATCCCATTATGGGATTAGGTGTTGTTTCTAAAGATGTTTGCGAACAATCACTCTGTAACTCCCCTCATCTAGAGGATACAAAATAATATGAAATGCCTAGAACATAAAAATAAGAATGGATGGAACACATGCCCTTCTCGCATTTCTTTATGCTCCTCGTAGATTATAGGTCCTCCCTTATAATCTTCAGAATTTGTTGTGCGCTGGTCATTAAACCTCACATGACTAAATACATCCATACAAATTTTTTGTTTTGTATATAATAGGTAAAAATAGTTCATTATGAACCACAATACATAGAAATCTTATTTTGCATGGAATAGATAAAACTGATTCATTACAAACCACAATAGACAACAAAAATTGATATTTTACATGAGTAGATAATAGTACAGCTCTCAAGTTGGGCCCTCTTTTCTAAAGTGGATTCTCCCTTATCACCTTTCTGATCAAAACTGACGTCACTTGAATGCATCCATAGAGAAATCGTGTTTTGCATTTTTCAGGTAAAAGAAACTCAGCGTGAGGGAAGCATCGTTGTGTTGTAATAAAGCATTTATTATTCTGTCGTCCTCATTCATCTTCGTCTATTATATTAAAAAATCATGTGAAATTAGCGCGCTGATTCATCTTCGTCTATTATAAAAGAACTCATGTTTAAAAATACAATAATTATTAATCGATGACTGAGCGTGAGCGAAGCATGGTTGTCGTATTGTAACAGTTGCGTGTGAAATTAGCGTGCTAATTGTTCTTCATCTATTATATAAAGAAGGCAAGGCCAACACATTGAGGCAGGTTCAAATTCTCATCTTCATTATTTTGAGTCTTCACGATGGCTGTCAGCTTTCCATTGCCCCTTGTTCTGTTTGTGTTGCTTATGGCACTTGCTCCACCTTCATTTGCACTGTTTCAGTCATCGTCATGTCCTGAACGAGTACTATCATCCGAAGAAGGCACTGCTGTTTACGTTGCGCTCAATAACCTGCTGGCAAACATTGATACATCGAAATGGTATTCCAGCGGGATGGCCTTTGCAAATTCGCAGACCATAAATGGGAAACGGATTGCCATCAGATATACCCGTTGGACACAGTACTGCACCGTCGGCACCTGGGAAAGTGCCATAGGCAGTTCGGTGTTGGAAGATTTCAGAACAACTGTTCCTTATCTGAGGCCTTATCTACTCCAGGGCTGTTCTTGGGCTGCAGTCTCTAATGGCTACGCTTGGATTGATTACTACGTCCATCCATCTCAAATCACTCCTAAAGGCACACTTATACTTCCGTCATCCATCTCGTTGGAGGAGATGCAAGCCAGGATTAATGTGAGTAACACTAATATTGCTAGTAATGACTACAATGCATCAACTTCTCACCGTTTTTCTGCTTCTCCTTCGAGGCTTCTTCTGTCAAGGCTGTCAAGGTATTCGCCTGTTGACAAGACAGGCTTCGTAGACTGTCCCGTCTTGCCTTTGGTTTTGGTGAGCCACCTTAATGGCGTTTGGGACGTTCTGAACGACGGCGAGTATTTGACATCTGCGAACAAGAGAATACAACTGGCAATGCAAAACGACTGTAATCTCGTGTTGACTGATACCAACGCAAACGGGCGAGTGTTGTGGAGCAGTAACACTGCAGGGAATGGGAAGGGATGCTTTCTGCGTCTACAGACTGAAGCGAACTTGGTCATTTATAACAGAAATGGTGGCCCAGTGTGGGCTATTAACCAAGGGTGTGGAGCTGGGTGTGAGAAGTTCAGCTCTTTGGTAATAGAGGATGATGGTAACCTGGTTGTGTATCGTAGTCAGGATGGCAGGCTTTACAAAGTATGGGCTACCGACACCAAGGTATAACTGCAATCATGAACTTGCAGGGTAGTATGCCTAATTAAGTTCAGTGTGTATCTGTATCGTTCCTCTGCTCTACGTGTTTCTTATCTATATATAAATATTTAATAAAATAAATGTCACAAGCTATTGTGACGAATCCTTATCTTTAATTTAATTGTTTAGAAGTTCTTTATTTTATAAACTTAACCCAATTTCAATATATAATTCAATTATCCGAATGCATTTAATGTTTAAAATTCTGAAAGTTAAAAAACGAGAACTTGTACTATACTAATCTAATTTATAAAATTAGTTTAATGATTTGATGTATTTGAGAAATAGTTTTAAAAATTCCAAGTACAACTTACCAATGCCTATTTTAGTTTGACATAGACATTGAGTAGATTTGAGATTACATTCAAAGTATTTAAGTGTTTTGATAAAATCAAGAGAGGCCACACAAGCGCCTTGACCTTCATAAATTAATGCACATTTAACTTTGATGTCTCCTATTTGGACGCTAATGAATAATGGAGGATTATCCACATGAACCATGATTCAATAGGGATCATTGAAGAGATAGGGAATTTGAGTGAGATAATCATGTACAATTTCATCAATGTAGATAGACATTTCTTTGCACTATTGAAGAATGTTATCTTCAGATCCTAAAAAAGTAGCTTCTTGCCTCACAAATGGGGGATGAGGGATATTCATTTCTAATAAAGGAGCATTAGAAGATTACAATGATGAGAAGTTAACATGTGTTCTAGGAAAGGGATTTAAGATGGGATATGTGGTGGTTCATATTTAAGATCCCATTCATCATATCCTATTATAATTTTAACTAGTAAAGGAGCATTATGTTGAAGTAAATCCTTTGAGGGCGAAGTGAAAGTACATTGAAATTTATGTTGGTAAGGTGCATTTGATTGAGTTTTAGTTAATGTGGGTTAACTAATTCTATTTGATTGTGTTGTCTTAAATGAGGTGGTTGAATCATTAGTTTCTTATTATGTTTGAGAGGAATAATTAACAATGATGGAAGGTTTTGGGATTTTTGTATGAGGTGTCTTGGTTAAAGGAGGAGCAGAATTTACAGTGATAGTGTGTGAGTTATTTTTTAACTAAATCATTGAATTTGACACTTGTGACTTTGTTGAATTTATTGGAGGTTGCTATGATTACCCCGATTCCATAAGATGGGATGGGTAAGATTCTTGAAAGATACAAAACATTGGGAAATAATTATAATTGGAAGATGGATAACGATCAATGTAATAAACTATTCTGCTCATTATATTCATATTAACAACATTCTCATCGTTCATGTTAGGATCGACTAAACTTGCAACATTATTAATATTGGGAGGTTGATTAGAATTAGCTTGATGATCAGGAAGGGGATCCTTGTAAATAACCAAATGAATTTTTACTTGATTCAAGGCCTCATATTTAGTTTTAGTTTCATGAGCCTTAGCTACTACTTCATAATCTTGTTTATGTGTATGTATGACCAATTCATGATCAAAATTAGGTCCAAAGAGATAATACTTACCAAAGCTTCTTAGTCAGTGACAAGTTTCATGAGAATGGCCCAAACTTATATGAAACCAACAAAATTTTTGTGGATCATACCAATGGTTGGTAGCAAGAGTAGTATCGAGATCTCTTTATGAAAGTCAAGGAAGATGCTTTTGAATCTCTAATAATGAAAGTGGTTTATGGGCATCTATGTTATGTATTTGAGAAACTATAGAACTAGGATGAGAATTATTGTAATTTGACATTGAATGAACAGGGTCTATGGGATTACTTGGAGAAAAATCTTTAATGGTGTGTATGAAATAATAGGTATCCATAACACCATCATTGGTTAAATGTCTATTTTCGGATTTCATAAGCTTTTGGGTTCCTTTTAGAAGGTGTGAAGGCTTGAATTGTCATAAATAAATTTTGACATTTATCTTTGTCAAGGGATTCCTCTAAATATTTTGGAGAAAGAGTCCTTACATGATATTGTAATTCATATTGAAAAGCATCAATGAATAAATGAAACAAATTATCAATAAACATGTTATGATCAACTTTGTTAGACAAGGCTTTCCTTCATTTGATGAACACTCATGATGTTTTAGATTATAATTATTTACAATTGATAAAATGAGCTAGGTTATTTTCATAAAGATAATTAGTTTGTAATTATTGAGCTAATGCATTGACTAAGTCTTCCAAGCTAGCGATAGAGTGAGTTTTATGTGGACTATATCAATCTAGAGCATCACCAAAAAAGTTTTAGCTAGTAGTTTGGTGGCAGCAAAGATTTTAAGTTTAACCCAATCCTTGTATAGCTTTCCAAAAGTCTTAAAATGCAAGGCTAGTTTAGTGGATCCATTACAAGTATTATGTGAACTATACCACCTATGTCTATCTTTACAATATGAGGAACTAGATGTTCATTTTGTAAGTGTTTAATGGCCTTGTTAAGAAGTGGTGGTTATGGTATAATTTTACCTTGTGTATCTCTAGGGTGGTGGGGGTCATTATGATTTTTAACCACTCAGGGAGTAAGTTTATAGTGATTTTTTGAATGCACTAACTGATTTTGCATTTGCATCATTTTATTGGTATTACTAGTTTGAAAAGTGGATATTTGATTTAAAGATTGAAATAAAATTTGATTAGTGTTAATGTTATTTTGAATAGTAGAAGTAGCATGGGATGGATTGGCATTATGAAAGGCATTGAGATATTGAAATGCATTTGTATCTTGAGATGCACTAGTAGTTGTATGGGTTTGTGTATTAGTGTGGGTATTTAAAGTAGACCCAGTAAAGGTCACACCTAGCACGTTTATATTAATGGTTGGCATGGAGGATGAATGAATGATTAAAGATGATGTCATTATAGTAAATGGAGGAATGAGAGGATAAATATGTGGTATAATTCATAGAATGACTTTTCCCAAATATTGTAGCAAAGCTAGGTAAAGGTGAATGGGGTTCTCAGATATAAGGTCCCTTCACGAGGTCATAATTGGTTTTGGGATCTTTATCATGATGTTGAGGGTTTTCATTTATGAATAGGATCATTTCAACCATATACTCAAGGCCACTCTCACCCTTGACTATTTTTAGGAATAAAAGATTAAGTGAAGTACAATAGGGAGGAGTCCCACAGTTGGTAGTTCTAGTAGTAACACGGATATTTTTAAGATCAAGATTATTTACTACTTGATATGATAGATGCATCTGAGAGGCTTTATGAGAGTTATTAAGATGCATCATGTTAGTTTTATTGTAATCTATAGATTCATGTCAAATAGATGTTACATGATGAAAAGCTTATCTAGACACTAATTAAATGAAGATCTAAATGCTCATAATTTAACTAGATTGATTTAGTTGATCTAGTTGGATTAATATGATAACAACAAAATATGAAAATAGACTAATTTAAGTTGGTTGAGCTAGTTGGAAAGGAAAGAAGATAAAATAATTTGTAACTTGACTGGGTCAAACTCGTCCATCTAGTTGGAAAAACAAGAAAACAAAATAGGATGTGATAGAACTAAGTTAAATTGGTCAATCTAGTTAGAAAATTAGGGAAACAGAATAATTTGTAATCTGACTAGGTTGAGATGGTTGATCTAGTTAGAAAAGCATGGAAATAAAATAGTCTATAATCTAACTAAGTTGAGATGGTCGAGCTTGTTGGAAAGGTAAGAAGACATAATTGTCTATAGACTAACTAGATCGAGCTAGCCAATCTAGTTGGAAAAACAAGAAAATAAAAATTCAAAGTTGAAACACACAACACATAGCTTGTATTAACACTATTTAATATAGTCTAAAACACAATATATATTTACAAATAACAAGAAAAAAACAATGTAATTTAGATGTTAAACTATTCAAAAAAGATGAAGAAGTTTATACTAAAGGTTATGAATGATAGTGTAATATTTTAAATATACTTTCTTATTTGTTGGATAATGTTAGCCTAATGCTTTAGAGAGATAACTATGGAGGAAGTGTCATTTTTATATCCAACTATACCTATTTTCCAAGGTAAACTAGAAGTAACTTACTGGCACTAGCTATTAATTGATTTACCACACAATCAAATGGAATGCTGGATTCTTAAGGTTCAATACAATGGTCAACCCTAAGCATTTCTTAAATATTATGAGGTACATGGAAACTAAAGACCATGTTTAGCTTTGTACTATGGCTATGAGTATTGGGGTAAGCCCCTCACATCATAATATTTTTAATTGATATACAAGGACTGTAGATGGAATATCATGTATACCTTCAAGATAATAGCTAATTAGTTTTAAAACTGTTAGTACATAGTTTCTAGTGAAATCTAAGCAAAATTAAAATCAAGGGAAAATTCAATTTTACCAAAAATCAAGTTTTTTAAAATTTTGAATGTAAATAAACAAATAACTAGAAAAATATCAAAGTTATTGTAATTATAAAGAAATAAAATTTAATTTTTTTCCTAAGTTAGAAAATATAAACAGACAACAAGATCGATCAAGTTGATCTAGTTGGACAAAAAAGATGGAACAAAGTCAACCTGACTGACTCAACCTTTTTTCAAATATGCCAAAATAAATAAATTATATCGTATCGAATTAGAATTACAGTATAAAAATAAACACATAAATAGATCATATATGGTTGATCTAGTTGACTATGTGGGTATAGTTTTACAACATAGAAAAAATTAAGAAAAATAATACAAAATTTTAATTTTAGCTGAGAAGTGGGAAATGAAATTTTCTTGAAAGTTTGACAAAATTAAAATACTAGATTATTTAAAATGAACCTATAAAATAAAAGAAGGTTGTCCAAGTTAATGTAGTAGTTTTTCTTGAAAATGTTGATTTCATGTTTGAATGGGTTGTCCAAGTAAGTTTTTGATCCTATAAGGGTTAAAAATAGTGTTATTGAGTAGGATTGAGTCAGCCTATCTAGTTTAAACAATAATTATAAAAAATAGTAAAATAAAATGTGTAAAGGAATAAAAACAAGCAATTTGATTTAGTTAGGCACAAAAAATAGAAAAAAATAAAATTAGATCGATCAATTTGACCCAGTTAGTTGAGATTAAAAACCCTGTGCATAAAAAACACAATTTGACTTTTCCCATGCTTTTTCTCATTTTCTATTTTGTCTTTTAGGGTTGACACCAAACTTAAAAAGTCATATGGCATTCTTTAGCTTAATTTTTCTCATGCACAACTTTGGCTCCCTTTTACAATTTTCCACTTTTTCGTCTGGCACAATTTCTAGCTCCAACTGTAACTTTACAAGTTGGCAGGAATCCAATGGTCTAGAGCGCATTTGTAATTTAAATTTTTTAATTACATTTTGATATTATATTTATACTCAAAATTTCTGCTATAGACTTGGGAACTCAGTTTGTAAATTGCAAATTAAAAAATACAAGGTTGCATTTGGCTTGAAAACTTCCACTAATAATCCCTGCATGTTTTTTGAAAACATACATTAACTTTTCCTTCTATGAATTGCAAGTTTTGGACATTGGCTTGCAATTTTCAAGTTTACAAATATAAATATTTGACTTTTGCTTTGAAATTCTTATCATGGACCTCAAGGTTTGGAAAGCATTTTACAACATGTAATTGTAAAACTTGCTTTTTTACCTTTGGATCTCTACAAACCACTCTTTGAGACTTTTCGCTGCTATTCCAACCTGGTCTAGTTTGAATGATAATACCTTTATGTCTAATATGAAACCATCCATGCATTTATCTTTCACTGCATGACCTTTTTCAGAAACGGATTTTTAAATTTCATCTTTGATTTTTAGCTAGCATATTTCCTCTAAAATTTCTTTCAAGCTCTAAAGCTTCTACTGCCTCTTTTTCAATATATTCCTAAAGGTAGGGACTATTTTATGAGATTATAAGGGAGTCTAGCATGTGTTTTAGAGATAAAACATAATGATTTCTTCTACCTTGGGGTGTTCTAGGATAGCATTCTAAATGCTTTCCAGCTAAGGGTATGGAAGGAATATGGATTCGTAAGTATTTGCCAAAGAAATATGACCTATAAGATGGGGGAGAATATTGTACACTTTCCACAAGAAAAAAATGTGGAATATAATATAGATGGAATGCAGTTGAGAATTCCTATGTTATGCTTGTCATCCCATTTGATACTCTCCCTTGAAGACACTAGCAAAAAGTTTGCCTATATGATGAATGGCAATCCAGTCATAATTTATTTTGGTAGAAAGGCATAAATATCAACGCTGACTTTGTTTCATGATGTTGTAACTCGATCTTCACATGGAAAAGAATGTGTTATCACCCAATTATCTGCCTCGCCTCTTCCTTCCACTCTATTCTCTATCTTCACAATAAATCTATCTCTACATGTAATGGTTGCACTCCCAATTAGACCCATCATTATATGTCATTACTAGTGATGTTTGGGAATAACCACCCTATAACTTCCTTTATCTAGAGGAGAAAAAATAATATGAAATGTGTAGAGTATAAAACCAAGAATGGATGGAATATATGCCTCCCTTTTAAGATGCGGAATATATATACCTCCCTTTTGAGACGTGGATGAGATTTTGAAACACATATCTCAAAATACAATGATTATGTACATCACGTGTAGAATAAGAAACTATTTATTTATGTCTAACATAGAAATATATCATTTTTGAAATAGATATGTAAAAAGTACACTACCCCGCATGGCTTTATTATGTAGTTTGTATGAAAACAATTATAATATTCCCCCACGTGATTGACATTTATTCAATGTATAAGGACCAAAACATATAGGGACCACAATAGATAACATATTTGGATGTTTTACATTGAGTAGGCAATGGTACATTTCTAAAGCTGGGCCGTTCTCAAAAACATTTATGCTCCCCACGGGTTGTGGGTCTTCCCTTATCATATTTCTCCCTCGTTCTCTGTCATTTATTAAAAGTCACCTAACTAAATGCATTCATATGGATATCAACTTTTTTATGGAATAGGTAAAATTACTTCATCATGGATCAAAATAGACAACAAAAATCAATGTTTTACATTGAGTGGGTATTAGTATATAAAGTAATTAGTTTATGATCCACATTTTATCACCTTTCCCATTCAAATTTGACTCAACGACATCACCTCAATATATGCATCCATACATAAAACATGCATTTTTTATGTATATATGTACACATACAAAACCATAATTATCTATTCAAAACAACTGATACATATCTCCTATAATTTCAGGGCAAATAAAATACACATGTGCATTGTATTTAAGTCAGAAATGTGTCCCAAAATAGGTTATAACATATATTATAATGTGATTAGAAGTAATAATAAATAAAATGATATCGAATTTGGGCTATCCGACTAATGTACATGTTCACACAATTAGGCATGTTCAAGAGGACCAGAAGTTAATGTAGCGTAATGGAAAATATTATCCACTTGAATCAACCCTAGAAAGAATCGTGACTACTAAGAAACATTATGGTGTTATTGAGGAGAGAGAGTGTGCAGTTGATATTTATTGGGTTGTGTAGTGAGTAAATCAGTGTAACACACAAACGGTTTATCGTTTCTCGCTTATTGATATGGGCACTCACTGTGAGGATGGTCAGGTGAAACATGATATCAAATCATCTCCTCATTTAGCAAATTTTTTAAACTCATGTTAGTGTGAGATATGTTAGTGGGTGCACTACCGCTTGACAGTGAAGATTTCTATAATCAATATTATATTAATATTAAATAAAATTTTATTTTTGGTCTTAGATTTGGATGGGAGGGTGACTGCAAAGAACAATCATGTGTGCACATGTGTTCATTACAATATCTTAATTAAATATACAAAAGACAAACTACAAATGGTACATATAATTTTACGCAAAATACGATGGAATCTTTATATGAGTTTCTTGCATCTCTAAATCTATGTCAAAAGAGAATGCCCCTATATGATCATGTCTCTGAGTTTTCGCTAAAATCTTTATTTATTCGCTAGTAATATTTTTAGTGAAAAAATTAAGGCCAAATATATCTAATGTAAAATAAAATCTTAAAGTTTGAAAATTTGTGAATGCATCCCATTATGGGATTAGGTGTTGTTTCTAAAGATGTTTGCGAACAATCACTCTGTAACTCCCCTCATCTAGAGGATACAAAATAATATGAAATGTCTAGAACATAAAAATAAGAATGGATGGAACACATGCCCTTCTCGCATTTCTTTATGCTCCTCGTAGATTATAGGTCCTCCCTTATAATCTTCAGAATTTGTTGTGCGCTGGTCATTAAACCTCACATGACTAAATACATCCATACAAATTTTTTGTTTTGTATATAATAGGTAAAAATAGTTCATTATGAACCACAATACATAGAAATCTTATTTTGCATGGAATAGATAAAAATGATTCATTAGAAACCACAATAGACAACAAAAATTGATATTTTACATCGAGTAGATAACAGTACAGCTCTCAAGTTGGGCCCTCTTTTCTAAAGTGGATTCTCCCTTATCACCTTTCTGATCAAAACTGACGTCACTTGAATGCATCCACAGAGAAATCGTGTTTTGCATTTTTCAGGTAAAAGAAACTCAGCGTGAGGGAAGCATCGTTGTGTTGTAATAAAGCATTTATTATTCTGTCGTCCTCATTCATCTTCGTCTATTATATTAAAAAATCATGTGAAATTAGCGCGCTGATTCATCTTCGTCTATTATAAAAGAACTCATGTTTAAAAATACAATAATTATTAATCGATGACTGAGCGTGAGCGAAGCATGGTTGTCGTATTGTAACAGTTGCGTGTGAAATTAGCGTGCTAATTGTTCTTCATCTATTATATAAAGAAGGCAAGGCCAACACATTGAGGCAGGTTCAAATTCTCATCTTCATTATTTTGAGTCTTCACGATGGCTGTCAGCTTTCCATTGCCCCTTGTTCTGTTTGTGTTGCTTATGGCACTTGCTCCACCTTCATTTGCACTGTTTCAGTCATCGTCATGTCCTGAACGAGTACTATCATCCGAAGAAGGCACTGCTGTTTACGTTGCGCTCAATAACCTGCTGGCAAACATTGATACATCGAAATGGTATTCCAGCGGGATGGCCTTTGCAAATTCGCAGACCATAAATGGGAAACGGATTGCCATCAGATATACCCGTTGGACACAGTACTGCACCGTCGGCACCTGGGAAAGTGCCATAGGCAGTTCGGTGTTGGAAGATTTCAGAACAACTGTTCCTTATCTGAGGCCTTATCTACTCCAGGGCTGCTCTTGGGCTGCAGTCTCTAATGGCTACGCTTGGATTGATTACTACGTCCATCCATCTCAAATCACTCCTAAAGGCACACTTATACTTCCGTCATCCATCTCGTTGGAGGAGATGCAAGCCAGGATTAATGTGAGTAACACTAATATTGCTAGTAATGACTACAATGCATCAACTTCTCACCGTTTTTCTGCTTCTCCTTCGAGGCTTCTTCTGTCAAGGCTGTCAAGGTATTCGCCTGTTGACAAGACAGGCTTCGTAGACTGTCCCGTCTTGCCTTTGGTTTTGGTGAGCCACCTTAATGGCGTTTGGGACGTTCTGAACGACGGCGAGTATTTGACATCTGCGAACAAGAGAATACAACTGGCAATGCAAAACGACTGTAATCTCGTGTTGACTGATACCAACGCAAACGGGCGAGTGTTGTGGAGCAGTAACACTGCAGGGAATGGGAAGGGATGCTTTCTGCGTCTACAGACTGAAGCGAACTTGGTCATTTATAACAGAAATGGTGGCCCAGTGTGGGCTATTAACCAAGGGTGTGGAGCTGGGTGTGAGAAGTTCAGCTCTTTGGTAATAGAGGATGATGGTAACCTGGTTGTGTATCGTAGTCAGGATGGCAGGCTTTACAAAGTATGGGCTACCGACACCAAGGTATAACTGCAATCATGAACTTGCAGGGTAGTATGCCTAATTAAGTTCAGTGTGTATCTGTATCGTTCCTCTGCTCTACGTGTTTCTTATCTATATATAAATATTTAATAAAATAAATGTCACAAGCTATTGTGACGAATCCTTATCCTTTAATTTAATTGTTTAGAAGTTCTTTATTTTATAAACTTAACCCAATTTCAATATATAATTCAATTATCCGAATGCATTTAATGTTTAAAACTCTGAAAGTTAAAAAACGAGAACTTGTAATATACTAATCTAATTTATAAAATTAGTTTAATGATTTGATGTATTTGAGAAATAGTTTTAAAAATTCCAAGTACAACTTACCAATGCCTATTTTAGTTTGACATATACATTGAGTAGATTTGAGATTACATTCAAAATATTTAAGTGTTTTGATAAAATCAAGAGAGGCCACACAAGCGCCTTGACCTTCATAAATTAATGCACATTTAACTTTGATGTCTCCTATTTGGACGCTAATGAATAATGGAGGATTATCCACATAAACCATGATTCAATAGGGATCATTGAAGAGATAGGGAATTTGAGTGAGATAATCATGTACAATTTCATCAATGTAGATAGACATTTCTTTGCACTATTGAAGAATGTTATCTTCAGATCCTAAAAAAGTAGCTTCTTGCCTCACAAATGGGGGATGAGGGATATTCATTTCTAATAAAGGAGCATTAGAAGATTACAATGATGAGAAGTTAACATGTGTTCTAGGAAAGGGATTTAAGATGGGATGTGTGGTGGTTCATCTATAAGATCCCATTCATCATATCCTATTATAATTTTAACTAATAAAGGAGCATTATGTTGAAGTAAATCCTTTGAGGGCGAAGTGAAAGTACATTGAAATTTATGCTGGTAAGGTGCATTTGATTGAGTTTTAGTTAATGTGGGTTAACTAATTCTATTTGATTGTGTTGTCTTAAATGAGGTGGTTGAATCATTAGTTTCTTATTATGTTTGAGAGGAATAATTAACAATGATGGAAGGTTTTGGGATTTTTGTATGAGGTGTCTTGGTTAAAGGAGGAGCATAATTTACAGTGATAGTGTGTGAGTTATTTTTTAACTAAATCATTGAATTTGACACTTGTGACTTTGTTGAATTTATTGGAGGTTGCTATGATTACCCCGATTCCATAAGATGGGATGGGTAAGATTCTTGAAAGATACAAAACATTGGGAAATAATTATAATTGGAAGATGGATAACGATCAATGTAATAAACTATTCTACTCATTATATTCATATTAACAACATTCTCATCGTTCATGTTAGGATCGACTAAACTTGCAACATTATTAATATTGGGAGGTTGATTAGAATTAGCTTGATGATCAGGAAGGGGATCCTTGTAAATAACCAAATGAATTTTTACTTGATTCAAGGCCTCATATTTAGTTTTATTTTCATGAGCCTTAACTACTACTTCATAATCTTGTTTATGTGTATGTATGACCAATTCATGATCAAAATTAGGTCCAAAGAGATAATACTTACCAAAGTTTCTTAGTCAGCGACAAGTTTCATGAGAATGGCCCAAACTTATATGAAACCAACAAAATTTTTGTGGATCATACCAATGGTTGGTAGCAAGAGTAGTATCGAGATCTCATTATGAAAGTCAAGGAAGATGCTTTTGAATCTCTAATAATGAAAGTGGTTTATGGGCATCTATGTTATGTATTTGAGAAACTATAGAACTAGGATGAGAATTATTGTAATTTGACATTGAATGAACAGGCTCTATGGGATTACTCGGAGAAAAATATTTAATGGTGTGTATGAAATAATAGGTATCCATAACACCATCATTGGTTAAATGTCTATTTTCGGATTTCATAAGCTTTTGGGTTCCTATTAGAAGGTGTGAAGGCTTGAATTGTCATAAATAAATTTTGACATTTATCTTTGTCAAGGGGATCTTGTAAATATTTTGGAGAAAGAGTCCTTACATGATATTGTAATTCATATTGAAGAGCATCAATGAATAAATGAAACAAATTATCAATAAACATGTTATGATCAACTTTGTTAGACAAGGCTTTCCTTCATTTGATGAACACTCATGATGTTTTAGATTATAATTATTTACAATTGATAAAATGAGCTAGGTTATTTTCATAAAGATAATTAGTTTGTAATTATTGAGCTAATGCATTGACTAAGTCTTCCAAGCTAGCGATAGAGTGAGTTTTATGTGGACTATATCAATCTAGAGCATCACCAAAAAAGTTTTAGCTAGTAGTTTGGTGGCAGCAAAGATTTTAAGTTTAACCCAATCCTTGTATAGCTTTCCAAAAGTCTTAAAATGCAAGGCTAGTTTAGTGGATCCATTACAAGTATTATGTGAACTATACCACCTATGTCTATCTTTACAATATGAGGAACTAGATGTTCATTTTGTAAGTGTTTAATGGCCTTGTTAAGAAGTGGTGGTTATGGTATAATTTTACCTTGTGTATCTCTAGGGTGGTGGGGGTCATTATGATTTTTAACCACTCAAGGAGTAAGTTTATAGTGATTTTTGAAATGCACTAACTGATTTTGCATTTGCATCATTTTATTGGTATTACTAGTTTGAAAAGTGGAGATTTGATTTAAAGATTGAAATAAAATTTGATTAGTGTTAATGTTATTTTGAATAGTAGAAGTAGCACGGGATGGATTGGCATTATGAAAGGCATTGAGATATTGAAATGCATTTGTATCTTGAGATGCACTGGTAGTTGTATGGGTTTGTGTATTAGTGTGGGTATTTAAAGTAGACCCAGTAAAGGTCACACCTACCACGTTTATATTAATGGTTGGCATGGAGGATGAATGAATGATTAAAGATGATGTCATTATAGTAAATGGAGGAATGAGAGGATAAATATGTGGTATAATTCATAGAATGACTTTTCCCAAATATTGTAGCAAAGCTAGGTAAAGGTGAATGGGGTTCTCAGATATAAGGTCCCTTCACGAGGTCATAATTGGTTTTGGGATCTTTATCATGATGTTGAGGGTTTTCATTTATGAATAGGATCATTTCAACCATATACTCAAGGCCAGTCTCACCCTTGACTATTTTTAGGAATAAAAGATTAAGTGAAGTACAATAGGGAGGAGTCCCACAGTTGGTAGTTCTAGTAGTAACACGGATATTTTTAAGATCAAGATTATTTACTACTTGATATGATAGATGCATCTTAGAGGCTTTATGAGAGTTATTAAGATGCATCATGTTAGTTTTATTGTAATCTATAGATTCATGTCAAATAGATGTTACATGATAAAAAGCTTATCTAGACACTAGTTAAATGAAGATCTAAATGATCATAATTTAACTAGATTGAGTTAGTTGATCTAGTTGGATTAATATGATAACAACAAAATATGAAAATAGACTAATTTAAGTTGGTTGAGCTAGTTGGAAAGGAAAGAAGATAAAATAATTTGTAACTTGACTGGGTCAAACTCGTCCATCTAGTTGGAAAAATAAGAAAACAAAATAGGATGTGATAGAATTAAGTTAAATTGGTCAATCTAGTTAGAAAATTAGGGAAACAGAATAATTTGTAATCTGACTAGGTTGAGATGGTTGATCTAGTTAGAAAAGCATGGAAATAAAATATTCTATAATCTAACTAAGTTGAGATGGTCGAGCTTGTTGGAAAGGTAAGAAGACATAATTTTCTATAGACTAACAAGATCGAGATAGCCAATGTAGTTGGAAAAACAAGAAAATAAAAATTCAAAGTTGAAACACACAACACATAGCTTGTATTAACACTATTTAATATAGTCTAAAACACAATATATATTTACAAATAACAAGAAAAAAACAATGTAATTTAGATGTTAAACTATTCGAAAAAAGATGAAGAAGTTTATACTAAAGGTTATGAATGATAGTGTAATATTTTAAATATACTTTCTTATTTGTTGGATAATGTTAGCCTAATGCTTTAGAGAGATAACTATGGAGGAAGTGTCATTTTTATATCCAACTATACCTATTTTCCAGGGTAAACTAGAAGTAACTTACTGGCACTAGCTATTAATTGATTTACCACACAATCAAATGGAATGCTGGATTCTTAAGGTTCAATACAAAGGTCAACCCTAAGCATTTCTTAAATATTATGATGTGATGGGCTTACCCCAATACTCATAGCCATAGTACAAAGCTAAACATGGTCTTTAGTTTCCATAATAAATAAATTATATCGTATCGAATTAGAATTACAGTATAAAAATAACCACATAAATAGATCATATATGGTCAATCTAGTTTACTATGTGGGTATAGTTTTACAACATAGAAAAAATTGAGAAAAATAATACAAAATTTTAATTTTAGCTGAGAAGTGGGAAATGAAATTTTCTTGAAAGTTTGACAAAATTAAAATACTAGATTATTTAAAATGAACCTATAAAATAAAAGAAGGTTGTCCAAGTTAATGTAGTAGTTTTTCTTGAAAATGTTGAATTGATGTTTGAATGGGTTGTCCAAGTAAGTTTTTGATCCTATAAGGGTTAAAAATAGTGTTATTGAGTAGGATTGAGTCAGCCTATCTAGTTTAAACAATAATTATAAAAAATAGTAAAATAAAATGTGTAAAGGAATAAAAACAAGCAATTTGATTTAGTTAGGCACAAAAAATAGAAAAAATTAAAATTAGATCGATCAATTTGACCCAGTTAGTTGAGATTAAAAACCCTGTGCATAAAAAACACAATTTGACTTTTCCCATGCTTTTTCTCATTTTCTATTTTGTCTTTTAGGGTTGACACCAAACTTAAAAAGTCATATGGCATTCTTTAGCTTAATTTTTCTCATGCACAACTTTGGCTCCCTTTTACAATTTTCCACTTTTTCGTCTGGCACAATTTCTAGCTCCAACTGTAACTTTACAAGTTGGCAATAATCCAATGGTCTAGTGCGCATTTGTAATTTAAATTTTTTAATTACATTTTGATATTATATTTATACTCAAAATTTTTGCTATAGACTTGAAAACTCAGTGTGTAAATTGCAAATTAAAAAATACAAGGTTGCATTTGGCTTGAAAACTTCCACTAATAATCCCTGCATGTTTTTTGAAAACATACATTAACTTTTCCTTCTATGAATTGCAAGTTTTGGACATTGGCTTGCAATTTTCAAGTTTACAAATATAAATATTTGACTTTTGCTTTGAAATTTTTATCATGGACCTCAAGGTTTGGAAAGCATTTTACAACATGTAATTGTAAAACTTGCTTTTTTACCTTTGGATCTCTACAAACCACTCTTTGAGACTTTTCGCTGCTATTCCAACCTGGTCTAGTTTGAATGATAATACCTTTATGTCTAATATGAAACCATCCATGCATTTATCTTTCACTGCATGACCTTTTTCAGAAATGGATTTTTAAATTTCATCTTTGATTTTTAGCTGTCATATTTCCTCTAAAATTTCTTTCAAGCTCTAAAGCTTCTACTGCCTCTTTTTCAATATATTCCTAAAGGTAGGGACTATTTTATGAGATTATAAGGGAGTCTAGCATGTGTTTTAGAGATAAAACATAATGATTTCTTCTACCTTGGGGTGTTCTAGGATAGCATTCTAAATGCTTTCCAGCTAAGGGTATGGAAGGAATATGGATTCGTAAGTATTTGCCAAAGAAATATGACCTATAAGATGGGGGAGAATATTGTACACTTTCCACAAGAAAAAAATGTGGAATATAATATAGATGGAAAGCAGTTGAGAATTCTTATGTTATGCTTGTCATCCCATTTGATACTCTCCCTTGAAGACACTAGCAAAAAGTTTGCCTATATGATGAATGGAAATCCAGTCATAATTTATTTTGGTAGAAAGGCAAAAATATCAACGCTGACTTTGTTTCATGATGTTGTAACTCGATCTTCACATGGAAAAGAATGTGTTATCACCCAATTATCTGCCTCGCCTCTTCCTTCCACTCTATTCTCTATCTTCACAAGAAATCTATCTCTACATGTAATAGTTACACTCCCAATTAGACCCATCATTATATGTCATTACTAGTGATGTTTGGGAATAACCACCCTATAACTTCCTTTATCTAGAGGAGAAAAAATAATATGAAATGTGTAGAGTATAAAAACAAGAATGGATGGAATATATGCCTCCCTTTTAAGATGTGGAATATATATACCTCCCTTTTGAGATGTGGATGAGATTTTGAAACACATATCTCAAAATACAATGATTATGTACATCAGGTGTAGAATGAGAAACTATTTATTTATGTCTAACATAGAAATATATCATTTTTGAAATAGATATGTAAAAAGTACACTACCCCACATGGCTTTATTATGTAGTTTGTATGAAAACAATTATAATATTCGCCCACGCAATTGAAATTTATTCAATGTATAAGGACCAAAACGTATAGGGACCACAATAGATAACATATTTGGATGTTTTACATTGAGTAGGCAATGGTACATTTCTAAAGCTGGGCCGTTCTCAAAAACATTTATGCTCCCCATGGGTTGTGGGTCTTCCCTTATCATATTCCTCCCTCATTCTATGTCATTTATTATAAGTCACCTAACTAAATGAATTCATATGGATATCAACTTTTTTATGGAATATCAAATTAATGCACATTTAACTTTGATGTCTCCTATTTGAACACTAACGAATAATGGAGGATTATCCCCATGACCCATGCTTCAATAGGGATCATTGAAGACATAGGGAATTTCAGTGAGGTAATCATGTACAATTTCATCAATGTAGATAGACATTTCTTTGCACTATTGAAGAGTGTTATCTTTAGATCCTAAAAAAGTAGCTTCTTGCCCTACAAATTGGGGATGAGGGATATTCATTTCTAATAAAATTTTCATTAGAATATTACAATGATGAGAAGTTAACATGTGTTCTAGGAAAGGGATTTAAGATGGGATATGTGGTGGTTCATCTAGAGGATCCCATTCAACATATCTTATTATAATTTTATCTGATAAAGGAGCATTATGTTGAAGTAAATCCTTTGAGGGCGAAGTGAAAGTACATTGAAATTTATGTTGGTAAGGTGCATTTGAGTGAGTTTTAGTTAATGTGGGTTAACTAATTATATTTGATTGTGTTATCTTAAATGAGGTGGTTGAATCATTAGTTTCTTATTATGTTTGAGAGGAATAATTAACAATGATGGAAGGTTTTGGGATTTTTGAATGAGGTGTCTTTGTTAAAGAAGGAGCATAATTTACAGTGATAGTGTGTGAGTTATTTTTTAACTAAATCCTTGAATTTGACACTTGTGACTTTGTTGAATTTATTGGAGGTTGTTATGATTACCATGATTCCATAAGATGGGATGGGTAAAATGCTTGAAAGGTACAAAACTTTGGGAAATAATTATAATTGGAAGATGGATAACGATCAATGTAATAAACTATTCTACTCATTATATTCATATTAACAACATTCTCATCATTCATGTTAGGATCAACTGAACTTGCAACAATATTAGTATTGGGAAGTTTATTAGAATTAGCTTGATGATTAGGAAGGGGATCCTTGTAAATAACTAAATGAATTTTTACTTGATTCAAGGCCTCATATTTAGTTTTAGTTTCATGAGTCTTAGCTACTACTTCATAATCTTGTGTATGTGTATGTATGACGATTCATGATCAAAATTAGGTCCAAAAAGATAATACTTACCAAAGTTTCTTAGTCAGCAAAAAGTTTCATGAGTTTGTTAGCAAGAGTAGTATCGAGAGGTCATTATGAAAGTCAAGGAAGATGGTTTTGAATTTCTAATAATGAAAGTGGTTTATGGACATCTATGTTATGTATTTGAGAAAATGTAGAACTAGGATGAGAATTATTGTAAATTGACATTGAATGAACAGGCTCTATGGGATTACTTGGAGAAAAATATTGAATGGTGTGTATGAAATCATAGGTATCCATAACACCATAATTCATTACATGCCTATTTTTGGATTTCATAAATTTTTGGGTTCCTATTGGATGGTGTGAAGGCTTGAATTGTCATATAAATAAATTTTGGCATTTATCTTGGTCAAGGGATTCTTCTTAATATTTTGGAGAAAGAGTCCTTACATGATATTTTAATTCATATTGAAGAGAATCAAGGAATAAATGAAACAAATTATCACTAAACATGTTATGATCAACTTTGTTAGACAAGGCTTTCCTTCGTTTGATGAACACTCATGATGTTTCAGATTCTAATTATTTAGAATTGATAAAATGAGCTAGGTTATTTTAATAAATATAATTAGTTTGTAATTATTGAGCTAATGCATTGATTAAGTCTTCCAAGCTAGCAATAGAGTGAGTTTTATGTTGACTATATCAATCTAGAGCATCACCAAAAAAGTTCTTGCTAGTAGTTTGGTGGCTGCAAAGATTTTAAGTTTAACCCAATCCTTGTATAGGTTTCCAAAAGACTTAAAAGATAAGGCTAGATTAGTGGATCCATGACAAGTATTATGTGAAATATGCCACCTATGTCTATCTTTACAATATTAGGAACTAGATGCTCATTTTGTAAGTGTTTAATGGCCTTGTTAAGAAGTGGTGGTTACGGTATAAGATTACAATGTGTATCTCTAGGGGGATGGGGGTCATTATGATTTTTAACCCCTCATGGAGTAAGTTTAAGGTGATTTTTGAAATGCACTAACTGATTTTTAATTTGCATCATTTTATTGGTATTACTAGTTTGAAAAGTGGAGATTTGATTTAAAGATTGAAATAAAGTTTGATTAGTGTTAATGTTATTTTGAATAGTAGAAGTAGCATGGGATGGATTAGCATTATGAAAGGCATTAAGATTTTGAAATGTATTATTATCTTGAGATGCACTAGTAGTTGTATGGGTTTGTGTTTTAGTGTGGATATTTCAAGTAGACCCACTAAATGTCACACCTACCATGTTTATATCAATGGTTGGCATGGAGGGTGAATGAATCATTAAATATGATGTCATTATAGTATATGGAATAATGAGAGGATAAATAAGTGGTATAATTCATAGAATGACTTTCCCCAAATATTGTAGCAAAGCCAAGTAAAGGTGAATGGGGTTCTTAGTTATAAGGTCCCTTCATGAGGTCATAAATTGTTTTGGGATCTTTACCATGAAGTTGAGGGTTTTCATTTATGAATAGGATCATTTCAACCATAGTCACCCTTGATTATTTTCAAAAATAAAGGATTAAGAGAAGTACAATAGGGAGGAGTCCCATAGTTGGTAGTTCTAGTAGTAACATGGATATTGTTAAGATCAGGATTATTTGCTACTTGATATGGTAGATGCATCATAGAGGCTTTATGAGGGTTAGTAACATGCATCGTGTTAGTTTGATTTTAATCTATAGATTCATGTCAAATATATGTTACATGATGAAATGATTATCTAGACACTAAATAAATGAAGATATAAATGCTGAGAATTTAACTAGATTGAGTTAGTTGATCTAGTTGGATTAATATGATAACAACAAAATATGAAAATAGATTAATTTAAGTTGGTTGACCTAGTTGGAAAGGAAAGAAGATAAAATAATCTGTAACTTGACTAGGTCAAACTAGTTCATCTAGTTGGAAAAATAAGAAAATAGAATAGGATGTAATCTAACTAAGTTAAACTAGTCAATCTAGTTAGAAAATTAAGAAACCAAAATAATTTATAATCTCACTAGGTTGAGATTGTTGATCTAGTTAGAAAATCATGGAAATAAAATAGTCTATAATCTAACTAAGTTGAGATGGTTGAGCTTGTTGGAAAGGCAAGAAGACATAATTGTCTATAGACTAACTAGATCGAGCTAGTCAATCTAGTTGAAAAAACAAGAAAATAAAAATTAAAAGTTGAAACACACAACACATAACTTGTATTAACAATATTTAATATTGTCTAAAATACAATATATAATGACAAATAACAAGAAAAATATAATGTAATTTAGATGTTAAATTATTAAAAGAAAGATGAAGAAGTTTATACTAAAGGTTATGAATGATAGTGCAATATTTTAAATATACTTTCTTATTTGTTGGATAATGTGTGCCTAATGTTTCACAGAGCTAACTATGGAGGAAGTGTCATTTTTATATCCAACTATACCTAGTTTCTAGGGTAAGCTAGAATTAATTTATTGGCACTAACTATTAATTGATTTACCACACAATCAAATGGAATGTTGGATTCTTAAGGTTCAATACAAAGGTCAACCCTAAACATTTCTTAAATACTATGAGGTACATAGAAACTAAAGACCATGTTTAGCTTTGTACTATGGCTATGAGTATTGTGGCAAGCCCCTCACATCATAATATTTGTAAATGATATACAAGGACTGTAGATGGAATATCATGTATCCCTTCATCATAATAGCTAATTAGTTTTGAAACTCTTAGTACATAGTTTGTAGTGAAATTGAAGCAAAATTAAAATAAAGGCAAAAATCAATTTTATCAAAAATCAAGGTTTTTAAATTTTTAAAAGTAAATAAACAAATAACTAGACACAAATCAAAGTTATTTTAATTATAATGAAATAAAATTTAATTTTTTTCCCAAGTTAGAAAATATAAACATACAACGAGATCGATCAAGTTGATCTAATTACACAAAAAAGATGGAACAAAGTCGAGGTAATTGACTCAACCTTTTCTTAAATAGGCTAAAATAAATAAATTATATCCTATCAACGTAGAATTATAGTATAAAAATAAGCACATAACTAGATCAATATGGTTGATCTAGTTGACTATGTGGGTATAGTTTTACAACATTGAAAAAATTGAGAAAAATAATACAAAATTTAAATTTTCGCTGAGAAGTGGGAAATGAATTTTTCTTAAAAGTTTGAAAAAATTAAAATACTAGATTGTTTAAAATGAACCTAGAAAATAAAACAAGGTTGTCCAAGTTAATGTAGTAGTTTTTCTTGAAAATGTTGAATTGATGTTTGATTTGGTTGTCCAAGTAAGTTTTTGATCCTATAAAGGTAGAAAATAGTGTTATTGAGTAAGATCAAGTCAGCCTATCTAGTTTAAATAATAATTGTTAAAAAAGTAAAATAAAATGTGTAAAGGAATGAAAACAAGCAATTTGATTTAGTTAGGCATAAAAAATAGAAAAAGTAAAATTAGATCGATCAATTTGAACCAGTTAGTTGAGATTAGAAATCATGTGCATGGAAAACACAATTAGATCAACACGGTTGATATAGTTGATAAAAATAAAAATAGAATATATACTTATTTGATAATCTTGACATAGTTAAAACCTTTGCATGTAATACAATACTAGTTTGATAAGATCGACCTAGTTGAAAACCTGCACACACAATATAAAACTAGATCGATAAGCTCAGTCCAGTTAACTATAAATGAAAATTAAAAATTATAATGATTAGATTCACATCAATTTATACATAATGTATATAATAAATTAGTATGGTTCTTTAAAAATTTATCATAATTAATGGATTCTAAGATCGAAGAAAGCAACCTTACCAAAATAATTCAGTACATTACTATATATATTAAGACATGAGAAATTCAGTTCTGCTAAATATAACTAAGCAATGTCTTACCACTCAATACTAAAGGAGAGGGTTCCAAAGCAACTAGGAAAATTATATTATGCAATAACCCTAGCCCGACCTACAATACTTAAAACAAAATCTAATATAGTGCTCACTAAAGCTTTTGGTACAAAGGGGTATAATTAATAATAAATTAATTAAAATATGTAAAGAGAAATCTACTCAAGTCGATGCAGAGGTAAACTAAGAAAGGAGTAAAACATTCATCCCACTACTTTGTGCAATATCTAATCTACTAAATGAAAGATAAAAAGTTAAGAATGCTTACCTTGAATTAAACCTATCATGCTTTAATATCTCCCTTGGCCAATGGTATTTTACAAAATATTTATGTGGTTTTGTAAGGATCACACTATTGAAATCAATGCTAAGCTGAAATACTCCTAATTTTCATCCAATACATTCCCACAAGGCAAGTTTTTTCCTTACAAGGTAAAACCCTAAATAATGACTCCTCCAATGTATAAATAGTAGAATTATTAGTTATATCAATGAAAAAATGAATGTTTCTCTATTTATAAATGAAGTGAAGGGGGTATTTATAGCCAAGGGTTGACCCTAAACCCCCTCAAGATTTTAATTAATATGGTTGGCCAACTTAATCTTGTTTGGTGGGAAAGGTAACTATTAGGCCTTGACCTAAGTTGGCTAGACCAAACAATTTTTATAACATGTGTTCAATTCCTAATAAGATCGTTTGGTCTAAAATAGTAGGAAAATAAGTAAAAATGGTTGTATACTTATTCAAGGGTTATTTTTGAAGGTGAATTTATTAGAAGAGTGTATAAGCAGGTTTTGATTTCTCAAGCAGTTAGATAAAATTAAAAATTTATGGTTTTAGGTAATGGTATAGGGACCAAAAATATTTTTATGAACTCAAGGTCTTCCCATCCCTTTCTTTTTGAACCCTTTAATGTTTGAATTTATAAAGATAGAAACTCGACAGGTTCCTAAAAGAGAGAAAGTGTTAGTAAATGTTAAAGTTTAAAAAGATTGTGTGTATATAAGAGGCATCCTTGGTAAGTCATTATCCATTGAATTTAAGTTTCATTTTTAGGTTATGAATTATAACTTGAACATAACAAAAAAACATAATTAGTGGTCAATGATACTAATGCAATGTCAGGGCCCAACTCTGGTAAAGGGAAGCACCCTTCAACAATAAAAACATGAAATTAAAGCCCAAGTCTAAAGGCATTTCATTGGCTTATAAAAATCCATTCCCAAGTGAAAGAAAAGGTAAAAGGAAATTAAATTTCAACATCAACCAAGAATGTTGTATTTGGTGTAAGAAACCAATCCATGTTCAACATCAATGTTTAATAAAATGGCATAATTAGAAGTGGAGATGAAGAAAATGTTGCTTTCTCTTCCCAAGATAGGATTAGCACTTTCTACAATATTAAGAACACCTATTCTTGAATGTGTTATTCATTCATAATAATCTCACCATATAGAGAATGATATCTCATTATTTCAAAATCTTGACCAATGCCCCATATCTAAAATTTTATTGGGAAACTCTAATCCTCTAGTTTCTAAGGCAAAGGGAAAATTGAAATGGAAAATGATGTATTCAAATAATTTCTCTGCATTCCATAATTTCCTATGAGCCTCCTTTATATATATCAAATCAAACATTCAAGTAAATTAAATATCATTTAATTTACACCTATTGATGTTGTCATTAATAATATCACATACTATTTTATTATTATAGCCAATAGATAGGTTGATCATCAAGCAAGATTGAACATAATTGATAACTTTATGTTCACTCAACCTTCACAAATCATGATATCACATGCTAAGGACTTGAGTAAACTTTTTCATGAGTATTCTACTCATATCAACTATCACTCATTTTAGGACCTCATTAAGTATTGCATGGTTATTGATTTTCCACAAGTTTATTTCAAATATGGAATTTGTCCAACATATGCACTTTGAAAACAACACAGGGATGCATTTACCAAAGGTAAATCTTTGAGGGAAATGGATATATTATAGTTAGTTCATAGTTATCTTATGTCCATTCCCAGTGTTCCTTTTCAAAAACATAAATATGTGCTTACATTCATTAATGATTTATCTCATAAAACCTAGATCTAGTTTCTAAAAAATAAAATAAAAGTCTTTAGTCGCTTCAAAATTTTAAAATTTAATTTTAAAAAATTATTTGATAGAAACATTTAGTGTCTCAAAATAGATAATGGAGAAGAATCTGTCAACAATCAGATTAATAGCTTCTGTGAGTAGGTAAGCATTCAACATTCATATCTTTTACCTTACACCCCTCAACAAAATGTTTTAGTTCAGTGCAAAAGTAGCACACTATAGGAAATGGCCAATTCCAATGTGCACATAAAATAATTTCCTCCACATTATTTTGTTAAGGTAATTTAGTGTGCAACCTATATCCAATATCACACTGCCCACTCTGTAGTAAAAATCATGACTCTCTAATAGAAATGGTCTAGTGGTAAACCAATTATTTTTAATTTCTAAGATGTTATATTTAATGCATGGGTGCACATTATAAATGAAAAGTCAAAATAAATGAAAATAAAGGGCCATACTTCAATAATTTTTGGATACTATGAAGATGTGAAATCACATCATCATCTTGTTCTAGGAACCATTCAATTGATTTATTAATGGGATTCTGAACAATCGTAGAGTTTCACACCAACATATTCTACAACTCCTCTTCCATTAAATTTTATCTAGTTTGAAAAAAGTTATTATGTCTCTTATGAAGAACAAAATGGTTTAGATGTATCCCATTCTCTGAGTTACTATAGTTCAAATGATGAGCCCTGGGGTTACAACTAACCCTTTCACCAGTGCTATAAAACATTTATAATGTATCGAGACAACAAACATAACCTCTAACAAAATAGATTTAAAAATTTCACAATGAAGCTAGTCCATTACAATTGGATCCAAGATATCAAAGCATGATGATGTTACAACATGACTATGGTGTTTCAAATTTGGCATAGTTTGTAGTGACACATGATCCATAGACTTATCATTAAGCATCTAAGCATCCTGAATGTAAGAAACTACAATAAAATAATTTCTCTTACTAAATAAGAGTAAAACATGGTACTTGTTTCCAATCATAAAGGAATAAAAATAGTTAGGTGTAAGTGGGTGTACCATAATAAGTAGGTAGAGAGTGGGTCCATTTAAAAATACAAATCTTGACTTATAGCAAAAGGTTTTTGATAAGTTGAAGGTGTTAATTACCATAAAACATTTTATCTAGTTTCTAAGATGAATTTCATTATGACAGCAATCTCCTTGGCTGAAACTAAATGGATTATAAATGTGCCTTCTTTCATGGATACTTAAAGGAATAAATATACATGTCCCAACCTCCCAGGCTTGGAAGCAATGAGAAATCCATCCTTATGTGTAGATTCAAAAAGTGATTGTATAATTTTAAATATTCTTATATAGTGTGGTATTAATATATCAATGCATTCTTACTCAAATTTGGATTTACAGGGTGTCCTTCTAAACAGACTAGAAACTTTTGATTTTGGTCTTCTATGCTAATAATTTAATCATCATAAGGATTTCCACCAAGCATATTCAGGATTTGAAACCTTGAATAATGAAGTATTTTTAGATGAATAAATTAGAATTTTTGATTTTTTTATCTTGGTCTTAAAATTTCATACTCTGAGAAAGGAATATTGGTTAATTAGTCTAAGTATGATCAAGACATACTTAACTTCTTCAACTTTAAAGAGTGTAAGTCTACATCGACTCCATATCAATATAAAGTCATTATTTTCTTTAAGTGTTATTATTTTTAAATTTATAGTACACCCTATAGGAAACTAGTGTAAATTATTAGGTGTGTGACTCATACTTATCCTAATAATTCATTTTTTATGAACTTGGTATCACACTATTGTTAGGACCACATGAAAGCAATTGATAAGATGTAAAACACATTCCAATGTATATTCATGGTATTAATAACTATGGAATAGATTAAAATTCATGAATGAAAGACTAAATTTAGTAATATACTTCATGTGGAAACACAACATTTTTTTGGCTACACAAATAGTGACTGGGCATGAGATCCAGATAATCACTAGTCAAATGTGGGATACATTTATCATCTTGAGGGAGGTAATATGACTTGGTATTGAAAGAATAAAACTAATATTTATTTGTGTAATATAGAAGATAATTATAATAGATCTATTTTGATTAATCATGAGTCAGTTTGGATTCAATGCTTGCTTTCTGAATTTGGATTTCCATAGACCCAATCAGCCTAATTTAGTATAATAATTAGAGTGCTATCCACATTTATCACAACCACGTGGAACACCAAAGTATAAAACACATTTAGATCCACATGAATTATATTCAAAAATTTATATAGTAAAAATTAATTGATATTATGTTTTACCGAATAAATTTTCAAGATGTAGACATCTTCATGAAACCCTTGCTTGAGGGTTGATTTCTTAAGCTCAGGGAAGTTTTGGGATGGAAGGAAGGTGTCATCAAGAGGGATAATTTAGTGATTCCCTTATCATTACATTCATCAAAGTAAATTTTAAGTGGGGATGTTAGTTTATTTAATTACTTATACACTAGTATATTGTTTTAAGATGCACATGTAATATTCATTGTAATATAATTCATGAATATTCACTATTTGGTGCACAATTATCCATATACTAGTACTAGATAACAGTATCAGTAAAGCTAATGACTTGATCAACTTCCTCTATTAATAATAAAGTATTATCTTGATAATAATTATTCTACGAGTTAAATACTCTCTAAATCCTATCCCTAACCTCTTTTGCATCTATATAAGAGCATAAAGAGTTAGTGATTTAGTTATTTAGGTAATTTCACTATGGAGGATAGTTATTATTATTATGTAAATATAGAGCCTTATAATCTAAAAATGTTTTCATACTACATATTTTAAATTAGTTTATTGTTTTTATTTATAATTTTCATTGATTTATATTATTGAATGTATTTTGGGTGTGTCTTATTGTAGCTAACATAATTTTGGACCATATCTAGAAAATTTAATATTGTATTAGAGTTATACAAGTTTCACAACATTTTTCATTCTAGTTTGATTTTTAGATATATATTTTTATTATCTATCAAGCATCTATACATTATTTTAAAATTATAAAATAAAAAACCCTTTTCTTCCCATATCACAAATTAGTCACTAGGAGTAATCGTCAACAAATTATAATACATACCTAGAAAACTAAAGAATAAACATTTTCAAGTGTCAAAATCCTAATCATATGTTTCATTTATATAGTATAGAATAAATATTGAACATTCATACAAAAAAGGAATAAATATGTATGGCATGATTTCACTCTTCATAGTATTGGATACATATGCAATGATTAATCATCAAGATAGATGATTGGGGTCAACTTAATCCATTAAAATTGTCATGTTTCTATAGGTTTTATCCCTTCACAAGTGGAATTAGGGTTTTATATGAAGGATATGAAGTTTTGGATGTCCTGAATATGATCAAACATTTGAATCAGATATATAACCAAGAAAAAAAGATGCCCACTTGCTCTTATTAAAATAGGGAAGCAAAATATCTAGCATCAAAACCATCCATATTGTAACATGTATCAGATTATACAAACCTAACATTGAAATTACTATCTAGGCCCATTCATGGATGAAAAACCTCCATTGAGTGAATCACAATCCTATTTACATCTTCCCTTGATGCGAGCCACATATCTCAATCCTAAACCACATAGGGAACCACTAAGTATATACTATTTTATTGTGTTTGCCATATTTAGTACATTCCATTGTCTAATCATTTATAATCCTAAATATTTTGATATATTCTTGACTATAATACTTTATGATATAAATTATAGAAATAGTTTATATCTTAAATAAAATGTGTAATTAATCCAAATTAAACATTTTTCTCCCCAACCCCCTCCACCTTCTACTAATCAAATAAATCAAACTAATGGGTACAATATCATTGACCAACTATATAACACTTGTGCTAAGATTTCCATTCTTGAGATTTTAAATGGATTAACTATTTGTAAAGACATATTATATGAAATATTGCATGGCACAACTCTCCCAAGTGATACATAATACATCCTTTTAATTTATTACAAATACATTTGAGGATATATATAATGTCATTAAATTTGATAACAATTCAACAGATAGAAAAACAAAATCTTCCATGATTTATTCAAGTTCAAGTACAAAGTAAATTTGTCAAACATGTTTTGGTAAACAATGGCTCTAAATTGAAAATATTCACCACAAATTGAGAAAATTGGGAATAAATATTAATGATGTCTAAAACCCATATCGAATCATAAAATGAATTGATAGCATTCCTCACCAATTCCTTCAAACATATGTTTATATGTACAAATATGACCCAAGATGATGCATATAATATTTAAAGCCATGAATAATCCTCTAAAAATTCATAAATGGTGGTTACTCATAATCACTACCTAAAAATGATGCACCTTTCATATATTGTAAGATAAAGAAATATTTTGATGAGAGTGAATCACAATATAAACTTGAGGATTATTCTATGCAACCTCCCTCAAAGCCTATTTCCATATATAATATGAATATATTGAGGTGGAAGAAAATAGTAAAATAAATGAAAAATAACAAGTTACGGAAATTCATGAAGAAAAGAAAGAACTAAAAGATAGTATAGTAATACATGAAGCAAATACAGATGTTCCCTTGTTTGTAAACTTGGAAAATGTAGATGGTTTGGTCACATATTACTATTATATCATTGATTGTAATGATATGAAATATATGATATTCTATGGAAGATAAATTACAATCCTATTGATATGTATGAATAATATCTCATACATTGTTCACACCTACTAGAGTTGGATAGTATGAAGATAATTTAAATATAAAGAGTAATAATAAATGATAAAGTCTTACTTAACCATAATATTGAATGGGAGTAAAGGAAAAGGAAAAAAATTTAGATCATTAGTATACTCAAAATAATAAAAAAAAGTTTCAAAATTATATCACACCATGATTTTCTAATTTTAAAGGCACCATTGAGGCAAACCTTTGTAAAATCAGGGATGACTTGGGCATATGAACAATTAGATATTTCACTTTGTCAAAAAGTTTGCGGTAAAAATTAAATTAAAAATGTGGATATTCTAGATGAAAAGCCATCCATAACATTACAACTAAAAGTCTTCAAGATACACTAAGTATCACATTACAAGTGATACTTGAAAGCAATCTAATGATATTATTAACAACCAGACATCAAGCAACATGATGTTTTTCACATTAGGAAGGAAAATAATATTGTGATTAAGGAGACATGACATAGATCATTTTGAAATACAATGAAATAATATTTAAAAATGCAAGAATAAATCCATCATCAATGTGATACAAAATTGAAAGGAACAATTTGTAAAAAATTACAAATTGATACATTTACAAACACAATAAGCATTGATTAAAAGCATCTAGTAAAATAGGTTTTACGTATTAAAACATAAATTATTGGTCAATATTATAAACATATTTTGATCAATTGAGATAAGTGGGAGACCATGTACAATATTACAACTTTATACTAGATAAGACATGAGATTGATGAACTAAAACTATATACACATTTGAAATTATAAAAATTATAGAGAAGCTCCTTCCAAGAAGAACATGGAAGGACCCATGGTTGTGTGAGTCTTGTGAAAAAAAGTTAGTAAAATTTATCTATGTTTGTTATTGTGTTTAATTAAATGCATAGTTTTCCATTATCTTTCAATTTCATACTTCCAACCTTCTAATGATGTGCCCACTTTCTTGTATACCTCATTTTTATGTGTATAGTTTACTCATGCTCATCCACATTTTGTCATTTACATATGTAGTTGTTGAATGACCATTTATTATTAGCTAGTTATTGGAAAAAATAGCAAAAACTGCTAAAATATGTATCGTGTCAATGATATATTGAAGTGTTTGATGTTGATACTTTAGTGGTTGTGAAATTATCAAAAAATACTAACTAATTTCCCAAATAATTATGTAAATTATTCCTTGTAGCATTTTATTATATTTTGTGTATCCTCTTATTTTTGATCTTATTGTAATTTTAATTATTGGGATTTCTGTAGGGTGGAGCTTAACTAGCATACACAAACTTAGTGTGAATTGGCATCATCTAGTTAGGTCAACATTTTTATTGACTCCCCTTGATAGAACTCCAACTAACACCAACTCCCTTCATGAGCACAAAGTAACTACATTCTTTGTTTAAAGTTCATTTTACTCATGCCCCACTACCACCTTAGAATATGTCATTACCTTTCTAATTCCACGTCACCCTAGAAAATGTACCATTCATGCTAGAAACTAAGTTCAATGTTTGAATAGAATAGAACACACGTGATTATATTTTATTGTTCCCATATTTTGTTGAGCTCATTTTCAGTCCCATTTTTTAGTAGATTGGATTTCCCATTCACCCATACTAGATTGATTTGAATCATACTAAACATTCATGAGTAAATTAGAAGTAGAATGGAATTAGAAGAAATATTCAACATTGGTAGAAATAAAGCCTCATTTCTATTGTAGAGCATAGTAACTAGAACTAGGAATGAAAACAAGAGTACACTTTTTTGGTTTTTTTACCAAATGTCTCCATTTGTAGACCCGTTGATCCTCAAATTTTATCTAGACACCTAAAATTCCATTTCTAACAGTTTCTTCCATGAGGTCCCATATCCCAATTCCACTCCTAATTTTTTTAAATCTTAATTTTCTCTTTTTTTTGGGTTTGGCCATAACTTCTATCTGTTTACCTTAAAAAATTTCAACAATGTTCATCTACCCATTTTGCTCCTTTGTCTCTCTTTGATAAATTTTCAAGTTTTTCCATTTTCCCTCCTAAAATTAGCCTCACCTTCATCAACCCTACTCCCACTATGCAAAAAAAATAGTAAAAGACCCTTTACCCATTCTGATTTGGCTGAAATTGAAAACCTCCCTTGCCAAATGTGTCATGGTAGTCACCTAAATAAGATAAAAAAAATATGCTAGATGAAATTTTCATCCTTAAGACCCACATCAAAGATCTAGATGAAAAACTTCTCAGCATTAGTCTTCAACATACCACCATGAGCAATAGATGGCATACAGAGTCCTCTTCTGACACATGGGTTTCTTATTTTGGAAATTTTTGTGTGCTCAAGCTTAATTTCCCTTGATTTAATGTTGCAGATCCAACTATATGGATCTATCAGATAGAACAATATTTAGTCTTGTATACTACTTTTGATGCCAACAAGGTCTCGTTTACATCCTTTCACTTGGAACATGAATCCCTTCAATGGTATCATTGGTATACAAAGGCTCATGATGAGCCCATATGGACTAATTTTTTCACCCTCATTTTACAATGATTTGGCCTTATTGCTTTTGACAACTTTAATAGAACACTCACTAAACTTTGCTAGACAAGAACCTTGCAAGAATATCAAAAATAATTTTAAAAAATAGCAAATCACACAGAGGGATTTTTTATGAATTCTTTAAGAATTGCTTTGTCAATGGAATAAAGTATGCAATTCGATTAGATGTCAAATTTTTTTGGCCCAACACAATGATGAAATACCTATAGTTGGCTAAGTTGGTAGATGATAAGATCATAGCTCAAAAACAATTCAAATTCAATTTTTCTCCATTCAAAAATACAACTCCAGAATGATCTCAAACAATGCCAGCCCTCAAGACCACTCCTATCAAGTGTTTGACTGAAAAAGAGATGTGAGCCCATAGAGAAAAAGGATTATGTTATAATTATGATGACAAATTCACTTAGGGACATAAATGTCTAGAGTTAAATCTCTACCTATTTGATGTGGATTCTCTACCCAAAACTAGATTTTTTGATGATGCTCAGGATATAGCAGATGATTAGGATGAAGATCAATTGATTATGGAATGTACTTCTCAGGAAGACCACATAGATATCTCTCTCTATGCCTTAGCAAGAGTCACCACCCCACAAATCATATAGTTTTGGGGTTACTTGAAGAAGTTTCCTCTCATAATACTCATTGATTTACGTAGCACTCATAACTTCATTGACTCTTAGATCACCAAATAGGTTGATTCTTTCATCCATCCTTGTTCCAAATTTTAAGTCATGATTGCCAATTGGGGCACATTACCTTATAAAGGGAGGTATTGCAATTTGTGTATTTCAATTAGAGATTATAACTTTCACTCTACCATGTTTGCCTTACCCTTAAGTGGATGTGATGTTATTTTGGGAGCCCAATGGTTATGCACACTTAGACCCATCTTAAGGGATTTTACTAAACTTTGGATGTAGTTATTAGATAATGGGTAAAACACACATTGAAAAGCTTCTTAAGAAGAATCAATTCATATAAAATGGAAAAGCTTCTTAAGAAGAATTTACATGGTGTCATTACCCATCTCCATTCCATTCAAATACATCCATCATCAGTCTCCACTCCTAATCTACAAACAATTCTACATAGGTATGCAAGTGTCTTTGTCAAACCAATGGGATTGCCACCTTCAAGGCCTAAAGACCACCATATTCAACTCCTTCCTAGAAGCATTCCTCCCAAAATTAGGCCCTACCACTAATCATTTCAATTAAAGACCAAGATTGATATGATCATTTGAGACTTATTAAAGTAAGGAATTATTCACCCCAGTACGAGCCCATATTCTTCCCTAGTTCTCATTATTCATAAAAACTATGGGTCATGACACCTTTTCATTGACTTTTATGCACTTAATCACATCACAATCAAGGATAAGTACTTGAACCCTATTATTGAGGAATTTTTTTTATGAGCTTCATGGTGCTCATTTTTTCTCCAAGTTGGATCTCCACTCTAGATATCACTAGATTTGGCTTCATGAGGATGATATCCTTAACATATCTTTTAGCACACGTGATGGACACTATGAGTTTATAATCATGCCCTTGGGCCTCACTAATGCTCATTCAAAATTTCAATCATTGATGAATAAAATATTTTGACCCTACCTACAAAAATTCATTCTACTCTTCTTTGATGATATCCTCATCTATTGTAAAACATGGTCTGAGCATTTCCAACATTTGAAGCTCACACTGCAACTTCACTCTGACCATCATCTTTATGTAAAATAGTCCAAATGTGCTTTTCTCCAAGAATAAGTAAAGTATCTTTGTCATATTATTTTGGCCCAAGGGGTTTGGGTGGATCTTAAAAAAATAACTACCATGACAAATTTCTCTCATCCTTAGACACTCAAGAGCCTCCATGGTTTTTTGGGGATCATTATATGCTATCTTAAATTTTTTAAGGATTACGAGAAGATTTTAGCTCTATTGATAGCCATATTGAAAAATGATTCTTTTACATGGACATAAATTATTGATTATGCATTTAAAGAATTGAAATGAGCTATGTTTACTACACCTATTCTAGCTATGCTAGATTTTGCCAAGACATTCAATATCGAGAGCAATTCTTATAGGTATAGACTTGGTGTTGTTCTCCTCCAAGAAGGACACCCCATTGCTTTCACCAACAAAGTCCTTTATTTTAAGAATTTAGTACTCTCTACTTATGAAAAATAAATGATGGCTATTTTTCATGAAGTATATAAGTGGTGGCCATACCTATTGGAGAATACTTTTTGCATCAAAATTGATCAGTAGAGTCTAAAATATTTCCTAGAACAATGGGTCTCTACCCGATCCCAATAGAAATGGGTTAACAAACTTATGGGTTATGACTATGAAATCACTTACAAGAAGGGTACAGACAATATTGTGGCTAATGTTTTATCTCACACATTTGTGGACCAAGCTTCATTCTCAGTGATTTCTATGACTATTCTAAACTAGCTGAATTCTATACATTAGGGGTATGTCAATGACTCCTCATTATCTCAAACCATTCAAAATTTGGCCACTAACCCATCTATAGTACCACATTATTCTTAGGATGGTTCTTATTTATGATACAAAGGCTATTTAGTGTTTTCCAAAGCATAGATCTTCAAGAGGCTGTATTCTATGAAATCCATACTTCTCCATCCATAGGGAACTCAAGGTTTCTCAAAACATATGAGTGGACATGCCATAACTTTTTTTGGAAAGGAATGAAAAAGACAATTCAACAGATGGTAGTTGAATGTGATATCTGCCAATGCGACAAGTGTAAAACAACACTCATCCTAGGGTTGCTTAAACCCTTGTCCATCCCTACTTGGATTTGGACAGATATCTCTATGGATTTCATTAATGGGCTCCCTAAAATTAGAGGAAAAATATTGATCTTGGTTTTGGTTGATCGCCTCTCCAAATATAGTCATTTTTGTGCCCTTAGCCATTCCTATACCACCTCTATAGTCACACAAAGTTTCCTAGACTAGATTTTTCATTCTTCACGGTATTTCTTCTTCCATTATCTTAGATCGTGATGATTTCTTCAATATCCATTTTTTGATAGAACTATTTTGATGCATTAGCACCCAATTGAAGATGAGTTTTAGGTATTATCCACAAATGGATGGCTATACTAAAATTGTCAATAAATGCTTGGAAATTTTACTTTGTTACTTTACCTTAGAACAAAAACATCTATGGGCAAAGTGGCTCCCTCTCACTAAATGGTGGTACAATACCTCCTACCACACAATCTAAAATTACTCCTTATGAAGCAGTCTATGGTCAAGCACCACTAGTGCTACTTCCATACACCCCTAGTAGTTCACCAGTTTAAATGGTAAACATGTTTATTCAAAACTAGGATTAGATCCTCAACACCCTGGAAGATAATCTTCATATGCCACAAAATAGAATTAAAAAATAGAATGATTAGCACCATTTTGAGTGCACCTTTCAAGTAGGTGATATGGTTTTTCTTCACTTGTATCCATATAAGCAATCCTCCATCAAACTCAAATGGAATCATAAGCTAGATCCAAAGTTATGTGGGCCATATAAGTTTATCCAAAAGAATGGCATGGTTTCTTATAAGTTGGAGCTCCCAACTTCTTCCAAAGTTCATCCAGTATTTCATGTCTCTTATCTAAATAAAGTTCTTGGCACAAACATTAGAGTGTAGACTATTTTACAAGAACTTGAAAAACAAGGATCCATCCTTCTTGAAGCAGAGGTAATCTTTGATAGGCAAACATGCCAAATTTTCTCCCACTACATCATAGAGGTATTAATTTAGTGGCATGGAATGAAACTAGTGGATTCAACATGGGAACCACTCTTTTAGATTCAACTCCAATTCCCACATTTGAAGCTTTGAGAACCAATCTTTTTCAAAGATGGAGGGGATGTTATGAACTTGTGTGACCCGTTATCTTTACTTTCTTATAATATTTTTTTTCTATGGATGCATATGCTTTTTAAGTCATCCAGAGAGCATTATGTTTTATCGCGTATTCATGGGAAGTAGTAGTTGCTTAGATTATACATAGTATATAAGTAAGTGTTGAGGCCAAGGAAGGCATCCATAAATTATTTTTATTGAACTTGCTCAAAAGAGGTTACCCCCTTGAAGTGGCCTGTGATCAATATAATCCATTCAATACTTCTGTTCATTTTATAATTATGTTATTTCATGCATTATTAACGACTCGTTATAGGAGGATCCTCTCACAACAACACACTCCGAAATCATAGTGTAGAAATGAGTTTATTATATAGATTTATGCCCAAAATAATTTCCATTAATAAGAATAAAACTAGATAACCAATCAATAGAGCATGAATAATGTATTATTGCATTTTATTGACAAGATAAAACAAAAATCACATGTATTTTCCATTAACCTAACAATAAATTATACATACATCAGTATTCAAAATGCTAAAAAGGGATAAAGCATGGTGGATTTGCTTTGAAATAGTGGTGATATATATATTATGCTCTTATAGCTTGTTAATGGTTTTACAATTGCAACCACCTTAGCAAGAGAGACAAAACACACATAGAAAAGATCCCAAAAATGAAAAGACCTCTACAAAGAGGAGATATTTGAAAATTGAAAGAGCCTAAGACCTAATAAAACCATCAACAACCTTGTAAAGAGGATAGACCCTCTTTAATTACACAAATCTCTAACCTAGAATATTATCCTAAGAAGCTACATCTGGAATATGTCATTGGTCATGCCTAGAAGTTCTTGGTCTTACAAGGGAATGATTCAAGTAACTACTTGTCCATGTAATGATAAAATTTGATAAAAAACCCTTAATATCCTTGGCCGTAAATTCATTGCACTTTAACTTGAGGGATAATATTCCCTTGAGAGCAAAATAAACTCTTGTCTTCATTGTAACTACATTACCTTGCTCTCCCACTAAGCATTTGTAATGTTGAAAACTTGTGGATAGTTAACCTCCTCCTTGTGCAAGCCAAAGATTGCACCTTGATTTGTAATGATGGAATCGGATTGCTTGAGATATGATAGAGGCAATGTAGGATCCATGGCCACTTAAGAAAATTGCTTGCAATGGCCCACATTGGTCTCACAACCCCTACAACAATTTTCTTCCACAGAGGTCTTCGACATTAACCAAATATTGGAAAATGTAATGCATAGCTTATTTTTACCATTTTGCCTTTTGAGTTGACTTTTTCCATGATTTTTCTCATTTTCTATTTTGACATTTAGTTGACACCAAACTTAATAAATTCATATGGCATAATTTAGCTTATTTTTTCTCATGCACAACTTTGGCTTCCTTTTACAATTTTCCACTTTTTTATCTAGCACAATTTCTAGCTCGAGCTGTAACTTTACAAGTTGGCAGGAATCCAAATGTCTAGTGCGCATTTGTAATTTAAAATTATTTATTTGCATTTTGATGTTGTATTTCTACCCAAAATTTTTGATACAAACTTGGGAACTCAGTTTGTAAATTACAAATTAAAAAGTGCAAGGTTTCATTTGGCTTGAAAACTTCCACTAAGAATCCTTGCACATTTTTTAAAAACATACATTAACTTTTCCTTCTATGAATTGCAAGTTTTGGACATTGGCTTGTAATTTTCAAGTTTACAAATATAAAAAATTGACTTTTGCTTTTAAATTTTTTTCATGGACCTCAAAGTTTGGAAAGCATTTTACAACTTGTAATTATAAAACTTGCTTTTTTACCTTTGGATCTCTACAAACCTCACTTTGAGACTTTTCAATGCTATTCCAATCTGGTCTAGTTTGAACGATAATACCTTTATGTCCAATATGAAACCATTCATGCATTTATCTTTCATTGCATGACCTTTTCAAGAAATTTATTTGTAAATTTCATCTTTGATTTTCTACTATCCTATTTCCTAAAATTTTTATTTCAAGCTCTAAAGCTTCTACTGCCTCTTTTTAAATATATTCCTAAAGGTAGGGACTATTTTATAAGACTTTAAGGGAGTCTAGCATGTGTTTTATAGATAAGACATGATCATTTATTATACCTTGGGGTGTTCCAGGATATCATTCTGAATGCTTGCTACCTAAGGGTATCGAAGGAATATGAATTGGTAAGTATTTTTCAAAGAAATATAACCTATAAGATGGGGGAGAATATTCTACACTTTTCACAAGAAAAAAATGTGGAACAAAATATAGACGGAATGAAGTTGAGAATTCATATGTTCTACTTGTCATCCCATTTGATACTCTCCCTTGAAGACACTAGCAAAAAGTTTGCCTATATGATGAATGTCAATCCAGTCATAATTTATTTTGGTAGAAATGCATAAATATTGACACTAACTTTGTTTCATGATGTTTTAACTCGATCTTCACATGGAAAATAAAGTGTTATCACCCAATTATCTACCTCACCTCTTCCTTCCACTCTATTCTCTATCTTCACAAGAAATCTATATCCACATGTAATAGTTGCACTCCCAATTGGACCCATCATTATATGTCATTACTAGTGATGTTTGAGAATAACCACCCTATAACTTCCTTTATCTAGAGGAGAAAAAATAATATGAAATGTTTAGAGTATAAAAATAAGAATGGATGGAATATATGCCTCCCTTTTAAGATGTGGAATATATATACCTCCCTTTTGAGATGTGGATGAGATTTTGAAACACATATCTCAAAATACAATGATTATGTACATCATGTGTAGAATAAGAAATTATTTATTTATGTCAAACATAGAAATCTATCATTTTTGAAATACATATGTAAAAAGTACACTACCCCACATGGCTTTATGATGTAGTTTGTATGAAAACAATTATAATATTCCCCCACATGATTGACATATAATCAATGTATAAGGACCAAAAAATTATAGGGACCACAATAGATAACATATTTGGATGTTTTACATTGAGTAGGCAATGGTACATATCTAAATCTGGGCCCTTCTCAGAAACGTTTATTATCCCCATGGGTTGTGGGTCTTCCCTTATCATCTTTCTCCCTCGTTCTATGTCATTTATTAAAAGTCACCTAACTAAATGCATTCATATGGATATCAAATTTTGTATGGAATAGGTAAAATTACTTCATTATGGATCAAAATAGACAACAAAAATCAATGTTTTACATTGAGTGGGTATTAGTATATAAAGTAATTAGTTTATGCTCCACATTTTATCACCTTTCCCATTCAAATTCAACTCAGTGACATTACCTCAATATATGCATCCATACATAAAACATGTTTTACATGTATTATTTTATGTATATATGTACACATACAAAACCATAATTATCTATTCAAAACAACTAATACATATCTCCTATAATTTCAGAGCAAATAAAATACACATGTGCATTGTATTTATGTCAAAAATGTGTCCCTAAATAGGTTATAACATATATTATAAGGTGATTAGAAGTGAGAATAAATAAAATGATATCAAATTTGGGCTAACCGACTAATGTACATGTTCACACAATTAGGCATGTTAAAGAGGACCAGAAGTTAATTTAGCCTAATAGAAAATATTATCCACTTGAATCAACCCTAGAAAGAATCATGACTACTAAGAAATATTGTGGTGTTATTGAGGAGACAGAGTGTGTGGTTGCTATTTATTGGGTTGTGTAGTGAGTAAATCAACATAACAGAAAAAAGATTTATCATTTCCTTCTTATTGACATGGGCACTCACTGTGAGGATGGCCAGGTGAAACACGATATCAAATCATCTCCTCATTTAGCAAATTTTTTAAACTCATGTTAGTATGAGATATGTTAGTGGGTGCACTACAGCTTAACAGTGAAGATTTTTATAATCAATATTATATTTCTATTAAATAAAATTTTGTTTTTGGTCTTAGATTTGGATGGGAGGGTGACTACAAAAAACAATCATGTGTGGACATGTGTTCATTACAATATCTTAATTAAATATACAAAAGAAAAACTACAAATGGTACACATTGTTTTATGCAAAATATGATGGAACCCCTATATGAGTTACCTGCATCTCTAAATCTATGTCAAAAGAGAATGCCCCTATATGATCATGTCTCTGATTTTGTGCTAAATTCTTTATGTATTCCCTAGTAATATTTTTAGTGAAAAAATTAAGGCTAAATATATCTAATGTAAAATAAAATCTTAAAGTTTGGAAATGTTGTGAATGCATCCCATTATGGGATTAGGTGTTATTTTTACATATGTTTGTGAACAATCACTCTGTAACTCCCCTCATCTAGAGGATACAAAATAAAATGAAATGTCTAGAACATAAAAATAAGAATGGATGGAACGCATGCCCTTCTCGCATTTCTTTATGCTCCTCGTAGAATATAGGTCCTCCCTTCTAATCTTCAGAGTTTGTTGTGTGTTGGTCATTAAACCTCACATGACTAAATACATCCATACAAAAATCTTGTTTTGTATATAATAGGTAAAAATAATTCATTATGAACTACAATACATAAAAATCTTATTTTACATGGAATAGATAAAGATAGTTCATTATAAACCACAATAGAAAACAAAAATTGATATTTTACATGAGTAAATAATAATACAGCTCACAAGTTGGGCCCTATTTTTTAAAGTGGATTCTCCCATATCACCTTTCTGATTAAAACTGACGTCACTTGAATGCATCCATAGAGAAATCGTGTTTTGCATTTGCTAGGTAAACGAAACTCAGCATGAGGGAAGCAGGTTGTGTTGTAATAAAGCATTTATTATACGGTCGTCCTGATTCATCTTCGTCTATTATAAAAGAAATCATGTTTAAACACATGTTTAAAAATACAATAATTATTAATCGATGACTTAGCATGAGCGAAGCATGGTTGTCGTATTGTAACAATTGCGTGTGAAATTAGCGTGTAATTCTTCTTCATCTATTATATAAAGAAGGCAAGGCCAACACATTGAGGCAGGTTCAGATTCTCATCTTCATTATTTTGAGTCTTCACGATGGCTGTCAGCTTTCCATTGCCCCTTGTTCTGTTTGTGTTGCTTATGGCACTTGCTCCACCTTCATTTGCACTGTTTCAGTCATCGTCATGTCCTGAACGAGTACTATCATCCGAAAAAGGCACTGCTGTTTACGTTGCGTTCAATAACCTGCTGGCAAACATCGATACATCGAATTGGTATTCCAGCGGGATGGCCTTTGCAAATTTGCAGACCATAAATGGGAAACGGATTGCCATCAGATATACCCGTTGGACACAGTACTGCACCGTCGGCACCTGGGAAAGTGCCATAGGCAGTTTGGTGTTGGAAGATTTCAGAACAACTGTTCCTTATCTGAGGCCTTATCTACTCCAGGGCTGTTCTTGGGCTCCAGTCTCTAATGGCTACGCTTGGATTGATTACTACGTCCATCCATCTCAAATCACTCCTAAAGGCACACTTATACTTCCGTCATCCCTCTCGTTGGAGGAGATGCAAGCTACGATTAATGTAAGTAACACTACTATTGCTAGTAATGATTACAATGCATCAACTTCTCACCTTTTTTCTGCTTCTCCTTCGAGGCTTCTTTTGTCAAAGCTGTCAAGGTATTCGCCTGTTGACAAGACAGGCTTCGTAGACTGTCCCGTCTTGCCTTTGGTTTTGGTGAGCCACCTTAATGGCGTTTGGGACGTTCTGAAGGACGGTGAGTATTTGACATCTGCGAACAAGAGAATACAACTGGCAATGCAAAACGACTGTAATCTTGTGTTGACTGATACCAACGCAAACGGGCGAGTGTTGTGGAGCAGTAACACTGCAGGGAATGGGAAGGGATGCTTTCTGCGTCTACAGACTGAAGCGAACTTGGTCATATATAACAGAAAGAGTGGCCCAGTGTGGGCTATTAACCAAGGGTGTGGAGCTGGGTGTGAGAAGTTCAGCTCTTTGGTAATAGAGGATGATGGTAATCTGGTTGTGTATCGTAGTCAGGATGGCAGGCTTTACAAAGTATGGGCTACCAACACCAAGGTATAACTGCAATCATGAACTTGCAGGGTAGTATGCCTATTTAAGTTCAGTGTGTATCTGTATCGTTCCTCTGCTCTACGTGTTTCTTATCTATATATAAATATTTAATAAAATAAATGTCACATGCTATTGTGACGAATCCTTATCTTTAATTTAATTGTTTAAAAGTTTTTTATTTTATAAACTTAACCCAATTTCAATATATAATTGAATTATCCGAATGCATTTAAAGTTTAAAACTCTGAAAGTTAAAAAATAAGAACTTGTACTATACTAATCTAATTTATAAAATTAGTTTAATGATTTGATGTATTTGAGAAATAGTTTTAAAAATTCCAAGTACAAGTTACCATGACCTATTTTAATTTGACATATACATTGAGTAGATTTGAGATTACATTCAAAATATATAAGCGTTTTAATAAAATCAAGAGAGGCCACACAAGTGCCTTGACCTTCATAAATTTATGCACATTTAACTTTGATGTCTCCTATTTGGACACTAATGAATAATGGAGGATTATCCACATGAACCATGCTTCAATAGGGATCATTGAAGAGATAGGGAATTTGAGTGAGATAATCATGTACAATTTCATCAATGTAGATAGACATTTCTTTGCACTATTGAAGAATGTTAACTCCAGATCCTAAAAAAGTAGCTTCTTGCCCAACAAATGTGGGATGAGGGATATTCATTTCTAATAAAATTTGCATTAGAAAATTACAGTGATGAGAAGTTAACATGTGTTCTAGGAAAGGGATTAAAGATGGGATATGTGGTGGTTCATCTATAGGATCCGATTCATCATATCCTATTATAATTTTATCTAATAAAGGAGCATTATGTTGAAGTAAATCCTTTGAGGGTGAAGTGAAAGTACATTGAAATTTATGTTGGTAAGGTGCATTTGATTGAGTTTTAGTTAATCTGGGTTAACTAATTCTATTTGATTGTGTTGTCTTAAATGAGGTGGTTGAATCATTAGTTTCTTATTATGTTTGAGAGGAATAATTAACAATGATGGAAGGTTTTGGGATTTTTGAATGAGGTGTCTTGGTTAAAGAAGGAGCAGAATTTACATTGATAGTGTGTGAGTTATTTTTAAACTAAATCATTGAATTTGACACTTGTGACTTTGTTGAATTTATTGGAGGTTGTTATGATTACCCCAATTCCATAAGATGGGATCAGTAAGATTTCTGAAAGATACAAAACTTTGGGAAATAATTATAATTGCAAGATGGATAATGATCAATGTAATAAACTATTCTACTCATTATATTCATATTAACAACATTCTCGTCGTTCATGTTAGGATCGACTAAACTTGCAACATTAATAGTATTAGGAGGTTGATTATTATTAGCTTGATGATTTGGAAGGGGATCCTTGCAAATAACTAATTGTATTTTTACTTGATTCAAGGCCTCATATTTAGTTTTAGTTTCATGAGCCTTAGCTACTTCTTCATAATCTTGTTTATGTGTATGTATGACCAATTCATTATCAAAATTAGGTCCAAAGAGATAATACTTACCAAAGTTTCTTAGTCAGCGACAAGTTTCATGAGAATGGCCCAAACTTGTATGAAACCAACAAAATTTTTGTGGATCATACCAATGGTTGGTAGCAAGAGTAGTATCAAGATCTCATTGTGAAGGTCAAGGAAGATGCTTTTGAATCTCTAATAATGAAAGTGGTTTATGGACATCTATGTTATGTATTTGAGAAAATCTAGAACTAGGATGAGAATTATTGTAAATTGACATTGAATGAACAAGTTCTATGGGATTACTTGGAAAAAATATTGAATGGTGTGTATGAAATCATAGGTATCCATAACACCATCATTGGTTACATATCGATTTTTAGATTTCATAAGCTTTTGGGTTCCTATTGGATGGTGTGAAGGCTTGAATTGTCATATACATAAATTTTGACATTTATCTTTGTCAAGGGATTATTCTAAATATTTTGGAGAAAGAGTCCTTACATGATATTGTAATTCATATTTAAGAGCATCAATGAATAAATGAAACAAATTATCACTAAACATGTTATGATGAACTTTGTTAGACAAGGCTTTCCTTCATTTAATTAACACCCATGATGTTTTAGATTCTAATTCTTTACAATTGATCAAATGAGCTAGGTTATTTTCATAAAGATAATTAGTTTGTAATTATTGAGCTAATGCATTGACTAAGTCTTCCAAGCTAGCGATAGAGAGAGTTTTATGTGGACTATATCAATCTAGAGCATCACCAAAAAAGTTTTAGCTAGTAGTTTGGTGGTAGCAAAGATTTTAAGTTTAACCCAATCCTTGTATAGCTTTCCAAAAGTCTTAAAAGGAAAGGCTAGATTAGTGGATCCATTACAAGTATTATGTGAACTATGCCACCTTTGTCTATCTTTACAATATGAGGAACTAGATGCTCATTTTGTAAGTGTTTAATGGCTTTGTTAAGAACTGGTGGCTATGGTTTAAGATTACCATGTGTATCTCAAGGGGGATGGGGGTCATTATGATTTTTAATCCCTCATGGAGTAAATTGAAGGTGATTTTTGAAATGCACTCACTGATTTTGCATTTGCATCATTTTATTGGTATTACTAGTTTGAAAAGTGGAGATTTGATTTAAAGATTGAAATAAAATTTGGTTAGTGTTAATTTTATTTTGAATAGTAGAAGTAGCATGGGATGGATTAGCATTATGAAAGGCATTGAGATTTTGAAATGCATTAGTATCTTGAGATGCACTAGTAGTTGTATGGGTTTGTGTATTAGTGTGGGTATTCCAAGTAGACCCACTAAATGGCACACCTACCATATTTATATCAATGGTTGGCATGGAGGGTGAATGAATGATTAAAGATGATGTCATTATAGTAAATGGATGAATGAGAGGATAAATATGTGGTATAATTCATAGAATGACTTTTCCCAAATATTGTAGCAAAGCTAGGTAAAGGTGAATGGGGTGCTCAAATATAAGGTCCCTTCACGAGGTCATAAATGGTTTTGGGATCTTTACCATGATATTGAGGGTTTTCATTTATGAATAGGATCATTTCAACCATATACTCAAGGCCACTTTCACCTTTGACTATTTTTAGGAATAAAGGATTAAGATAAGTACAATAGGGAGGAGTCCCATAATTGGTTATTCTAGTAGTAACATGGAAATTTTTTAAGATCAGGATTATTTACTACTTGATATGGTAGATGCATCTTAGAAGCTTTATGAGGGTTAGTAAGATGCATCATGTTAGTTTTATTGTAATCTATAGATTCATGTCAAATAGATGTTACATGATGAAAAGCTTATCTAGACACTAAATAAATGAAGATCTAAATGCTTAGAATTTAACTAGATTGAGTTAGTTGATCTAGTTGGATTAATATGATAACAACAAAATATGAAAATATATTAATTTAAGTTAGTTGAAATAGTTGGAAAGGAAAGAAGATAAAATAAATTGTAACTTGACTAGGTCAATCTGGTCCATCTAGTTGGCCAAACAAGAAAACAAAATAGGATGTAATCTAACTAAGTTGAACTGGTCAATCTAGTTAGAAAATTAGGGAAATAGAATAATTTGTAATTTTACAATGTTGAGATGGTTGATCCAGTTAGAAAAGCATGGAAATAAAATATTTTATAATCTAACTAAGTTAAGATGGTTGAGCTTGTTAGAAAGGTAAGAATACATAATTATCTATAGACTAACTAGATCGAGCTAGTCAATCTAGTTGGAAAAATAAGAAAATAAAAATTCATAGTTAATATAGTCTAAAATACAATATCCAATGACAAATAACAAGAAAAAAATAATGTAATTTAGATGCTAAATTATTCGAAAAAAAGATGAAGAAGTTTATATTAAAGGTTATGAATGATAGTGTAATATTTTAAATATACTTTCTTATTTGTTGGATAATGTTTATACTAAAGCTAACTATGGAGGAAGTGTCATTTTTATATCCAACTATACCTACTTTCCAGGGTCAACTAGAAGTAACTTATTGGCTCTAACTATTAATTGATGTACCACACAATCAAATGGAATGATGGATTCTTAAGCTTCAATACAAAGGTCAACCCTAAACATTTCTTAAATACTATGAGGTACATGGAAACTAAAGACTATGTTTAGCTTTGTACTATGGCTATGAGTATTGGGTTAAGCCCCTCACATCATAATTTTTTTAAATGATATACAAGGACTGTAGATGGAATACCATGTATACCTTCATGATAATAGCTAATTAGTTTTAAAACTGTTAGTACATAGGTTCTAGTGAAATCCAAGAAAAATTAAAATAAAGGGAAAAATCAATTTTATCAAAAATCAAGTTTTTTAAAATTTTGAAAGTAAATAAACAAATAACTAGACAAAAATCAAAGTTATTGTAATTATAATGAAATAAAATTTAATTTTTTTCCTAAGTTAGAAAATATAAACATACAACAAGATTGATCAAGTTGATCTAGTTGCACAAAAAAAGATGGAACCAAGTTGAGCTAATTGACTCAAACTTTTTTGAAATAGGCCAAAATAAATAAATTATATGGTATCGACTTAGAATTATAGTATAAAAATAACCACATAACTAGATCAATATGGTTGATGTAGTTGACTATGTGGGTATAGTTTTACAACATTGAAAAAATTGAGAAAAATAATACAAAATTTAAATTTTAGCTAAGAAGTGGGAAATGAAATTTTCTTAAAATTTTGACAAAATTAAAATACTAGGTTGTTTAAAATGAACCTAGAAAATAAAATAAGGTTGTCCAAGTTAATGTAGTAGTTTTTTTTGAAAATGTTGAATTGATGTTTGATTGGGTTGTCCAAGTAAGTTTTTGATCCTATAAAGGTTGAAAATAGTGTTATTGAGTAGGATCGAGTCAGCCTATCTAGTTTAAACAATAATTATAAAAAATAGTAAAATAAAATGTGTAAAGGAATAAAAATAAGCAATTTTATTTAGTTAGGCACAAAAAATAAAATTAGATCGATCAATTTGACCTAGTTAGTTGAGATTTAAAACCCTGTGCATAGAAAACACAATTGGATCAACATGGTTGATATAGTTGAGAAAACTACACATAGAATATATACTTATCTAACAAGATTGACATAGTTAAAACCTTTGCATGTAATACAAAACTAGTTTGATAAGATTGACCTAGTTGAAAACCTGCACACACAATATAAAATTGGATCGATAAGCTCAATCTAGTTAACTATAAATGAAAATTAAAAGTTATAAGGATTAGATTCACGTCAATTTAAACATAATGTATATAATGAATTAGTATGGTTCTTTAAAAATTATCATACTTAATGGATTCTAAGATCGACGAAGGCAACCTTACGAAAATAATTCAGTACATTACTATATATATTAAGACATGAGAAATTCAGATATGCTAAATATAACTAAGCAATGTCTTATCACATAATACTAAAGGAGAGTTTTCCAAAGCCACTAGGCACATGATATTATGCAATAACCCTAGCCAAGCCGATAATAATTAAAATAAAATCTAATATAGTGCTCACTAAAGCTTGTGGCACAAAGGGGTATAATTAATAATAAATAAATTAAAATTTGTAAAGATAAATCTACTCAAGTCAATGTAGAGGTAAAATAAGAAAGGAGTAGAACATTCATCCCACTGCTTTGTGCAATATCTAATCTACTAAATGAAAGATAACAAGTTAATAATGCTTACCATGAATTAAACCTATCATGCCTCAATTTCTCCCTTGGCCAATGGCATTTTACAAGAGGTTGTTGTGGTTTTGTAAGGATGACACTATAGAAATAAATGATATGCTCAAATACTCCTAATTTTCATCAAATACTTTCTCATAAGGCAAGCTTTTTTCCCTTCAAGGTAAAGCCCTAAACAATGACTCCTCCAATGTAGAAATAGTAGAATTATGAGTTATATCAATGAAAAAATGAATGTTCCTCTATTTATAAATGAAGTGAAGGTGATATTTATAGCCAAGGGTTGACCCTAAACCCTCTCAAGAATTTAATTGAGAAGGTTGGACAACTTAATCTTGTTTGGTGGGAAAGATAACTATTAGGCCTTGACCTAAGTTGGCTAGACCAACAAATTTTTGTAACATGTCCTCATTTTCTAATAAGATCGTTTGGTCTAAAATAGTAGGAAAATAAATAAAAATGGTTGTATACTTATTCAAGGGTTATTTTTTAAGGTGAATTTATTAGAGGAGTGTGTAAGCAGGTTTTGATTTGTCATGTAGTTAGATAAAATTAAAATTTTATGGTTTTAGGTAATGGTATAGGGACCAAAAATATTTTTAAGCACCAAAGGTCTTCCCACCCTTTTCTTGTTGAACCCTTTAAGGTTTGAATTTATAGAGATTGAAACTTGACAGGTTCCTAAAATAGAGAAAGTGTTAGTAAATGTTAAAGTTTAAAAATATTATGTGTATAAAAGAGGTATCCTCAGTAAATCATTATCCCTTGAATTTAGGTTTCATTTTCATGTTATGAATTATAACTTGAACATTATAAAAAACATAATTAGTGGTCAATAATACTAATGCAATGTTTTGACCCAACTCTGGTAAAGGGAAGCACCCTTCAACAATAAAAACATGAAAGTAAAGCCCAAGTCTAAGGGCATTTCAATGGCTTATCAAAATCCTTTCCCAAGTCAAAGCAAAGGTAAAAGGAAATTAAATTTCAACATCAACCAAGAATGTTGTATTTGGTGTAAGAAACCAATCCATGTACAAAATCAATGTTTAATAAAATGGCATAATGAGAAATGGAGATGCAGAAAATGTAGCTTCCTCTTCCCAAGATAGGATTAGCACTTTCTACAATATTAATAACACCTATGCCCGAATGTGTTCTACATTTATAATCCTCTCACCATATAGAGCATGATAGCTCATTATTTCAAAATCTTGACCAATGCCCCACATCTAAAATTTTATTGGGAAACTCTAATCCTCTAGTTTTTAGGGAAAAGGGAAAATCAAAATGGAGAATGATGTATTAAAATAATTTCTCTGCATTCCATAATTTTCTATGAGCCTCCTTTCTATATATCAAATCAAACATTCAGGTAAAAGTAAATATCATTGAATTTACACCTAATGATGTTGTCATAAATAATATCACATAATATTTTATTAGTATAGCCAATGGAAAGGTTGATCATTAAGCATGATTGAACATATTTGATAACTTTATGTTCACTCAACCTTCACAAATCATGATATCACATGCTAAGGACTTGAGTAAAATTTTGCACGAGTGTTCTAATCATATTAACTATCACTCATTTTAGGACCTTAGTAAGTATTGCATGGTTATTGTTTTTCCACAAGTTTATTTCAAATATGGAATTTGTCCACCATATGCAGTTGGAAAACAACACAGGGATGCATTTACCAAAGGTTAATCTTTGAGGGAAAGGAATATATTATAGTTAGTTCATATTTATCTTATGTCCTTTCCTAATGTTCCTTTTCAAAAATATAAATATGTGCTTACATGCATTAATGATTTATCTCATAGAACTTAGATCTAGTTTCTAAAAAATAAAATAAAAGTCTTTGATCGCTACAAAATTTTGAAATTTAATTTTGAAAAATTATTAGATAGAAACTTTTAGTGTCTCAAAATAGATAATGGAGAAGAATCTGTAACCAATCAAATTAATAGCTACTATGAGTAGATAAGCATTCAAAATTAGTATCTTTTACCTTACACCCCTCAACGAAATGTTCTAATTGAGTGAAAAAGTAGCACACTATAGGAAATGGGCAATTCCATGGTGCACATAAAATAATTTCCTCCACATTATTTTGTTAAGGTATTTTAGTGTGCAACCTATATCCAATATCACACTCCCCACTCTGTAGTGAAAATCATGACTCTCTAATAGAAATGGTCTAGTGGTAAACCAATTGTTTTTAATTTCTATGTTGTTATATGTAATGCATGGGTGCACATTCAAAATGAAAAGTCAAAATAAATGAAAATAAAGGGACATCCTTCCATAATTTTTGGATACTATGAAGATGTGTAATCACATCATCATCTTGTTCTGGGAACCATCAAATTGATTTATTAATGTGATTCTAAACAATCCTAGATTTTCACACCAACATATTATACAACTCCTCTTCCATTAACTTTTATCTAGTTTGACACAAATTTTTATGTCTCTTATGAGGAACAAAATAGTTTCGATGAATCCCATTCTATGAGTTACTATAGTTCAAATGATGAGCCCTAGGGTTACAATTAACCCTTTCACCAGTGCTATAAAACATTTATAATGTATAGAGACAACCAATATAGCCTCTAACAAAATGAGTTTAAAATGTTCACAATAAAGCTAGTTCATTAGAATTGGATCCAAGATATCAAAGCATGATGATGTTACACCATGGCTATGGTGTTTCAAATTTGGCATAGTTTGTAGTGACACATGATCCATAGACTTATCATTAAGCATCTAAGCATCCTAAATATAAGAAACTACAATAAAGTAATTTCTCTTACTAATTAAGAGTAAAACATGGGACTTGTTTACAATCATAAAGGAATAAAAATAGTCAGGTGTAAGTGAGTGTACCACAATAAGTAGGTAGAGAGTGGGTCCATTTAAAAATACAAATCCTGACTTATAACAAAAGGTTTTCGATAATTTGAAGGTTTTGATTACACTAAAACCTTTTATATAGTTTCCAAGATTAATTTTATTATGATAGTAATCTCCTTGGATAATACTAAATGGATTTTAAAAGTGCCTTCCTTCATGGATACTTAAAAGAATAAATATACATGTCCCAACCTCCTAGGCTCGGAAGCAGTGAGAAATATACTAGTATAAAGTGGTTGTATAATTTTAAATATTATTCTATAGTGTGGCATGAATATATCAATGCATTCTTACTCAAATTTGGATTTACATGGTGTATTTCTAACCCAATAATCTACACCAAGAAAGTAGACTCGAAACTCTTGATTTTGGTCTTCTGTGTTAATAATTTAATCATCATAAGGATTTCCACCAAGCATATTCAAGGTTTGAAACCTTGAATACTAAAGTAATATTAGATGAATAATTTAGGATTTTTTATTTTTTTAACTTGGTAACAGTCTAAGAAAGGAATATTTGTTAATCAGTCTAAGTATGATCAAGAAATACTTAACTTCTTCAACCTGAAAGAGTTTAAGTCTGCATCGACTCCATATCAATCTAGAGTCAATATTTTCTCTAAGTGTTATTATTTTTAAATTTATGGTACACCCTATAGGAAAATGGTGTAGATTATTATGTGTGTGACTCATATTTGTCCTAATAATTCATTTTTTTATGAACTTGGTATCACACTATTGTTAGGACCACATGAAAGCAATTGATAAGCTGTAAAATACATTCTAATTTTCTATTCATGGTATTAATAACTATGGAATAGATTAAAAGTCATGAATAAAAGCCTAAATTTATTAATACACTTCAAGTAATCACTAGTCAACTATGGGATATATTTATCATCTTGAGGGAGGTACCATGACATGGCATTGAAAGAATAAAACTAATGCTTATTTATGTAGTATAGAAGATAATTATAATAGATGAATTATTATTAGTCATGAGTCAGCTTGGATTAAGTGCTTGCTTTCTGAATTTGGATTTCTATAGACCTAATCACCCTAATTTAGTATAATAATTAGAGTTCTATCCACATTTATCACAACCACGTGGAACACCAAAGTACAAAAAACGTTTATATCCACATGCATTATATTCAAAAATTTATATATTAAAAATTAATTGATATTATGTTTTACCGAATAAATGATCAAGATGTAGACATCTTCATGAAACCCTTGCTTGAGGGTTGATTTCTTAAGCTTAGGCAAGTTTTGGGATGGAAGGAAGGTGTCAGCAAGGGGGATAATTTAGTGATTCCTTTTTCCTTACATTCATCAAATTAAATATTAAGTGGGGATGTTAGTTTATTTAATTACTCATACACTAGTATATGGTTTTAAGATGCACATGTAATATTCATTGTAATATAATTCATGGATATTCACCATTTGGTGCACAATTATCCATTTACTAGTATTAGATAATAGTATCAATAAAGCTAATGACTTGATCAACTTCCTCTATTAATAATAAAGTATTATCTTAATAATCATTATTCTACAAGATAAATAATCTCTAAGTCCTATCCCTGACCTCTTTTAGATCTATATAAGAGCATAAAGAGCTAGTGATTTAGTGATTTAGGTAATTTCAATATGGAAGATAGTTATTATTATTATGTAAATTTAGAACCTTATAATCTAAAAATGTTTTCATGCTACATATTTTAAATTAGTTTATTTTATTAATTTATAGTGTTCATTAATTTATATTATTGAATGTATTTTGGGTGTGTCTTATTATCGCTAACATCATTTTGGACCATATCTAGACAATTTAATATGGTATTAGAGTTATACAAGTTTCACAACATTTTGCATTCTAGTTTAATTTTTAGATATATATTGTTATTATCTATCAATAATCTATACATTATTGTAAATATATTAAAAAAAATCCTTTTTCTTCCCATATCACAAATTAGTCACTAGGAGTAATCATCAACAAATTATAATACATAACTAGAAAACTAAATATGTTTAATTTATATAGTATATAATAAATATTGAACATTCATACAAAATGGGAATAAATATGTATGGCATGATTTCACTCTTCATAGTATTGGATACATATGCAATGATTAATCATCAAGATAGATGATTGGGGTCATCTTAATCGATTACACTTGTCATGTTTTTGTAGGTTTTATCCCCTCATAAATGGAATTAGGGTTTTATATGAAGGATATGAAGTTCTGGATGTCGTGAATATGATCAAACATTTGAATTAGATATAAAACTAGGAAAAATACATGCCCACTTGCTCTTATTAAAATAGGGAAGCAAAATATCTAGCATCAAAACCATCCATATTGTAACATGTATTAGATTATACAAACCTAACATTGAAATTACTATCTAGGCCCATTCATGGATGAAAAACATCCATTGAGTGGATCACAATCCTATTTACATCTTACCTTGATGCGTGCCATTTATCTCAATCCTAATCCACATAGGGAACCACTAAGTATCTACTATTTTATTGTATTTTACATATTTAGTACATTCCATTGTCTAATCATTTATAATCCTAAATATTTAGATATATTCTTGACTATAATACTTTATGATATAAATTATAGAACTAGTTTATATCTTAAATAAAATGTGCCATTAATCCAATTAAACATGTTTCTCCCCAACCACCTCCACCTTCTACTAATCAAATAAACCAAACTAATGGGTATGATATCATTGACCTCCATACTTCTCCATCCATAGGGCTCTCAACATTTCTCAAAACTTATGAGTGGGCATGCCATAACTTATTTTGGAAAGGAATGAAAAAGATAATTCAATAGATGGCAGTTGAATGTGATATCTACCAATTCAACAAGTGTAATACAACACTCATCCTAAGGTTGCTTAAACCCTTGCCCATCCATACTAGGATTTGGATAGATATCTCTATGGATTTTATTAAAGGGATCATTAAATTAAGATGAAAAATATTGATCTTGGTTGGGGTTGAACGCCTCTCAAAATATAGTCATTTTTGTGCCCTTAGCCATCCCTATACCACCTCTACAGTCACACAATGTTTCCTAGACCAGATTTTTCATATTCATGGAATTCCTTCTTCCATTAACATAGATTGTGATGATACCTTCAATAGACATTTTTGGATAAAACTATTTTGATGCATCAGCACCCAATTGAAGATGATTTTCGGGTATCATCCACAAATGGATGGCTAGACTAAAATTATCAACAAATGCTTGTAAAATTTCCTTCATTACTTTACCTCATAGCAACAACATCAATGGGCAAAGTGGCTCCCTCTCACTAAATGGTGGTACAATACCTCCTACCAAACTTCAACTAAAATGACTCCTTATGAAGCAGTCTATGGTCAAGAACCACAAGTGCTACTTCCATACACCCCTAGTAGTTCACCAGTTTAAAGGTTTGACATGCTTATTCAAACCTAGGATCAGATCCTCAACACCTTGGAATACAATCTTCATATGGCAATAAATAGAATTAAGAAATAAACTGATTAACACCATTTTGAGTGCACCTTTCAAGTAGGTGATATGGTTTTTATTTACTTGTATCCACACAAGTAATCCTCCTTCAAAATCAAATGGCATCATAAGCTGTCTGTAAAGATTTATGGGCCATTTAAGTTTCTCCAAAACATTGGCATGGTTTCTTATAAGTTGGAGCTTCCAAATTCTTCCAAAGTTCATCCAGTATTTCATGTCTCTTATCTAAATAAATTTCTTGGCACAAACATCAGAGTGTAGACTATTTTACCAGAACCTAATAAATAAGGATCCATCCCTATTGAAATAGAGGCAATCTTAGATAGGCAAACATGCCAACTTTGATCCCACTACATCATAGATGTATTCATTTAGTGGCATAGAATGCAACTAGAGGATGCAACATTGGAACCACTCTTTCAGATTCAACACCAATTCCCACATCTGAAGCTTTGAGAAATAATCTTTTTAAAAGAGGAAGGTGATGTTATGAACTTGTGTGACCCCTTATCTTTACTTTCATAGTATATTTTTTGCTATAGATGCATATGCTTTGTAAGTCATCTATTGTGCATTATGTTTTATCCGATATTCATGGGAAGTAGTAGTTGCTTATATTAGACTTAGTCTATAAGTAAGTGTTGAGGCCAAGGAAGGCATGCATAAATTATTTTTATTGAGCTTGCTAAAGAGAGGTTACCCCCTCGAAGTGGCTTGTGATCAGTAAAATCCATTCAATACTTTTATTCATTTTATAATTATGTTATTTCATGCTTTATTATTGCCTTGTTACAAGAGGATCCTCTCACAACAACACACTCCCAAATCATAGTGTAGAAAGGAGTTTATAATATAGAGTTATGACCAAAAGCATTGTCATTAATAAGAATAAAACTAGATAACCAATCAATAGAGCATGAATAATGTATTATTGCATTTTATTGACAAGATACAAAAAAAATCACATGTATTTTCCATTAACTTGACAGTAAATTGTACATACATCAGTGTTTAGAATGCTAATATGCGAGAAAGGATGGTGGATTTGCTCTGAAATAGTGGTGATATATATATTATGACCTCAGAGCTTGTTAATGGTTTTACAACTGCAACCACCTTATCAAGAGAGACAAAACACACATAGAAAAGATCCAAAAATAAGAAAAGGCCTCTACAAAGAGGAGATATTTAAAAATTTAAAGAGCCTAAGACCAAATAAAACCAAGAACAACCTTGTAAAGAGGATAGGCCCTCTTTACTTACACAAATATCTCACCCAAAATATTCTCCTAAGAAGCTCCATCTGGAATATGTCCTTAGTCATACCTAGAAGTTCTTGGTCTTACAAGGGAATGATTCAAGTAACTACTTGTCCATGTAATGATAAAATTTGATAACAAACCCATGATCTCCTTGGCTATAAATTCATTACACTTGAACTTGAGGGACAATATTCCCTTGAGAGCAAAACAAACTCTTGTCTTCATTTGTAAATACATTACCTTACTCTTCCACTAAGCATTTGCAATGCTGAAAACTTGTGGATAGTTGCCTTCCTCCTTGTGTAAGTGAAAGAATTCCCCTTGATTTGTAATGATGGAATCAGATTGTTCAAGATATGATAGAGGCAATGCAGGATCCATGGCCACTTAAAAAATTTGCATGTATTGACCCACATTGGTCTCACAACCCCTATAATAATTTTCTTCCATAGAGGTCTTCGACGGTAGCCAAATATTACAAAATGCAATACATAGCTTATTTTCACATTTTTGCCTTCTGAGTTGACTTATCCCATGTTTTTCTCATTTTTTATTTTGTCTTTTAGGGTTGACACCAAACTTAATAAAGTCATATGGCATACATTAGCTTATTTTTTCTCATGCACAACTTTGGCTCCCTTTTACAATTTTCACTTTTTCATCTAGCACAATTTCTAGCTCCAACTATAACTTTGCAAGATGGCAGGAATCCAAAGGTCTAGTGTGTATTTCTAATTGAAAATTTTTTAATTGCATTTTGATGTTGTATTTATACCCAAAAGTTTTGCTATAGACTTGGGAACTCGGTTTGTAAATTGCAAATTAAAAAATACAAGGTTGCATTTGGCTTGAAAACTTCCACTAATAATCCCTACATGTTTTTTGAAAACATACGTTAAATTTTCCTTATATGACTTGCAAGTTTTGGACATTGGTCTTCAATTTTCAAGTTTATAAATATAAATTTTGACTTTTGCTTTGAAATTTTTATCATGGACCTCAAAGTTTGGAAATCATTTTACAACTTGTAATTATAAAACTTGCTTTTTTACCTTTGGATCTATACAAACCTCACTTTAAGACTTTTCGGTGCTATTCCAACCTGGTCTAGATTGAATGATAATACATTTATGTCTAATATGAAACCATCCATGCATTTATCTTTCACTGCATGACCCTTTTTAGAAATGGATTTGTAAATTTCATCTTTGATTCTCAATTGTCATATTTCCTCTAAAATTTCTTCCAAGCTCTAAAGCTTCTACTGCCTCTTTTTCAATATATTTCTAAAGGTAGGGACTATTTTATGAGATTATAAGGGAGTCTAGCATGTGTTTTAGAGATAAAACATAATGATTTCTTATACCTTGGGGTACTCTAGGATAGCATTCTCAATGCTTTCCAGCTAAGGGTATGGAAGGAATATGGATTGGTAAGTATTTGTCAAAAAAATATGACCTATAAGATGGGGGAGAATATTCTACACTTTCCACAACAACAAAAATGTGGAACATAAGATAGATGGAATGCAGTTGAGAATTCCTATGTTCTGCTTGTCATCCCATTTGATACTCTCCCTTGAAGACACTAGAAAAAAGTTTGCCTATATGATGAATGGCAATCCAGTCATAATTTATTTTGGTATAAAGGCATAAATATCGACACTGACTTTGTTTCATGATGTTTTAACTCAATCTTCACATGGAAAAGAAAGTGTTATCACCCAATTATCTGCCTCACCTCTTCCTTCCACTCTATTCTCTATCTTCATAAGAAGTCTATCTCTACATGTAATAGTTTCACTCCCAATTAGACCCATCATTATTTGTCATTACCAATGATGTTTGGGAATAACCACCCTATAATTTCCTTTATCTAGAGGAGAACAAATAATACTATAATCTGAAGAAGGCACCGTTGTTTATGTTACCCTCAATAACCTCCTGGCAAACATTGATACATCGAATCAGTAGTCCAACGAGATGGCCTTTGCAAATTTGTAGACCATAAATGGGAAATGGATTTCCATTAGATATACCCATTGGACATAGCACTACACCGTCGGCACCTAGGAAAGTGCCATAGGTAGTTTGGTGTTGGAAGATTTCAGAACAACTGTTCATTATCTAAGGCCTTATCTACTCCATGATTGTTCTTAGGCTGCAGTCTCTAATGGCTACGCTTGGATTGATTACTACGTCCATCCATCTCAAATCACTCCTGAAGGCACACTTATACTTCTATCATCCATCTCGTTGGAGGAGATGCAAGCCAGGATTAATGTAAGTAACAATAATATTGCTAGTAATGATTACAATGCATCAACTTCTCACCATTTTTTTACTTCTCCTTTGAGGCTTCTTTTGTCAAGGTTGACAAGCTATTCGCCTGTTGACAAGATAGGCTTCATAGACTATCCCATCTTACATTTGGTTTTGGTGAGCCACCTTAATGGCGTTCGGGATGTTCTGAAGGACAGTGAGTATTTGACATCTTCAAACAAGAGAATACAACTGGCAATGCAAAATGACTGTAATCTTGTGTTAACTAATACTAGCACAAACGGGTGAGTGTTGTGGAGTAGTAACACTGCAGGAAATGGGAAGGCATGCTTTCTGCATCTACAAACTGAAGTGAACTTGGTCATATATAACAAAAATGGTGGCCCAGTGTGGGCTATTAACCAAGGGTGTGGAGCTGGGTGTGAGAATTTCAGCTCTTTGGTAATAGAGGATGATGGTAACCTGGTTGTGTATCGTAGTCAAGATGATAGGCTTTACAAAGTATGGGCTACCAACACCAAGGTATAATTGCAATCATGAACTTGCAGGGTAGTATGCCTATTTATGTTTAGTGTGTATCTGTATCGTTCCTCTGCTCTACATGTTTCTTATCTATATATAAATATTTAATAAAACAAATGTCACAAGCTATTGTGATGAATCCTTACCTTTAATTTAATTGTTTAGAATTTCTTTATTTTATAAACATAACCCAATTTCAATATATAATTCAATTATCCGAAAACATTTAAAGTTTAAAACTTTGAAAGTTAAAAAAATAAAACTTGTACTATATTAAACTAATTTATAAAATTAGTTTAATGATTTGATGTATTTTAGAAATAGTTTTAAAAATTCCAAGTACATGTTACCATGACCTATTTTAATTTGACATATACATTGAGTAGATTTGAGATTACATTAAAAATATTTAAGTGTTTTAATAAAATCAAGAGAGGCCACACAAGTGCCTTGACCTTCATAAACTAATGCACGTTTAACTTTGATGTCTCCTATTTGGACACTAATGAATATTGGAGGATTATCCACACCAACCATGCTTTAATAGGGATCATTAAAGAGATAGGGAATTTGAGTGAGGTAATCATGTACAATTTCATCAATGTAGATAGACATTTCTTTGCACTATTGAAGAATGTTATCTTTAGATCCTAAAAAAGTAGCTTCTTGCCACAAATGGGGGATGAGGGATATTCATTTCTAGTAAAATTTGCATTAGAAGATTACAATGACGAGAAGTTAACATGTGTTCTAGGAAAGGGATTTAAGATGGGATATGTGGTGGTTCATCTATAGGATCCCATTTATCATATCCTATTATAATTTTATCTAATAAAGGAGCATTATGTTGAAGTAAATTTTTTGAGGGTGAAGTGAAAGTACGTTGAAATTTATGTTGGTAAGATGCATTTGATTGAGTTTTAGTTAATATGGGTTAACTAATTATATTTGATTGTGTTGTCTTAGGTGAGGTGGTTGAATCATTAGTTTCTTATTATGTTTGAGAGGAATAATTAACAATGATGGAAGGTTTTGGGATTTTTGAATGAGGTGTCTTGGTTAAAGAAGGAGAAGAATTTACAGTGATAGTGTGTGAGTTATTTTTTAACTAAATCATTGAATTTGACACTTGTGACATTTTTGAATTTATTGGAGGTTGTTATGATTACCCCGATTCCATAAGATGGGATGCGTAAGATTCTTGAAAGATACATAACTTTTGGAAATAATTATAATTAGAAGATGGATAACGATCAATGTAATAAACTATTCTACTCATTATATTAATATTAACAACATTCTCATAGTTCATGTTAGGATTGATTGAACTTGAAACATTATTAGTAGTGGGAGGTTGATTAGAATTAGCTTGATAATTAGGAAGGGTATCCTCATAAATAATTAAATGAATTTTTACTTGATTCAAGGCCTCATATTTAGTTTTAGTTTCATGAGCCTTAGCTACCACTTCATAATCTTGTTTATGTGTATGTATGACCGATTCATGATCAAAATTAAGTCCAAAAGCATAATACTTATCAAAGTTTCTTATTTAGTGATAAGTTTCATGAGAATGGCCCCAAATTGTATGAAACCAACAAATTTTTTTTGGATCATACTAATGTTTTTTAGCAAGAGTAGTATCGAGATCTCATTATGAAGGTGAAGGAAGATGCTTTTGAATATCTAATAATGAAAGTGGTTTATGGGCATCTATGTTATGTATTTGAGAAAATGTAGAACTAGGATGAGAATTATTGTAAATTGACATTGAATGAACAAGCTCTATGGGATTACTTGGAGCTAAATCTTGAATGGTGTGTATGAAATCATAGGTATACATAACACCATCATTGGTTACATGTCTATTTTTGGATTTCATAAGCTTTTGGGTTCCTATTGGATGGTGTGAAGGATTGAATTGTCATATACATAAATTTTGACATTTATCTTGGTCAAGGGATTCTTTTAAATATTTTGAAGAAAAATTCCTTACATGATATTGTAATTCATATTGAAGAGCATCAATGAATAAATGAAACAAATTATCACTAAACATGTTATGATGAACTTTGTTAGACAAGGCTTTGCTTCGTTTGATGAACACTCATGATGTTTTAGATGCTATTTATTTACAATTGATAAAACGAGCTAGGTTATTTTCATAAAGATAATTAGTTTGTAGTTATTGAGCTAATGCATTGACTAAGTCTTCCAAGCTAGCGCTAAAGTGAGTTTTATGTTGACAATATCAAACTAGTGCATCACCAAAAATGTTTTAGCTAGTAGTTTGATGGTAGCAAATATTTTAAATTTACCCCAATCCTTGTATAGGTTTCCAAAAGTCTTAAAAGGCAAGGCTAGATCAGTGGATCCATTACAAGTATTATATGAACTATGCCACCTATGCCTATCTTTACAATATGAGGAACTAGATGCTCATTTTATAAGTGTTTAATGGCCTTGTTAAGAAGTGGTGGTTATGGTATAAGATTACCATGTGAATTTCTAGGGGGATGGGGGTCATTATTATTTTTCACCCCTCATGGAGTAGGTTGAAAGTGATTTTTTAAATGCACTAACTGATTTTGCATTTGCATCATTTTATTGGTATTACTAGTTTGAAAAGTGGAGATTTGGTTTAAAGATTGTTATTAGTCATGAGTTAGTTTGGATTCAATGCTTGCTTTCTGAATTTGGATTTCCATAGACCCAATCACCCTAATTTAGTACAATAATTAGAGTGTTATTCACATTTATCATAACCATGTGGAACACCAAATTATAAAGCACATTTAAATCCACATGAATTATATTCAAAAATTTATATAGTACAAATTAATTGATATTATGTTTTACCAAATAAACGATCAAGATGTAGACATCTTCATGAAACCCTTGCTTGAGGGTTGATTTATTAAACGCAGGCAAGTTTTGGGATGGAAGGAAGGTGTCATTAAAGGGGATAATTTAGTGATTCCTTTTTCCTTACATTCATCAAAGTAAATATTAAGTGGGGATGTTAGTTTATTTAATTACTCATACATTAGTATATGGTTTTAAGATGCACATGTAATACTCATTGTAATATAATTCATGGATATTCACTATTTGGTGCACAATTATCCATATACTAGAATTAGATAATAGTATCAATAATGCTAATAACTTGATCAACTTCCTCTATTAATAATAAAGTATTATCTTAATAATAATTATTCTACAAGATAAATACTCTCTTAATCCTATCCCTGACCTCTTTTAAATCTATATGAGAGCATAAGGAGCTAGTGATTTAGTGATTTAGGTAATTTCACTATGGAAGATAGTTATTATTATTATTATGTAAATTTAGAGCCTTATAATCTCAAAATGTTTTCATGCTACATATTTTAAATTAGTTTATTTTTTTAGTTTATAGTTTTCATTGATTTATATTATTGAATGTATTTTGGGTGTGTATTATTGTAGCTAACATCATTTTGGACCATATCTAGACAATTTAATATGGTATTAGAATTATACAAGTTTCACAATATTTTGAATTGTAGTTTAATTTCTAGATATATATTCTTATTATCTATCAAGCATCTATAAATTATTGTAAATTTATAAATAAAAAAAATACCTTTTCTTCACATATCACAAATTAGTCACTAGGAGTAATCGTCAACAAATTAAAATACATACCTAGAAAACTAAAGAATAAACATTTTCATGTGTCAAAATCCTAATCATATGTTTCATTTATATAGTATAGAATAAATATTGAACATTCATACAAAATGGGAATAAATATGTACGGCATGATTTCACTCTTCATAGTATTGGATACATATGCAATGATTAATCATCAAGATAGATGATTGGAGTCAACTTAATCCATTACACTTGTCATGTTTTTGTAGGTTTTATCCCCTAAAAATAGAATTAGGGTTTTATATGAAGGATATGAAGTTTTGGATGTCATGAATATGATCAAACATTAAAATTAGATATATAAATAAGAAAAAAACATGCCCACTTGCTCTTATTAAAATAGGGAAGCAAAATATCTAGCATCAAAACCATCCATATTGTAACATATATCAGATTATACAAACCTAACATTGAAATTACTATATAGGCCCATTCATGGATGAAAAAACTCCATTGAGTGAAAAATAATACTATTTACATCTTACCTTGATGCATGTCATATATCTCAGTCCTAAACCACATAGGGAACCACTAAGTATCTACTATTTTATTGCATTTTCCGTATTTAGTACATTCCATTGTGTAATCATTTATAATCCTAAATATTTAGATATATTCTTGACTATAATACTTTATGATATAAATTATATAAATAGTTTATATCTTGAATAAAATGTGAAATTAATCCAAATTAAACATGTTTCTCGCCAACCCCTTCCACCTTCTACTAATTAAATAAATCAAACTAATAGGTATGATATCATTGATCAAGTAAATAACATTTGTGATAAGATTTCCATTATTGAGATTTTAAAGGTATTAACTATTTGTAAAGACATATTATATGAAACATTGCATGGTATAACTCTCCCAAGTGATACATAATTCACATCCTTTTAATTTATTATGAATACATTTGAGGATATATATAATGTAATTAAATTTGATAAAAATTCAAAAAATAGTATAACAAAATATTCCATGATTTATTCAAGTTCAAGTATAAAGTAAATTTGTCAAACATGTTTTGGTAAACAATGGTTCTAAATTGAAAATTTTCACCACAAATTGAAAAAATTGGGAATAAATATTAATGGTCCCTAAAAACCATATCGAATCATAAAATGAATTGATAACATTCCTCACCAATTCCTTCAAACATATCTTTATATGTGCAAATAGAACCCAAGATGATGCCTATAATATTTAAATTCATGCCTAATCCTCTAAAAATACATAAATTGTGGTTACTCATAACCACTACCTAAAAATGATGCACCTTTCAGATATTGAAAGATAAAGAAATATTTTGATGAGAGTCAATCACAATATAAACTTGAGGATTATTCTATGCAACCTCCCTCAAAACTTATTTCCCTCTATAATATGAATACATATGAGGTGGAAGAAAAAAGTTAAATAAATGAAAAATAACAAGTTATGGAAATTCATGAAGAAAAGAAAGCATTAAAAGATAGTATAGTAATACATGAAGCAAATATATATGTTCCCTTGTTTGCAAACTTGGAAAATGTAGATGGTTTTATCACAGATTACTATGATATCAATGATGGTAATGATATGAAATATATGATCTATGATATTTTATTGAAGATAAATTACAATCGTATTGATTTATATGAGTAATTATCTCATACATTGTTCACACCTACTAGAGTTGGATAGTATGAAGATAATTTAAATATAAAGAGTAATAATAAATGATAAAATCTTACTCAACCACAATATTAGATGGGAGTAAAGGAAAAGGAAAAAAAGTTTAAAAATTCTATCACACCATGATTTTCTAATTTTAAAGGCACCATTGAGGCAAACCTTTGTAAAATTAGGTATGACTTGGGCATAGGAACAATTGGATATTTCACTTTGTCAAAAAGTTTGCAGTAAAAATTTAATAAAAAATGTGGATATTCTAGATGAACATCCATACATAACATTACAACTAAAAGTCTTCAAGATACACTAAGTATCACATTACAAGTGATACTTGAAAGCTATCTAATGATATTAATAACAACCAAACATCAAGCAACATGATATTTTTCACATTAGGAAGGAAAATACTATTGTGATTATGGGGACATGACACAGATCATTTTAAAATATAATGAAATAATATTGAAAAATGCAAGAATAATTCCATCATCAATGTGATACAATATTGAATGAAATAATTTATAAAAAATTACAAATTGATACATCTAGAAACACAATATGCATTGATTAAAAGCATCTAGGAAAATAGGTATTGAGTATTAAAACATAAATTATTAGTCAATATTATAAAAACATTTTGATCAATTGAAATAAGTGGGAGACCATGTACAATAATACAACTTTATACCAGATAAGACATGAGATTGATGAACTAAAATAATATACACATTTGAAATTATAAAAATTATAGAGAAGCTCCTTCCAAGAAGAACATGGAAAGACCCATGGTTGTGTGAGTCTTGTGAAAAAAAGTTCATAAAATTTATCTATGTTTGTTGTTGTGTTTAATTAAATGCATAATTTTCCATTATCTTTCAATTTCATACTTCCAACCTTCTTATGATGTGCCCACTTTCTTGTATACCTCATTTTTATGTGTATAGTTTACTCATGCTCATCCATATTTTGTCATTTACATATGTAGTTGTTGAATGACAATTTAATATTAGCTAGTTGTTATAAAAAATAAGCAAGAACTGCTAAAATATGTACCATGTCAATGATATATTCAAGTGTTTGATTTAATACTTTAGTGGTTGTGAAATTAACAAAAAATACTAACTAATTTCCTAAATAATTATGTAAATTATTCCTTGTATCATTTTATTATATTTTGTGTATCCTCTTATTTTTTATCTTATTGTAATTTTAATTATTTGGATTTCTGTAGGGTGGAGTTTAACTAGCGTGCACAAACTTAGTGTGAATTGGCATCATCTAGTTAGGTCAACATTTTTACTGACTCACCTTGATAGAACTCCAACTAACACCAACTCCCTTCACGAGCATAAAGTAACTACATTCTTTGTTTAAAGTTCATTTTACTCATGCCCCACTACCACCTTAGAATATGTCATTACCTTTCTAATTCCACGTCACCCTAGAAAATGTACCATTCATGCTAACAACTGAGTACAATGTTTGAATGGAATAGAACACATGTGATTATATTTTATTGTTCCCTTATTTTGTTGAGCTCATTTTCAGTCCCATTTTTTAGTAGATTGGATTTCCCATTCACCCATACTAGACTGATTTGAATCATATTAAATATTCATGAGTAGATTAGAAGTAGAATGGAATTAGAAGCAACATTCAACATTGGTAGAAGGAAAGCCTCGTTTGTATTGTGGAGCACAGTAACCAGAACTAGAAACAAAAACAAGAGTACATTTTTTGGTTTTGTACCATTTGTAGACCCGTTGATCCTCAAATTTTATCCAGACACCTAAAATTCCTTTTCAAACATTTATTCCTTGAGGTCCCATATCCCAATTCCACTCCTAATTTTTGTGAATCTCAATTTTCTCTTTCTTCGGGTTTGGCCATAACTTCTTCTATCCATTTGCCTTGAAATTTTTCAACATTATTCATCTCCCCATTTTGTTCATTTGTCTCTCTTTGATAAATTTTCTAGTTTTTCCATTTTCCCTCCTAAAATTACCCTCATCTTCATCAATCCTACTCCCACTATGAGAAAAAAATTAGTAAAAGTCCCTTTACCCATTTTGATTTGGCCAAAATTAAAAACTTCACTTACCAAATGTGTCTTAACTCTAGTTTTTCTACCCATTCCAAAAAAAAATCTCATTCTGGTTATGGTAGTAACCCAAACAAGACAAAAAAATATAGTAGATGAAATTTTCATCCTCAAGACCCACATCAAATATCTTGATGAAAAAATTCTTAGCGTTAGTCCTCAACATACCACCATGAGCAAAAAATGGCATACAGAGTCCTCTTCTGACACAAGGGTTTCTTATTTTAGAAAAAAATTTGTCCTCAAGCTTAATTTCCCTTGATTCAATGTTGTAGTTCCAACTAGATGGATCTATCAGATAGAACAATATTTAGTCTTGTATACTACTTTTGGTGCCAACAAGGTCTAATTTGCATCCTTTCACTTGGAACATGAATCCCTTCAATGGTATCAATGGTATACCAAGGATCATGATGAGTTCATATGGACTAATTTTTGCACCCTCATTTTACAATGATTTTGCCCTAGTTAATTTGATGACTTTACTAGAACACTCACTAAACTTTGCTAGATAGGAACCTTGCAAGAATATCAAAAATAATTTTAAAAAATAGCAAATCACACAGAGGGATTATCTAATGAATTCTTCAAGAGTTGCTTTATCAATGGACTAAAGTATGCAATTTAATTAGTGGTCAAATTTTTCTGGCCCAACACAATGATGAAATACCTATAGTTGGCTAAGTGGTAGAGGATAAGATCATATCTCCAAAATGATTCAAATCCAATTTTTCTACATTCAAAAATACAACTCCATAATGATCTCAAACAATGTCAGCCCTCAAGACCAATTGTATCAAGCATTTTACTGAATAAGAGATGTGAGCCCATAGATAAAAAGGATTATGTTATAATTATGATGACAAATTCACTCAGGGACATAAATGTGTAGAGCAAAATCTCTACCTATTCGATGTGGATTCTCCACCCAAAACTAATTTTTTTGATGATACTCATGATATAGCAGATGATGAGGATGAAGATCCATTGATTATGGAACCTACTTCTCAAGAAGAGCACCCAAATATCTCTCTCTATGCCTTAGCAAGAGTCACCACCCCATAAATCATATAGGTTTGGGGTTACTTGAAGAAGCTCCCTCTCATAATACTCGTTTATTTAGGTAGCACTCATAATTTTATTGACTCTCAGATCACTAAATAGGTTGATTCTTTCATCCATCCTTATTCCAAATTTTATGTCATAATTGCCAATTGGGGCACATTACCTTATAAATGGAGGTATTGCAATGTGTGTATTTCAATTGGAGATTATAACTTACACTTTGACATGTTTGTCTTACCCTTAAGTGGATGTGATGTTATTTTGGGAGCCCAATAGTTATGCACACTTGGACCCATCTTAATGGATTTTACTAAACTTTGGATGTAGTTAATAGATAATGGGTAAAACACACATTGAAAATCTTACAAACAGGGTCTCTTAGTAGGATCAATTCACATCACATGGAAAATATTCTTAAGAATAATTTAAATGGCGTCATTACCCATCTCCATTCTATTCAAATACATCCATCATCAGTCTCCACTCCTAATCTACAAACAATTCTACAGAGGTATGCAAGTGTCTTTGTCAAACCAATGGCATTGCCACCTTAAAGGACTAAAGACCACCATATTCAACTCCTTCCTAGAAGCACTCCTCCAAACACTAGGCCCTACCACTACCCATTTCAATGAAAGACCAAGACTGATATGCTCATTCGAGACTTATTAAAGTAAGGCATTATTGACCCCAATACCAGCCCATATTCTTCCCTAGTTCTCCTTATTCATAAAAAAATATGGGTCATGACACCTTTTCATTGACTTCTATGCAATTAATCACATCACAATAAAGGATAAGTACCTGATCCCTATTATTGATGAATTTTTTGATGAGCTTCATGGTGCTAATTTTTCCTCCAAGTTAGATCTCCACTCTAGATATCACTAGATTTGGCTTCATGAGGATGATATCCCTAACATAGCTTTTAGCGCACATGATGGACACTATGAGTTTCTAATCATGCCCTTTGGCCTCACTAATGCTCATTTAAAATTTCAATCATTGATGAATAAAATATTTTGACCCTACCTACAAAAATTCATTCTAGTCTTCTTTGATGATATCCTCATCTATAGTAAGACATAGTCTAAGCATCTCCAACATTTGAAGCTCACACTGCAACTTCACTCTGACCATCATATTTATTTAAAATAGTCCAAACGTGCTTTTGTCCAAGAAGAAGTGGAGTATCTTGGTCATATTATTTCAGCCCAAGAGCTTTGGGTGGATCTTAAAAAAATAACTACCATGACAAATTGCTCTCATCCTTAGACACTCAAGAGCCTCCATGGTTTTTTGGGGATCACTATATGCTATCCTAAATTTGTTAAGGATTATGAGAAGATTTAGCTCTGTCGATAGCTATGTTTACAAAAGATGCTTTTACATAGACATAAATTGTTGAGTGTGCATTTAAAGAATTAAAATGAGCTATGTGTACTACACCTATTCTAGCTATGCCAAATTTTGCCAAGACATTCAATATCAAGAGAGATTATTATAGAAATAGACTCGGTGTTGTTCTCCTCCAAGAAGGACACCCCATTGCTTTCACCAACAAAGTCCTTTATTGTAAGAATTTAGTACTCTCTACTTATGAAAAAGAAATGATGGCTATTTGCATGAAGTATATAAGTGGTGGCCATACCTATTGGAGAATAATTTTTGCATCAAAATTGATCACTAGAGTCTAAAATATTTCATATAAAAATGGGTCTCCACCCCATCCCAATAGAAATGGGTTAACAAACTTATGGGTTATGACTATGAAATCACTTACAAGAAGGGTAAGGACAATATTGTGGCTAATGTTTTGTCTTACACATTTGTGGACCAAGCTTCATTCTCAATGATTTCCATACCTATTATAAATCAGTTGGATTATATACATTAGGGGTATGTCAATGACTCCTCATTAGCTCAAACCATTCAAAATTTGTCCACTAGCCCATCTATAGTACAACATTATTCTTAGGATGGTTCTTCTTTATGATACAAAGGTTATTTAGTGTTTTCTAAAGCATAGATATTTAGGAGGCTGTAATCTATGAACTCCATACTTATCCATCCATAGGGCACTCAAGGTTTGTGAAAACATATGAGTGGGCATGCCATAAATTCTTTTGGAAAGGAATGAAAAATAAAATTCAATAGATGGTAGTTGAAGTGATATCTACCAATGCAACAAGTGTAAAACAACACTCATCCTAGGGTTGCTTAAACCCTTGTCCATCCCTACTAGTATTTGGACATATATCTCTATGGATTTCATTAAGGGGCTCCCTAAAATAAGAGAAAAAATATTGATCTTAGTTTTGGTTGATCGCATCTCCAAATATAGTCATTTTCGTGCCCTTATCCATCCCTATACCACCACTACAGTCACACAAAGTTTCCTAGACTAGATTTTTCATCTTCATGGCATTCCTTCTTCCATTATCTTTGATTGTGATGATACCTTCAATAGCCATTTTTGGATAGAACTATTTTGGCGCATCGGCACTTAATTGAGGATGAGTTTTGGGTATCATCCATAAATGGATGACTAGACTGAAATTGTCAATAAAAGGTTGGAAATTTTCCTGCATTACTTTACCTCACAATAATAACTTTTATGGGTAAAGTGGCTCCCTCTCATTGAATGGTGGTACAATACCTCTTACCACACTTTAACTAAAATTATTGTTTATGAAGTAGTATATGGTAAAGCACCACCAGTGCTACTTCCATACACCCCTGGTAGTTCACCAGTTTAAATGGTTAACATGTTTAATCAAAACTAGGATCAGATCCTCAACACCCTGGAAGATAATCTTCATATGCCATAAAATAGAATTAAAAAATAGACTTATTAGCACCATTTTGAGTGCACCTTTCAAGTAAGTGATATGGTTTTTCTTCTCTTGTATCCATACAAGAAATCCTCCCTCAATCTCGAATGGAATCATAAGCTATATCCAAAGTTATATGGGCCATATAAGGTTCTCCAAAATATTGGCACGGTTGATTATAAGTTGAAACTCCCAACTTCTTCAAAATTTCATCTAGTATTTCATGTCTCTTATCTAAATAAAGTTCTTGGCATAAACATCAGAGTGTAGACTATTTTACTAGTACTTGATAAATAAGGATCCATCCTTCTTGAACTAGAGGTAATCCTATATAGACAAACATGCCAACTTTGCTACCACTACATCATAGATGTATTAATTTAGTGGTATGGAATGCAACTAGAGGATGCAACATGGGAACCACTCTTTCAGATTCAACACCATTTCCCACATCTGAAGCTTTGAGATCCAATCTTTTTCAAAGATGGAGGGGATGTTATGAACTTGTGTGACCCCTTATCTTTACTTTATTATTATATTTTTTACTATGGATACATATGCTTTGTAAGTTATCTAGTGAGCATTATGTTTTATCCCATATTCATGGGAAGTAGTAGTTGCTTAGATTAGACAAAGTATATAAGTAAGTGTTGAGGCCAAGGAAGGCATCCATAAATTATTTTTATTGAGCTTGCTCAAAATAGGTTACCCCTCGAAGTGGCCTATGCTCAATATAATCTGTTCAATACTTCTTTTCATTTTATAAATATGTTATTTCATGCATTATTATTGACTTGTTACAGGAGTATCCTCTCACAACAACACACTCCCAAATCATAGTTTAGAAAGGAGTTTATAATATAGATTTATGTCCAAAGTAATTGCCATTAATAAGAATAAAACTAGATAACCAATCAATATAGCATGAATAATGTATGATTGCATTTTATTGACAAGATACAACAAAAATCACATATATTTTCCATTAACTTGATACTAAATTGTACATACATCTGTGTTCAGAATTCTAAAATGGGAGAAAGCATGGTGGATTTGTTCTAAGATAGTGGTGATATATACATTATGCTCTTATAACTTGTTAATGGTTTTACAATTACAACCACCTTAGCGAGAGAGATAAAACACACATAGAAAAGAACCCAAAAATGAAAAGACCTCTACAAAAAGGAGATATTTGAAAATTAAAAGAGCTTAAGACCTAATAAAATCATCAAAAACCTTGCAAAGAGGATAGACCCTCTTTATTTACACAAATATCTCACCCAGAATATTCTCCTAAGAAGCTCCATCTGGAATATGTCCTTGGTCATGCCTAGAAGTTCTTGGTCTTACAAGGGAATGATTTAGGTAACTACTTGTCCATGTAATGATACAATTTGATAACAAACCCTTGATCTCCTTGGCTATAAATTCATTGCACCTGAACTTGAGGGATAATATTCCCTTGAGATCAAAATAAACTCATCTTCATTTGTAACTACATTACCTTGCTCTCCCACTAAGCATTTGCATGTTAAAAACTTGTGGATAGTTGACCTCCTCCTTGTGCAAGCCAAAGAATGCCCTTTGATTCTTAATGATGGAATCAGAGTGCTCAAGATATGATAGAGGCAATGTAGGATCCATGGCCACTTAAAAAAAATTCTTGTAATTGCCCATATTGGTCTCACAACCCGTACAACAATTTTCTTCCATAGAGGTCTTCGACATTAGCCAAATATTGGAAAATGTAATACATAGCTTATTTTTACCATTTTACCCTTTGAGTTGACTTTTCCCATGATTTTTCTCATTTTCTATTTTTAATTTTAGGGTTGACACCAAAATTAATAAACTCATATGGCATACTTTAGCTTATTTTTTCTCATGCACAACTTTGACTCCCTTTTATAATTTTCCATTTTTTCATCTGGCACAATTTCTAGCTCCAACTGTAACTTTAGAAGTTGGCAGGAATCCAAATGTCTAGTGCACATTTGTAATTTAGAATTATTTAATTGCATTTTGATGTTGTATTTCTACCCAAATGTTTTGGTACAGACTTGGGAACTCGGTTTGTAAATTACAAATTAAAAAATGCAAGGCTATATTTGGCTTGAAAACTTCCACTAAGAATCACTACTTGTTTTATGAAAACATACATTAACTTTTCCTGCTATGACTTGCAAGCTTTGGACATTGGCTTGTAATTTTCATGTTTACAAATATAACAATTTGACTTTTTGCTTTGAAATTTTTATCATGGACCTCAAAGTTTGGAAAGCATTTTATAACTTGTAATTATAAAACCTATTTTTTTACCTTTGGATCTCTACAAACCTCACTTTGAGACTTTTTAGTGCTATTCCAACCTGGTCTAGTTTGAACAATAATACCTTTTATGTCCAATATGAAACCATCCATGAATTTATCTTTCACTGCATGACCTTAATTTCATCTTTGATTTTCAGCTGTCCTATTTCCTCTAAAATTTATATCAAGCTCTAAAGCTTCTACTGCCACTTTTTCAATATATTCCTAAAGGTAGGGACTATTTTATGAGATTATAAGGGAGTCTAGCATGTGATTTATAGCTAACACATAATCATTTCTTCTACCTTGGGGTGTTCTAGGAATATGAACTGGTAAGTATTTTTCAAAGAAATATGACCTATAAGATGGGGAAGAATATTCTACACTTTCCACAATAAAAAAATGTATAACAAAATATAGATGGAATGCAATTGAGAATTCCTATGTTCTGCTTGTCATCCCATTTGATACTCTCCCTTGAATATACTAGCAAAACATTTACCTATATGATGATTGGCAATCCAATCATAATTTATTTTGGTAGAAAGGAGTAAATATCGACACTGACTTTGTCTCATGATGTTGTAACTCTATCTTCACATGGAAAATAAAGTGCTATCACCTAATTATCTTCCTCACCTCTTCCTTCCACTCTATTCTCTATCTTCATAAGAAATCTATCTCTACATGTAATAGTTGTACTCCTAATTAGACCCATCATTATATGTCATTACTAGTGATGCTTGGGAATAACCACCCTATAATTTCCTTTATCTAGAGGAGAAAAAATAATTTGAAATGTGTAGAGTATAAAAATAAGAATGGATGGAATATATGCTTCTCTTTTAAGATGTGGAATATACATACCTCCATTTTGAGATGTGGTTGAGATTTTGAAACACATATCTCAAAATACAATGATTATGTACATTATGTGTAGAATAATAAATTATTTATTTATGTCTAACATATAATTATATCATTTTTGAAATAGATATGTAAAAAGTACACTACACCACATGGTTTTATGATGTAGTTTGTATGAAAACAATTATAATATTCCCCAATGTGATTGACATATAATCAATGTATAAGGACCAAAAAATTATAGGGACCACAATAGATAACATATTTAGATCTTTTACATTGAGTAGGCAATGGTACATTTCTAAAGTTGGGCCATTCTCAGAAACATTTATGCTCCCCATGGGTTGTGGGTCTTCCCTTATCATCTTTCTCCCTCGTTCTATGTCATTTATTAAAAGTCACCTAACTAAATGCATTCATACAGATATCAAATTTTGTATGGAATAGGTAAAATCACTTCATTATGGATCAAAATAGACAACAAAAATCAATGTTTTACATTGAGTGGGTATTAGTATATAAAGTAATTTGTTTAGGCTCCACATTTTATCAACTTTCCCAATAACATTGGACTCAGCGACATCACCTCAATATATGCATCCATACATAAAACATGTTTTACATGTATTTTTGATGTATATATGTACACATACAAAACCATAATTATCTATTCAAAACAACTAATACATATCTCCTATAATTTTAGGCCAAATAAAATACACATGTGCATTGTATTTATGTCAAAAATGTGTCCCAAAATAGGTTATAACATATATTATAAGGTGATTTGAAGTAAGAATAAATAAAATGATATCGAATTTGGGCTAACCGACTAATGTACATGTTCACACAATTAGGCATGTTAAAGAGGACTAGAAGTTAATGTAGCCTAATGGAAAATATTATCCACTTGAATCAACCATAGAAAGAATCATGACTACTAAGAAATATTGTGGTGTTATTGAGGGGACAAAGTGTGTGGTTTCTATTTATTGGGTTGTGTAGTGAGTAAATTAGCGTAACAGACACAATATTTATCATTTCCTGCTTATTGACATGGGCACTCACTGTGAGGATGGTCAGGTGAAACATGGTATCAAATCATCTCCTCATTTAGCAAATTTTTAAAACTCATGTTAGCGTGAGATATGTTAGTGGGTGCACTACCGCTTGAAAGTGAAGATTTCTATAATCAATATTATATTTCTATTAAATAAAATTTTGTTTTTGGTCTTAGATTTGGATGGGAGGGTGACTACAAAGAACAATCATGTGTGGACATGTGTTCATTACAATATCTTAATTAAATATACAAAAGACAAACTACAAATGGTACACATTATTTTACGCAAAATATGCTGGAATCCCTATATGAGTTAATTGCATCTCTAAATCTATGTCAAACGAGAATGCTCCTATATGATCATGTCTTTGAGTTTGTGCTAAGTTCTTTATGTATTCCCTAGTAATATTTTTAGTGAAAAAATTAAGGCTAAATATATCTAATGTAAAATAATATCTTAAAGTTTGGAAATGTTGTGAATGCATCACATTATGGGATTAGGTGTTATTTCTAAAGATGTTTACGAACAATCACTTTGTAACTCCCCTCATCTAAAGGATGCAAAATAATATGAAATGTCTAGAACATAAAAATAAGAATGGATGGAACACATGCCCTTCTCGCATTTCTTTATGCTCCTCGTAGATTATAGGTCCTCCCTTATAATCTTCAGAGTTTGTTGTGCGTTGGTCATTAAACCTCACATGACTAAATACATCCATACAAAAATCTTGTTTTGTATATAATAAGTAAAAATAGTTCATTATGAACCACAATACATAGAAATCTTATTTTCCATAAAATAGATAAAGATAATTCATTACATACCACAATAGACAACAACAATTGATATTTTACATGGAGTAGATAATAGTACAGCTCTCAAGTTGGGCCCTATTTTTTAATGTGGATTCTCCCTTATCACCTTTTTGATTAAAAATGACGTCACTTGAATGCATCCATAGAGAAATCATGTTTTACATTTGCTAGATAAAAAAAACTCAGCATGAGGGAACCATGGTTGTGTTGTAATAAAGCATTTATTATACGATCTACCTGATTCATCTTCATCTATTATATTAAAAAATCATGCAAAATTAGTGCATTGATTCATCTTCATCTATTATAAAATAAATCATGTTTAAACACATGTTCAAAAATACAATAATTATTAATTGATGACTGAGCATGAGCGAAGCATGGTTGTCATATTGTAACAATTGCATGTGAAATTAGCGTGCTAATTCTTCTTCATCTATTGTATAAAGAAGGCAAGGCCAACACATTAAGGTGGGTTTAAATTATCATCTTCATTATTTTGAGTCTTCACGATGGCTGTCAGATTTCCATTGCCCCTTGTTCTATTTGTGTTGCTTATGGCACTTGTTCCACCTTCATTTGCACTGTTTCAGTCATCGTCATGTCCTGAACGAGCACTATCATCTAAAGAAGGCACTGTTGTTTACGTTGCGCTCAATAACCTATTGGCAAACATTGATAATTTGTAGACCATAAATGTGAAATGGATTGCCATCAGATATACCTGTTGGACACTGTACTGCACCGTCGGCACCTGGGAAAGTGCCATAGGCAATTTGGTGTTGGAAGATTTCAGAACAACTATTCCTTATCTAAGGCCTTATCTACTCTAGGGTTGTTCTTGGGCTGCAGTCTCTAATGGCTATGCTTGGATTGATTACTACATCCATCCATCTCAAATCACTCCTAAAGGCACACTTATACTTCCGTCATCCGTCTCGTTGGAGGAGATGCAATCCAGGATTACAATGCATCAACTTCTCACCATTTTTTTGCTTCTCCTTCGAGGCTTCTTTTGTCAAGGTTGTCAAGGTATTCACCTGTTGACAAGATAGGCTTCGTAGACTGTCCCATCTTGCCTTTGGCTTTGGTGAGCCACCTTAATGGCATTTTGGACGTTTTGAAGGATGGTGAGTAATTGACATCTGCAAACAAGAGAATACAATTGACAATGCAAAATGACTATAATCTTGTGTTGACTGATACAAACACAAACAGATGAGTGTTGTGGAGGAGTAACACTATAGGGAATAGGAATTGATGCTTTTTGCATCTACAGACTGAAGCGAACTTGGTCATATATAATAGAAATGGTGGCCCAGTGTGGGCTATTAACCAACGGTGTGGAGCTGGGTGTGAGAAGTTTAACTCTTTGGTAATAGAGGATGATGGTAACCTGGTTGTGTATCATTGTCAGGATGGTAGGATTTACAAAGTATGGGCAACCAACACCAAGGTATAACTGCAATCATAAACTTGCAGGGTAGTATACCTATTTGAGTTCAGTGTGTATCTTTATCAGTCGTCTACTCTACGTGTTTCTTATCTATATATAAATATTTAATAAAATAAATGCAACAAGCTATTGTGACGAATCCTTATCTTTAATTTAATTGTTTAGAAGTTCTTTATTTTATAAACTTATCCCATTTTCAATATATAATTTAATTATCTGAATGCATTTAAAGTTTCAAACTCTGAAAGTTAAAAAAAAAGAGAACTTGTACTATATTAATCTAATTTATAAAATTAGTTTAATGATTTGATGTATTTGAGAAATAGTTTTAAAAATTCCAAGTACAAGTTACCATGACCTATTTTAATTTGACATATACATTGAGTAGATTTGAGATTACATTCAAAATATTTAAGTGTTTTAATCAAATCAAGAGAGGCCACTCAAGTGCGTTGACCTTCATAAACTAATGCACATTTAACTTTGATGTTTCTTATTTGGAAACTAATGAATAATGGAGGATTATCCACATGAACCATGCTTCAATAGGGTTCATTGAAGAGATAGGGAATTTGAGTGAGATAATCATGTACAATTTCATCAATGTAGATAGACATTTCTTGCACTATTGAAGAACGTTATCTTTAAATCCTCAAAAGGTAGCTTCTTGCCCCACAAATGGAGGATGAGGGATATTCATTTCTAATAAAATTTGCATTAGAAGATTACAATGATGAGAAGTTATCATGTGTTCTAGGAAAGGGATTTAAGATGGGATATGTGGTGGTTCATCTATAGGATCCCATTCATCATATCCTATTATAATTTTATCTAATAAAGGAGCATATGTTGAAGTAGATTTTTTGAGGGTGAAGTGAAAGTATATTAAAATTTATGTTGGTAAGATGCATTTGATTGAGTTTTAGTTAATGTGGGTTAACTAATTGTATTTGATTGTGTTGTCTTAGATGAGGTGGTTGAATCATTAGTTTCTTATTATGTTTGAGAGGAATAATTAACAATGATGGAAGGTTTTGGGATTTTTGAATGAGGTGTCTTGGTTAAAGAAGAAGCAGAATTTATAGTGATATTGTGTGAGTTATTTTTTAACTAAATCATTGAATTTGACACTTGTGACTTTGTTGAATTTATTGGAGGTTTTTATGATTACCCCGATCCATAAGATGGGATGGGTAAGATTCTTCAAAGATACAAAACTTTGGGAAATAATCATAATTGGAAGATGGATAACGATCAACATAATAAACTATTCTACTCATTATATTCATATTAACAACATTCTCATCGTTCATGTTAGGATCGACTAAACTTGCAACATTATTAGTATTGGGGAGTTGATTAGAATGAACTTGATGATTAGGAAGGGTATCCTTATAAATAAGTAAATGAATTTTTACTTGATTTAAGTTTATTTAGACCGATTCATGATCAAAATTAAGTCCAAAAAGATAATACTTATCAAAGTTTCTTAGTCAGTGACAAGTTTCATGAGAATGGCCCCAACTTGTATGAAACCAACAAAATTTTTGTGGATCATACCAATGTTTGGTAGCAAGAGTAGTATCAAGATCTCATTATGAAGGTCAAGGAAGATACTTTTGAATCTCTAATAATTAAAGTGGTTTATGGGCATCTATGTTATGTATTTGAGAAAATGTAGAACTAGGATGAGAATTTTTGTAAATTGGCATTGAATGAATAGTGTCTATGGGATTACTTGTAGAAAAATATTGAATGGTGTGTATGAAATCATAGGTATCCATAACACCATCATTGGTTACATCTCTATTTTTGGATTTCATAAGCTTTTGGATTCCTATTGGATGGTGTGAAGGCTTGAATTGCCATATACATAAATTTTGAAATTTATTCTTGGTCAAGGGATTCTTCTAAATATTTTCAAAAATGATTCCTTACATGATATTGTAATTCATATTGAAGAGCATCAATGAATAAATGAAACAAATTATCACTAAACATGCTATGATCAACTTTGTTAGACAAGGCTTTGCTTCATTTGATGAACACTCATGATGTTTTTAATTATAATTATTTATAATTGATAAAATGAGCTATGTTATTTTCATAAAGATAATTAGTTTGTAATTATTGAGCTAATGCATTGACTAAGTCTTCCAAGCTGGTGATAGAGTGAGTTTTATGTTGACTATATCAATCTAGAGCATCACCAAAAAAGTTTACCAGTCTTAAAAGGCAAGGCTAGATCAGTGGATCCATTACAAGTATTATGTGAACTATGCCACCTATGTCTATCTTTAGAATATGAGGAACTAGATGCTCATTTTATAAGTGTTTAGTGGCCTTGTTAAGAAGTGGTGGTTATGGTATAATATTACCATGTGTATCTCTAGGGGGATGGGGGTCATTATTATTTTTCACCCCTCATAGATTAGGTTGAAGGTGATTTTTGAAATGCACTAACTGATTTTGCATTTGCATCATTTTATTGGTATTACTAGTTTGAAAAGTCGAGATTTGATTTAAATATTGAAATAAAATTTGATTAGTGTTAATCTTATTTTGAATAGTAGCAGTAGCATGGGATTCATTAGCATTATAAAAGGCATTAAGATTTTTAAATGCATTAGTATCTGAAGATGCACTAGTATTTGTATAGGTTTGTATATTAGTGTGGGTATTTCAAGTAGACCCACTAAAGGTCACACCTACTATATTTATATCAATGGTTGGCATGGAGGGTGAATGATTCATTAAAGATGATGTCATTCTAGTATATGGAGGAATGAGAGGATAAATATGTGGTATAATTCATAGAATGACATTTCCCAAATATTGTAGTGAAGCTAGTTAAAGGTGAATGGGGTTCTTAGATATAAGGTCCCTTCATAAGGTCATACATGATTTTGGGATCTTTACCATGATGTTGATGGTTTTCACTTATGAATAGGATCATTTCAACCATATACTCAAGGCCACTTTCACCCTTGGCTATTTTTGGGAATAAAGGATTAAGAGAAGTACAATAGGGAGGAGTCCCATAGTTGGTAGTTCTAGTAGTAACATGGATTTTGTTAAGATCAGGGTTATTTACTACTTGATATGGTAGACACATCTTAGAGGCTTTATGAGGTTTAGTAAGATGCATCATGTTAGTTTGATTTTAATCTATAGATTCATGTTAAATAGATGTTACATGATGAAAATATTATCTAGACACTAAATAAATGAAGATCTAGATGGTCAGAATTTAACTAGATTGAGTTAGTTCATCTAGTTGGATTAATATGATAACAAAAAAATATGAAAATATATTAATTTAACCTATTTGAGCTAGTTGGAAAGTAAAGAAGATAAAATAATTTATAACTTGAATAGGTCAAACTGGTCGATCTAGTTGGAAAAATAAGAAAATAGACTAGGATGTAATCTAACTAAGTTAAACTGGTCAATCTAGTTAGAAAATTAGGGAAACAGAATAATTTGTAATCTGACTAGGTCGAGATGGTTGACCTAGTTACAAAAGCATGGAAATAAAATAGTCTATAATTTGACTAATTTGAGATGGTCGAGCTTGTTGGAAAGGCAAGAAGGCATAATTGTCTATAAACTAGCTAGATCGAGCTAGTCAATCTAATTGGAAAAATAAGAAAATAAAAATTTAAAGTTGAAAAACACAACACATAACTTGTATTAACACTATTTAATATAGTCTAAAATACAACATATAATGACAAATAAAAAGAAAAAAAACAATGTAATTAATGTTAAATTATTCAAAAAAGGATGAATAAGTTTGTACTAAAGGTTATGAATGATAGTGTAATATTTTAAATATATTTTCTTATTTTTTAGATAGTGTTAGCCTAATGATTCAGAGAGCTAAATATGGAGGAAGTGTCATTTTTATAGCCAACTATAACTATTTTCAAGGGTAAGCTAGAAGTAACTTATTGGCATTAACTATTAATTGATGTACCATACAATCAAATGGAACGTTGGATTTATAAGGTTCAATAAAAAGGTAAACCCTAAACATTTCTTAAATACCATAAGGTACATGGAAACTAAAGACCATGTTTAGCTTTGTACTATGCATATGAGTATTAAGGCAAGCCCCTCACATCATGATATTTGTAAATAATATACAAGGACTATAGATGGAATATCATGTATCCCCTCATGATAATATCTAATTAGTTTTAGAACTATTAGTACATAATTTCTAGTGAAATCCAAGCAAAATTAAAATAAAGGCAAAAATCAAGTTTTTCAAAATTTTGAATGTAAATAAACAAACAACTAGATAGAAATCAAAGTTATTGTAATTATAATTAAATAAAATTTAAATTTTTTCTTGAGTAAGAAAATATAAACATACAACAAGATTGATCAGGTTGATCTAGTTGTGCAAAAAAGATGGAACAAAGTCAAGCTAATTGACTCAACCTTTTTATAAATAGGCCAAAATAAATAAATTATATCATATCGACTTAGATTTATAATTCAAAAATAATCTCATAATTAGATCAATATGGTCAATATATTTGACTATGCGGGTATAGTTTTACAACATTGAAAAAATTGAAAAAAACAATACAAAATTTAAATTTTAACTGAGAAGCGGCAAATGAAATTTTCTTAAAAGTTTGACAAAATTAAAATACTATATTGTTTAAAATGAACCAAGAAAATAAAACAAGGTTGTCTAAGTTAATGTAGTAGTTTTTATTGAAAATGTTGAATTAATGTTTGATTGAGTTGTCCAAGCAAGTTTTTGATCCTATAAAGGTAGAAAATGGTGTTATTGAGTAGGATCAAGTCAGCCTATGTAGTTTAAATAATAATTATATAAAATAGTAAAATAAAATGTATAAAGGAATAAAAACAAGCAATTTGATTTAGTTAGGCATAAAAAATAGAAAAAATAAAATTAGATCGATCAATTTGAACCAGTTAGTAGAGATTAAAAACCCTATGCATAGAAAATAGAATTGGATCTACACGATTGATATAGTTGATAAAACTACACATAGAATATATACTTATTTGACAAGATTTACATAGTTAAAAGCTTTGCATGTAATATAAAACTAGTTTGATAAGATCGACATAGTTGAAAACCTACACACAATATAAAACTGGATCGATAAGCTCAATCTAGTTAACTATAAATGAAAATTAAAATTTATATAGATTAGATTCACATCAATTTAAACATAATTGTTGCAATGAATTAGTTTGGTTATTTAAAAATTTGTCATACTTAATGGATTCTAATATCGAATAAGGTAACCTTACCAAAATAATTTATTACATTACTATATATATATATATATTAAGACATGAGAAATTCAGATATGATAAATAGTACTAAGCAATGTCTTACCACAAAATACTAAAGGAGAGGGTTCCAAAGCCACTAGGCAAATGATATTATGTAATAACCCTAGCTAGCCCTATAATAATTAAAAGAAAATATAATAAAGTTCTCACTAAAGCTTATCACACAAAGAGGTATAATTAATCATAAATTAATTAAAACATGTAAAGAGGAATATACTCAAGTCAATGTAGAGGTAAACTAAGAAAAGAGTACAACATTCATCCCACTACTTTGTGCAATATCTAATCTACTAAATGAAAGATAAAAATTTAAGAATGCTTACCTTGAATTAAACCTATCATGCCTCAACCTCTCCTTTGGCCAATGGTATTTTACAAGAGGTTGTTGTGGTTTTGTAAGGATCACACTATAGAAATCAATGCTAAGCTGAAATACTCCTAATTTTCATCTAAGACTTTCCCACAAGGAAAGCATTTTTCCCTTCAAGGTAAAACCATAAACAATGACTCCTCCAATGTAGAAATAGTAGAATTATGAGTTATATCAATGAAAAAATGAATGTTCCTCTATTTATTACTGAAGTGAAAGGGGTATTTATAGCCAAGGGTTGACCCTAAACCCTCTCAAGAATTTAATTAAGAAGGTTGGCCAACTTAATCTTATTTTGTGGGAAAGATAATTATTAGGCCTTGACCTAAGTTGGCTAGACCAACAAATTTTTGTAACATGTGCTCAATTCCTAATACGATTGTTTGGTCTAAAATAGTAGGAAAATAAATTAAAATGGTTGTATACTTATTCAAGGGTTATTTTTTAAGGTGATTTTATTAGAGGAGTGTATAAGCGGGTTTTCATTTCTCATGCAGTTAGATAAAGTTAAAATTTTATGGTTTTAGGTAATGGTATAGGGACCAAAAATATTTTTAAGCACCAAAGGTCTTCCCACCCCTTTCTTCTAGAACCCTTTAAGGTTTGAATGTATATAGATTGAAACTCGATAGGTTCCTAAAAGAGAGAAAGTGTTCGTAAATGTTAAAGTTTAAAAATCTTGTGTGTATACAAGAGGTATCCTCAGTAAATCATTATCCCTTGAATTTAAGTTTCATTTTCAAGTTATGAATTATAAATTAAACATAACAAAAAACATAATTAGTGGTCAATAATACTAATGCAATGTCATGACCCAACTCTAGTAAATGGAAGCACCCTTCAACAATAAAAACATGAAAGTAAAGCCCAAGTCTAAGGGCATTTCATTGGCTTATCAAAATCCTTTCTTAAGTCAAAGCAAAGGTAAAAGGAAATTAAATTTCAACATCAACTAAGAATGTTGTATTTGGTGTAAAAAAACAATCCATGTTTAACATCAATGTTTAATAAAATGGCATAATTAGAAGTGGAGATGAAGAAAATGTAGCTTCCTCTTCCCAAGATAGGATTAGCACTTTCTACAATATTAAGAACACCTATGCCTAAATTTGTTATGCATTCATAATCCTCTCACCATATAGAGCATGATAGTTCATTATTTAAAAATCTTGACCAATGCCCCACATCTAAAATTTTATTGGGAAACTCTAATCCTCTAGTTTATAAGGCAAATGGAAAGTCGGAATGGAGAATGATTTATTCAAATAATTTCTCTACATTCCATAATTTTCTATGAGCCTCCTTTCTATATATCAAATCAAACATTTAGGTAAAATAAATATCATTGAATTTACACCTATTGATGTTGTCATAAATAATATGACATACTATTTTATTATTATAGACAATGGAAAGGTTGATCATTAAGCATGATTGAACATATTTGATAACTTTATGTTCACTCAACCTTCATAAATCATGATATCACATGCTAAAGACTTGAGTAAAATTAAGCATGAGTTTTCTAGTCATATTAAGTATCACTCATTTTAGGACCTCAGTAAGTATTGCATGGTTATTGATTTTCCACAAGTTTATTTCAAATATGGAATTTGTCTACCATGTGCACTTGGAAAATAACACAGGGATGCATTTACCAAAGGTAGATATTTGAGAGAAAGGGATATATTATAGTTAGTTCATAGTTATCTTATGTCCTTTCCTAGTGTTCCTTTTCAAAAACATAAATATGTGCTTACATTCATTAATGATCTATCTCATTGAACTTAGATCTAGTTTTTTAAAAATAAAATAAAACTCTTTGATTGCTTCAAAATTATAAAATTTAATTTTGAAAAATTATTAGATAGAAAAATTTAGCCTCTCAAAATAGATAATGGAGAAGAAACTATAAACAGTTAGATTAATAGCTTCTATGAGTAGGTAAGCATTCAACATTAGTATCTTTTACCTTACACCCCTCAACAAAAAGTTCTAATTGAGTGAAAAAGTATCACACTATAGGAAATGGCCAGTTCCATGGTGCACATAAAATACTTTCCTCCACATTATTTTGTTAAGGTAATTTAGTGTGCAACCTATATCCAATATCACACTCCCCACTCTGTAGTGAAAATTATGACTCTCTAATAGAAATGGTCTAGTGGTAAACCAATCATTTTTAATTTCTAAGTTGTTATATGTAATGCATGAGTGCACATTCAAAATGAAAAGTCAAAATAAATGAAAATAAAAGTCCATCATTCCATAATTTTTGTATACTAGGAAGATGTGAAACTACATCATCATCTTGTTTTAGGAACCATTGAATTGATTTATTAATGGGATTCTGAACAATCCTAGAGTTTTACACAAACATATTATACAAATCCTCTTCCATTAACTTTTATCTAGTTTGACACAAGATTTTATGTCTCTTATGAAGAATAAAATGGTTTAGGTGAATCTCATTCTATGAGTAACTATAGTTCAAATGATGAACCCTAGGGTTACAACCAAGCCTTTCACCAGTACTATAAAACATTTATAATGTATCAAGACAACCAACATAACCTATAAAGAAATGGGTTTAAAAATTTGACAATAAAGCTAGTTCATTATAATTGGATCCAAGATATCGAAGCATGATGATGTTACAACATGACTCTAGTGTTTTAAATTTGGCATAGTTCGTAGTGACACATGATCCTTAGACTTATCATTAAGCATCTAAGCATCCTGAATGTAAGAAACAACAATAAAATAATTTCTCTTAATAAATAAGAGTAAAACATGGTACTTGTTTCTAATCATAAAGGAATAAAAATAGTCAGGTGTAAGTGGGTGTACCACAATAAGTAGGTAGAGAGTGGGTCCATTTAAAAATACACATCCTGAATTATAGAAAAAGGTTTTTGATAATTTGAAGGTGTTGATTACCCTAAAACCTTTTATCTAGTTTCCAAGATGAATTCCATTATGAAAGTAATCTCCTTGGCTAAAACTAAATGGAATTGAAAAGTGTCTTATTTCATGGATACTTAAAGGAATAAGTATACATGTCCCAACCTCCTAGGCTTGGAAGTAGTGAGAGATCCATCCTTATGTGTAGATTTAAAAAGTGATTGTATAATTTTAAATATTCTTATATAGTGTGGTATGAGTATATAAATGCATTCTTACTCAAATTTGGATTTACATTGTGTATTTCTAAACCCATAATATACAACAAGAAAGTAGAATCAAAACTATTGATTTTGGTCTTCTATGTTAATAATTTAATCATCATAAGGATTCCCACCAAGCATATTCAAGATTTGAAACCTTGAATAATGAAGTACTTTAAGATTAATAAATTAGGATTTATTATTTTTTTTAACTTGGTCTTAAAATTCATAGTCTGAGAAAGGAATATTTGTTAATCAATCTAAGTATGATCAAGACATACTTAACTTCTTCAACTTGAAAGAGTGTAAGTCTGCATCGACTCCATATCAATCTAGAGTCAATATTTTCTCTAAGTGTTATTATTTTTAAATTTATGGTAAACCCTATAGGAAACTAGTGTAAATTATTATGTGTGTGACTCATATTTATCTTGATAATTCATTTTTTATGAACTTGGTATCACACTATTGTTGCGACCACATGAAAGCAATTGATAAGCTGTAAACTACATTATAATGTATATTCATGGTATTAATAACTATGGAATAGATTAAAAGTCATGAATAAAAGCCTAAATTTATTAATACACTTTAGGTTGGAACACAACATCATTTTGGCTACACAAACAGTGATTAGGCATGAGATCTAGATAATCACTAGTCAACTGTGGGATACATTTATCATCTTGAGGGAGGTACCATGACTTGGTAATGAAAGAATAAAACTAATATTTATTTATGTAATATAGAAAATAATTATAATAGATCTATTGTTATTAGTCATGAGTTAATTTGAATTCAATGCTTGCTTTCTGAATTTGGATTTCCATAGACCCAATCACCCTATTTTAGTACAATAATTAGAGTGTTATCCACATTTATCATAACCATGTGGAACACCAAAGTGTAAAACACATTTAGATCCACATGAATTATATTCAAAAATTTATATAGTAAAAATTAATTGATATTATGTTGTACGCAATAAATGATCAAGATGTAGACATCTTCATGAAACCCTTGCTTTAGGGTTGATTTCTTAAGCTCAGGTAAGTTTTGGGATGGAAGGAAGGTGTCATCAAGGGGGATAATTTAGCGATTCCTTTTTCCTTACATTCATCAAAGCAAATATTAAGTGGGGATGCTAGTTTATTTAATTACTCATACACTAGTAAATGATTTTAAGATGCACATGTAATATTCATTGTAATATAATTCATGGATATTCACTATTTGGTGCACAATTATCCATATACTAGTATTAGATAATAGTATCAATAAAGATAATGACTTGATCAACTTCCTCTATTAATAATAAAGTATTATATTAATAATGCTTATTTTTCAAGATAAATACTCTCTAAATCCTATCCTTAACCTCTTTTAAATCTATATAAGAGAATAAAGAGCTAGTGATTTAGCGATTTAGGTAATTTCACTATGGAAGATAGTTATTGTTATTATGTAAATTTAGAGCCTTATAATCTAAAGATGTTTTCATGCTACATATTTTAAATTATTTTGTGTTTTTATTTATATTTTTCATTAATTTATATTATTGAATGTATTTTGGGTGTCTCTTATTATAGCTAACATCATTTTGGACCATATCTAGACAATTTGATATGGCATTAGAGTTATACAAGTTTCACAATATTTTGAATTCTAGTTTAATTTTTAGATATATATTCTTATTATCTATCAAGAATCTATACATTATTGTAAATTTATTTTTTTTTAAAAAAGAAAAAAAAATTCCTTTTCTTCCCATATCCCAAATTAGTCACTAGGAGTAATCGTCAACAAATTATAATACATACCTAGAAAATTAAAGAATAAACATTTTCAAGTGTCAAAATCCTAATCATATGTTTCATTTATATAGTATAGAATAAATATTAAACATTCATACAAAATGGGAATAAATATGTATGGCATGATTTCACTCTTCATAGTATTGGATACATATGCAATGATTAATCATCAAGATAGATGATTGGGGTCAACTTAATCCATTACACTTGTCATGTTTTTGTAGGTTTTATCCCCTCAAAAATGGAATTAAGGTTTTATATGAAAGATTTGATGTTTTTGATGTCTTGAATATGATCAAACATTTGAATCAGATATATAACCAAGAAAGAAACATGCCCACTTGCTCTTATTAAAATAGGGAAGAAAAATATCTAGCATCAAAACCATCCATATTGTAACATGTATCAGATTATACAAATGTGACATTGAAATTACTATCTAGGCCCATTCATGGATGAAAAAACTCCATTGAGTGAATCACAATACTATTTACATCTTACCTTGATGTGTGCCATATATCTCAGTTCTAAACCACATAGGGAACCACTAAGTATCTATTATTTTATTGTATTTTCCATAATTAGTACATTCCATTGTCTAATAATTTATAATCCTAAATATATATATATATTCTTGACTATAATACTTTTTGATATAAATTATAGAACTAGTTTATATCTTAAATAAAATGTGCAATTAATCCAAATTAAACATGTTTCTCCCCAATCCCCTCCACCTTATACTAATCAAATAAATCAAACTAATGGGTGTGATATCATTGATCAACTAAATAATACTTGTGCTAAGATTTCCATTCTTGAGATTTTAAAGGGATTAACTATTTGTAAAGACATATTATATGAAACATTGCATGGCATAACTCTCCCAAGTGATACATAATACATCCTTTTAATTTATTATAAATACATTTGAGGATATATATAATGCCATTAAATTTGATAAAAATTCAACAAATAGTATAACAAAATCTTCCATGATTTATTCAAGTTCAAGTACAAAGTAAATTTGTCAAACATGTTTTGGTAAACAATGGTTCTAGATTGAAAATTTTCACCACAAATTGAAAAAATTAGGAATAAATATTAATGGTGTCTAAAAACCATATCAAATCATAAAATAAATTGATAACATTCCTCACCCATTCCTTCAAACGTATCTTTATATGTGCAAATAGAACCCAAGATGATGCCTATAATATTTAAAGTCATACCTAATCCTCTAAAATTCATAAATGGTGGTTACTCATAATCACTAACTGAAAATGATGCAGCTTTCAGATATTGAAAGATAAATAAATATTTTGATGAGAGTCAATCACAATATAAACATGAGGATTATTCTATGCAACCTCCCTCAAAACTTATTTCCCTATATAATATGAATACATATGAGGTGGAAGAAAAAAGGTTAAATAAATGAAAAATAACAAGTTATGGAAATTCATGAAGAAAAGAAAGCACTAAAAGATATTATAGTAATACATGAAGCAAATATATATGTTCCCTTGTTTGTAAACATGGAAAATGTAGATGGTTTTATCACAGATTACTATGATATCAATGATGGTAATGATATGAAATATATGATATATGATATTTTGTGGAAGATAAATTACAATCATATTAATTTATATGAATAATTATCTTATACATTGTTCAAACCTACTAGATTTGGATAGTATGAAGATAATTTAAATATAAAGAGTAATAATAAATGATAAAATCTTACTCAACCACAATATTGGATGGGAGTAAAGGAAAAGGAAAAAAAGTTTAAAAATTATATCACACCATGATTTTCTAATTTTAAAGGCACCATTGAGGCAAACCTTTGTAAAATCAGGTATGACTTGGGCATAGGAACAATTAGATATTTCACTTTGTCAAAAAGTTTGCAGTAAAAATTTAATAAAAAATGCGGATATGCTAGATGAAAATCCATCCATAACATTACAACTAAAAGTCTTCAAGATAAACTAAGTATCACATTACAAGTGATACTTGAAAATAATCTAATGATATTACTAACAACTGGACATCAAGCAACATGATGTTTTTCACATTAGGAAGGAAAATACTATTGTGATTAAGGGTACATGACACAGATCATTTTGAAATATAATGAAATAATATTGAAAATTTCAAGAATAAATCCATCATCAATGTGATACAATATTGAAAGGAACATTTTGTAAAAAATTACAAATTGATACATCTAGAAACACAATATGCATTGATTAAAAACATCTAGGAAAATAGGTCTTGAGTATTAAAACATAAACTATTGGTCAATATTATAAACATATTGTCATCAATTGAGATAAGTGGGAGACCATGTACAATATTACAACTTTATCCTAGACAAGACATGAGATTGATGAACTAAATCAATATACACATTTGAAATTATAAAAATTATAGAGAAGCTCCTTCCAAGAAGAACATAGAAGGACCCATGGTTGTGTGAGTCTTGTGAAAAAAAGTTAGTAAAATTTATCTATGTTTGTTATTGTGTTTAATTAAATGCATAATTTCCCATTATCTTTCAATTTCATTTTTCCAACCTTCTAATGATGTACCCACTTTCTTGTATACCTCATTTTTATGTGTATAGTTTACTCGTGTTCATCCACATTTTGTCATTTACATATGTAGTTGTTGAGTGACCATTTATTATTAGCTAGTTATTGGAAAAAATAAGCAAGAACTTCTAAAATATGTACCGTGTCAATGAATATTCAAGTGTTTGATGTTGATACTTTAGTGGTTGTGAAATTAACAAAAATACTAACTAATTTCCCAAATAATTATGTAAATGATTCCTTTTATCATTTTATTATATTTTGTGTATCCTCTTATTTTTGATATTATTCTAATTTCAATTATTGGGATTTCTGTTGGGTGGAGCTTAACTAGCATGCACAAACTTAGTGTAAATTGGCATCATCTAGTTAGGTCAACATTTTTATTGACTCCCCTTGATAGAACTCCAACTAATACCAACTCCCTTCATGAGAAAAAAAGTAACTACATTCTTCATTTAAAGTTGATTTTACTCATACCCCACTACTGCCTTATAATATGTCATTACCTTTATAATTCCACATCACCCTAGAAAATGTACCATTTATGCTAGCAACTAAGTTCAACATTTGAATAGAATAGAAAACATGTGATTATATTTTATTGTTCCCTTATTTTGTTGAGCTCATTTGAAGTCCCATTTTTTAGTAGATTGGATTTCCCATTCACCCATATTAGATTAATTTGAATCATATGAAACATTCACGAGTAGATTAGAAGTAGAATGGAATTGGAAGAAACATTCAACATTAGAAGGAAAGCCTCTTTTGTATTGTAGAGCATAGTAACTAGAACTAGAAGCAAAAATAAGACTACATTTTTTTGGGTTTTTTACCATATCTCTCCATTTGTACAACCGTTGATCCTCAAATTTTATCCAAACACCTAGATTTCCATTTCTCACATTTTCTTCCTTGAGGTCCCATATCCCAATTCCACTCCTAATTTTCATAAAACTCAATTTTATCTTTGTTTGGGTTGGCCATAACTTCTTCTATCTATTTGCCTTTAAAATTTTCCACATTGTTCATCTCCCCATTTTTCTCCTTTGTCTCTCTTTGATAAATTTTCTAGTTTTTCCATTTTCCCTCCTAAAATTAAAATCACCTTCATCAATCCTACTCCCATTGTGTAAATTTTTTTAGTAAAAGTCCATTTACCAATTTTAATTTGGCTAAAATTAGAAACTTCCCTTACCAAACGTGTCTTAACTCTAGTTTTTCTACCCATTCCAAAATAAAATATCATTCTAGTCATGGTAGTGACCCAAACAAGAGAAAAAATATGGTAAATGAAAATTTCATCCTCAAGACCCACATCAAAGATCTTGATGAAAAAATTCTCAGTGTTAGTCTTCAACATACCACCATGAGCAACAAATAGCATACAAAGTCCTCTTCTGACACAGGGGTTTCTTATTTTGGCAATTTTTGTGTGCTCAAGCTTAATTTACCTTAATTCAATGTTGTAGATCCAACTAGATGGATCTATCAAATAGAACAATATTTAGTCTTCCATACTACTTTTGATGCCAACAAGGTCTCATTTGCATCCTTTCACTTGGAACATGAAGCCCCTCAATGGTATCATTGGTATACCAAGGCTCATGATGAGCCCATATGGACTAATTTTTTCACCCTCATTTTACAATGATTTGGCCCTAGTGCTTTTGATGACTTTACTAGAACACTCACTAAACTTCCTTAGACAGGAACCTTGCAAGAATATCAAAAAGAATTTAAAAAATTAGCCAATCACATAGAGGGATTGTCTAATGAATTCTTCAAGAGTTACTTTGTCAATGGACTAAAGTATGAAATTTGATTTGAGGTCAAAATGTTTTGGCCCAACACAATGATGAAATAACTATAGTTGGCTAAGTTGGTAGTAGATAAGATCATAGATCAGAAATGATTCGAATCCAATTTTTCTCCATTCAAAAATATAACTCCATAATGATCTCAAACAATGTCAATCCTCAAGAGCACTCCTATCAATCATTTGACTAAAGTAGTGATGTGAGCCCATAGAGAAAAAGGATTATGTTATAATTATGATGACAAATTCACTTGAGGACATAAATGTGTAGGGCAAAAGCTCTACCTATTTGATGTGGAATCTCCACCCAAAACTAATTTTTTTGATGATAATCAGGATATAGCAGATGATTAGGATGAAGATCCATTGATTATAGAACCTACTTCTCAGGAAGACCACCTAGATATCTCTCTCTATGCCTTAGCAAGAGTCACAACCCAAAAAATCATACAGGTTTGGGGTTACTTGAAGAAGCTCCCTCTCATAATACTCATTGATTTGAGTAGTACTCATAACTTTATTAACTCTCAGATCACCAAATAAGTTGATTATTTCATCCATCCTTGTCCCAAATTTTAAATCATGATTGCCAATTGGGGCACATTACCTTATAAAGGGATGTATTTCAATGTGTGTATTTCAATTAGAGATTATAACTTGCACTCTAACATGTTTGCCTTACCCTTAAGTAGATATGATGTTATTTTGGGATCCCAATGGTTATGCACACTTGGACCCATCTTAAGGGATTTTTCTGAACTTTGGATGTAGTTATTAGATAATGGGCAAAAACACACATTGAAAAGCTTACAACCAGGGTCTCTCAATAGGATCAATTCACCTCACATGGAAAAACTTCTTAATAAGAATTCACATGGTGTCATTACCCATCTCCATTCCCTTTAAATACATCCATCATCAGTCTCCACTTCTAATCTATAAACCATTCTATAGAGGTATGCAAGTGTCTTTGTCGAACTAGTGGGATTACCAACTTCACGGCCTAAAGACCACCATATTCAACTCCTTTCTAGAAGCCTTCCTCCCAACATAAGGCCCTACCACTACCCATTTCAGTGAAAGACCAAGATTGATATGCTCATTTGAGACTTATTGAAGCAAGGCATTATTCACCCCAGTACCAGCCCATATTCTTCCCTAGTTCTCCTTATTCATAAAAAAGATGGGTCATGACACCTTTTCATTGACTTGTATGCACTTAATCACATCACAATCAATGATAAGTACATGATCCCTATTATTGATGAATTTTTTGATGATCTTCATTGTGCTCATTTTTTCTCCATGTTGGATCTCTGCTCTAGATATCACTAGATTTGGCTTCATGAGGATGATATCCCTAACATAGCTTTTTTCACACATGATGGACACTATGAGTTTTTAAGCATGCCCTTTGGCCTCACTAATGCTCATTTAACATTTCAAACATTGATGAGTAAAATATTCTGACCCTACCTGAAAAAATTCATTCTGGTCTTCTTTGATGATATCCTCATCTATAGTAAGACATGGTCTGAGCATCTCCAACATTTGAAGCTCACACTGAAACTTCACTCTGACCATTATATTTATGTAAAATAGTCCAAATGTGCTTTTGTCCAAGAAAAAGTGGAGTATCTTAGTCATATTATTTCAGCCCAAGGGGTTTGGGTGGATCTTAAAAAAATAACTACCATGACAAATTTATCTCATTCTTAGACACTCAAGATCCTCCATGGTTTTTTTGGCATCACTATATGCTATCATAAACTTGTTAAGGATTAAAAGAAGATTTTAGCTCTGTTGATAGCTATGTTGAAAAAAGATGCTTTTACATGGACATAAATTGTTGAGTGTGCATTTAAAGAATTGAAATGAGCTATGTGTACTACACCTATTCTATCTATACTAGATTTTGCCAAGACATTCAATATCGAGAGTGATGATTATAGAAATGGGCTTGGTATTATTCTCCTCCAAGAAGGGCACCCCATTGCTTTCACCAACAAAGTCCTTTCTTGTAAGAATTTAGCACTCTCTACTTATGAAAAATAAATTATGGCTATTTTTCATGAAGTATAGAAGTGGTGGTCATACCTATTGGAGAATAATTTTTGCATCAAAATTGATTAAAAGAGTCTAAAATATTTCCTAGAATAAATGGTCTCCACCCCATCCCAATAGAAATGGGTTAGCAAACTTATGGATTATGAATATGAAATCACTTACAAGAAGGGTAAGGATAATATTGTGGCTAATGTTCCATCTCACACATTTGTGGACCAAGCTTTATTCTCAGTTATTTCCATGCCTATTTTAAATTAGTTGGATTCTATACATTAGGGGTATGTCAATGACTCCTCATTATCTCAAACCATTCAAAATTTAGCCACTAACCCCTCTATAGGACCACATTATTCTTAGGATGGTTCTTCTTTATGATACAAAGGTTATTTAGTGTTTTCCAAAGCATAGATCTTCAACAAGCTATATTTTATGAACTCTATACTTTTCCATCCATAGGGCACTCAACGTTTCTCAAAACTTATGAGTTGGCATGCCATAACTTCTTTTGGAAAGGAATGAAAAAGACAATTCAACATATGGTAGTTGAATTTGATATTTGCCAATGCAACAAGTGTAAAATAGCACTCATCCTAGGGTTTCTTAAACCCTTGCCAATCCCTACTAGGATTTGGACAGATATCTCTATGGATTTCATTAAGGGGATCCCCAAATTAAGAGGAAAAATATTGATCTTCATTGTGGTTGATCGCCTCTCCAAATATAGTCATTTTTGTGCCCTTAGCCATCCCTATACCACCTCTATAGTCAAAAAAGGTTTCCTAGACCAGATTTTTCATCTTCATGGCATTCCTTCTTCCATTATCTCAGATCATGATGATACCTTCAATAGCCATTTTTTGATAGAACTATTTTGACGCATTGGTACCCAATTAAAGATGAGTTTTGGGTATCATCCACAAATGGATGGCTAGACTAAAATTGTCAATAAATGCTTACAAATTTTCCTTCATTACTTTACCTAACACCAATAACAGCAGTAGGAAAAATCGGTCCCTCTCATTGAATGGTGGTACAATACCTCCTACCACACTTCAACTAAAGTGACTCCTTATGAAGCAATCTATGGTTAAGCACCACCAGTGCTACTTCCATACACCCCTAGTAGTTCACCAGTTTAAATGGTTGACATGCTTATTCAAACCTAGGATCAAATCCTCAACACCCTGGAAGACAATCTTCATATGGTACAAAATAGAATTAAAAAATAGACTGATTAGCACCATTTTGATCGCACCTTTCAAGTAGGTGATATGGTTTTTCTTCACTTGTATTCATACAAGTAATCCTCCCTCAAACTCAAATGGAATCATAAGTTGGATCCAAAGTTATATGGGCCATATAAGGTTCTCTAAAATATTGGCATAGTTGCTTATAAGTTGGAGCTCCCAACTTCTTCCAAAGTTCATCTAGTATTTCATGTCTCTTATCTAAATAAAGTTCTTGGCACAAACATCAGAGTGTAGACTATTTTACTTGAAATTGATAAATAAGGATCCATCCTTCTTGAACAAAAGGCATTGTTAGATAGTCAAAAATGCCAGCTTTGCTCCCACTACATCATAGAGGTATTAATTTAGTGGCATAGAATGCAACTAGAGGATGCAACATGGGAACCACTCTTTCAAATTTAACACCAATTCCCACATCTGAAGCTTTGAGAACCAGTATTTTTCAAAGAGGGAGGGGATGCTATGAACTTTTGAGACCCCTTATCTTTACTTTCTTATTATATTTTTTGCTATGGATCCATATGCGTTTTAAGTCATCTAGTGAGCATTATGTTTTATCCCATATTTATGGGAAGTAGTAGTTGCTTAGATTAGACTTAGTATATAAGTAAGTGTTGAGGCCAAGGAAGGCATCCATAAATTATTTTTATTGAGCTTTCTCAAAAGAGGTTACCCCCTCGAAGTGGCTTGTGATCAATATAATCCATTCAATACTTCTATTCATTTTATAATTATGTTATTTCATGCATTATTATTGACTTGTTATAGGAGGATCCTCTCACAACAACACACTCCCAAATCATAGTGTATAAAGGAGTTTATAATATATATTTATGCCAAAAATAAATTCCATTAATAAGAATAAAACTATAAAACCAATCAATAGAGCATGAATAATGTATTATTGCATTTTATTGACAAGATACAATAAAAATAACATGTATTTTCCATTAACTTGACAATAAATTATACATACATCAGTGTTCAGAATGCTAACATGGGAGAAAGCATGGTGGATTTTCTCTGAAATAGTGTTGATATATACATTATGCTCTCAAAGCTTGTTAATGGCTTTACAACTGCAACCACCTTAGCAAGAGAGACAAAACACACATATAAAAGATCCCAAAAATGAAAAAGCCTCTACAAAGAGGAGATATTTTAAATTTGAAAGAGCCTAAGACCTAATAAAACCAACAATCACCTTGTAAAGAGGATAGACCCTCTTTACTTACACAAATCTCTCACCCAAAATATTCTCCTAAGAAGCTCCATCTGGAATATGTCCTTGGTCATGCCTAGAAGTTCTTGACCATACAAGGGAATGATTCAAGCAACTACTTGTCCATGTAATGATCAAATTTGATAACAAACCCTTGATCTCATTGGCTATAAATTCATTGCACTTGAACTCAAGGGATAATATTCCCTTGAGAGCAAAATAAACTCTTGTCTTGATTTGTAACTACATTACCTTGCTCTCTCACTAACCATTTACATTTTTGAAAACTTGTGGATAGTTGCCCTCCTCCTTGTGCAAGCCAAAGAATGCCCCTTCATTTGTAATGATGGAATTAGATTGCTCAAGATATGATAGAGGCAATGTAGGATCCATGGCCATTTAAAAAATTTGCTTGTAATGGCCCACATTGGTCTCACAACGCCTACAACAATTTTCTTCCATAGAGGTCTTCAACATTAACCAAATATTGGAAAATGCAATACATAGCTTTTTTTTTTTTTAGCTTTTTGCCTTTTGAGTTGACTTTTCCCATGTTGTTTTTCATTTTATATTTTGTCTTTAAGGGTTGACACCAAACTTAATAAAGTCATATGGTATACTTTAGCTTATTTTTTCTCATGCACAACTTTGGCCTTTTACAATTTTCCACTTTTTCGTCTGGCACAATTTCTAGCTCCAACTATAACTTTACAAGTTGGCAGGAATCCAAATGTCTAGTTCTCATTTGTAATTTAAAATTGTTTAATTGCATTTTTATGTTGTATTTCTACCCAAAATTTTTGCTACAAACTTGGGAACTTGGTTTGTAAATTGCAAATTAAAAAATGCAAGGTTGCATTTGGCTTGAAAACATCCACTAAGAATTCATGCATGTTTTTTGAAAACATGCGTTAACTTTTTCTTCTATGACTTGCGAGTTTTGGACATTGGCTTGTAATTTTCATGTTTATAAATATAAAAATTTGAATTTTACTTTGAAATTTTTATCATGGACCTCAAAGTTTGGAAAGCATTTTACAACTTATAACTATAAAACTTGCTTTATAACCTTTAGATCAATACAAACCTCACTTTTAGACTTTTCGATGCTATTCCAACCTGGTCTAGTTTGAGTTATAATACCTTTATGTCCAATATGAAACCATCCATGGATTTATCTTTCACTGCATGACCTTTTTTAGAAATGGATTTGTAAATTTCATCTTTGATTTTCAGCTATCATATTTCCTATAAAATTTCTTTCAAGCTATAAAGCTTCTACTACCTCTTTTTCAATATATTCCTAAAGGTAGGGACTATTTTATGAGATTATAATGGAGTCTAGCATGTGTTTTAGAGATAAAACATAATGATTTATTCTACCTTGGGGTGTTCCAGGATAGCATTCTGAATGCTTGCTAGCTAAGGGTATGGAAGGAATATGGATTGGTAAGTATTTGTCAAAGAAATATGACCTATAAGATGGGGGAGAATATTCTACACTTTCCACAAGAAAAAAAGGTGTAACAGAATACAGATAGAATGCAATTGGGAATTCCTATGTTTTGCTTGTCATCCCATTTGATATTCTCCCTTGAAGACACTAGCAAAAAGTTTGCCTATATGATGAATGGCAATCCATTCATAATTTATTTTGGTAGAAAGGAATAAATATCGACACTGACTTTGTTTCATGATGTTGTAACTCGATCTTCACATGGAAAAGAAAGTGTTATCACCCAATTATCTACCTCACCTCTTCCTTCCACTATATTCTCTATATTCACAAGAAATATATCTCTACATGTAATAGTTGCACTCCCAATTGGACCCATCATTATATGTCATTACTAGTGATGTTTGGGAATAACCACCCCATAACTTCCTTTATCTAGAGGAGAAAAGATAATATGAAATGTGTAGAGTATAAAAATAAGAATGGATGAATTATATCCCTCCCTTTTAAGATTTGGAATATATATACCTCCTTTTTGAGATGTGGATGACATTTTGAAACACATATCTCAAAATACAATAATTATGTACATCATGTGTAGAATAAGAAATTATTTATTTATGTCTAACATAGAAATATATCATTTTTGAAATAGAAATGTAAAAAGTACACTACCCTGCATGGCTTTATGATATAGTTTGTATGAAAACAATTATAATATTGCCCCATGTGATTGACATATAATCAATGTATAAGGACCAAAAAAATATAGGGACCACAATAGATAACATATTTGGATGTTTTGCATTGAGTAGGTAATGGTACATTTCTAAAGCTGGGCCCTTCTCAAAAATATTTATGCTCCCCATGGGTTGTGGGTCCTCCCTTATCATCTTTCTCCCTCATTCTATGTCATTTATTGAAAGTTGCCTAACTAAATGCATTCATACGAATATCAAATTTTGTATGAAATAGGTAAAATTACTTCATTATGGATCAAAATAGACAACAAAAATCAATGTTTTACATTGAGTGGGTATTAGTATATAAAGTAATTAGTTTATGCTCCACATTTTATCACCTTTCCCATTCAAATTCGACTCAGCGACATCACCTCAATATATGCATCCATACATAAAACATGTTTTACATGTATTTTTGATGTATATATGTACACATACAAAACCATAATTATCTATTCAAAACAACTAATACATATCCCTATATTTTTAGGGCAAATAATATACACATGTGCATAGTATTTATGTCTAAAATGTGTCTCAAAATAGGTTATATCATATATTATAAAATGATTAGAAGTAATAATAAATAAAATGATATCAAATTTGGGCTAACCGACTAGTGTACATGTTCACACAATTAGGCATGTTCAAGAGGACCAGATGTTAATTGTAGCCTAATGGAAGTTAAATAAACCGTTGAAAGAATCATGACTACTAAGAAATATTGTGGTGTTAATGAGGAGACAGAGTGTGGGGTTTCTATTTATTGTGTTGTGTAGTGAGTAAATCAGTGTAACAAATAAAAGATTTATCATTTCACACTTATTGACATGGGCACTCACTATTAGGATGGTTAGTTGAAACACGATATCAAATCATCTCCTCATTTAGCAAACTTTTAAAATCATGTTAGTGTGAGATATGTTAGTGGCTGCACTACTGCTTGATAGTGAAGATTTTTGTAATCAATATTATTTTTCTATTAAATAAAATTTTGTTTTTGGTCTTAGATTTGGATGGGAGGGTGACTATAAAGAATAATCACGTGTGGACATGTGTTCATTACAATATCTTAATTAAATATACAAAAGACAAACTATAAATGGTAAACATTATTTTATGCAAAATATGATGGAATCCCTATATGAGTTACCCGCATCTCTAAATCTATGTCAAAAGAGAATGCCCCTATATGATCATGTCTCTGAGTTTGTGCTGAATTGTTTATGAATTCAATAATAATATTTTTAGTGAAAAAATTAAGGCTAAATATATATAATGTAAAATAAAATCTTAAAGTTTGAAAATGTTGTGAATGCATCCCGTTATGGGATTAGGTGTTATTTCTAAAGATGTTTGCAAACAATCACTATGTAACTCACCTCATCTAGAGGATACAAAATAATATGAAATGTCTAGAACATTAAAAATAAGAATGGATGAAACACATGCCCTTCTTGCATTTCTTTATGCTCCATGTAGATTATAGGTCCTCCCTTATAATCTTCAGAGTTTGTTGTGTGTTGGTCATTAAACCTTACATGACTAAATACATCCATACAAAAATCTTTTTTTGTATATAAAAGGTAAAAATAGTTCATTATGAACCACAATATATAGAAATCTTATTTTACATGGAATAGATAAAGAAAATTCATTACAGACCATAACAGACAACAAAAATTGATATTTTACATGGAGTATATAATAGTACAGCTCTCAAGTTGGGCCCTATTTTTTAAAGTGGATTCTCCCTTATCACCTTTTTGATTAAAATTGAAGTCACTTGAATGCATCCATAGATAAATCATGTTTTTCATTTACTAGGTTAAATAAACTTAGCATGAGGGAAGAATGGTTGTAATGTAATAAAGCATTTATTATACAGTCGTCCTAATTCATCTTCATCTATTATATTAGAAAATCATGTGAAATTAGCACATTAATTCATCTTCATCTATTATAAAAGAAATCATGTTTAAACACATGTTTAAAAATACAATAATTATTCATCGATGATTGAGCATGAGCGAAGCATGGTTGTCGTATTGTAGGAATTGCGTGTGAAATTAGCGTGCTAATTCTTCTTCATCTATTATATAAAGAAGGCAAGGCCAACACATTGAGGCTATTGAAAAGTGATGTTGAAGTGTAGTTCACTTAGTTCTATTTTTAGACTATTAGTGCAAATTTAGTTTACATGAATAGTTTTTTGTGGAGTTAAATTTAGATAGTTAGTTAATTTTTAGTTAATATATTTTTTAGAAAAAAGAAAGCCTTAGAAAGGCTAGAGTTAGTTTTAGTTGCTATTACATGCAAAATATTATTTAGGTAAATTTAAAATATTTTATTCAATAATTAGAAAAGCATGTTCACATGCAATTCTATTAATACATTGTAATTGATCTTTATTTTCAAGAATAAGAAGGAGAATGATTCCAATTTTTCGCAGAAGTTTTTTTTTTCTTTTTTTTACAACTCTTATCTCTTCTATATTATGAAAATTGCATATATTTGGCAATGATTTAATTTTATTTAAAAATTCTACATTTGGTATCAGAGCAGGTATTTTCTTTTGGGTTAAAGATTTAGTAGTTGGAATTTTGCTAGAAAATTTATCATGTCAAATTCTAACTCCTTGCCCATTCCAAAATTTGATGGAAATGAGCATGATTATTAGTGTATCAAAATGATGACTTTTTTGATAGGAAAAGATTTGTGGGAGATTATTGAATCAAGTTATGCAGAGCCAACTGATTGGAATGCCCTCACAACAAATGATAAAATAGCTAAGAAGGAGGCTAAGAAGAAGAATGCTCAAGCCTTATTTCATATTCAAATAGCTCTAGATAAGAGACTATTTCCATGAATTGTAGGAGTAAAGACAGTAGAGGATGCTTGGAAGACTCTAAAATAAGCTTACCAAGGTAGTGATCAAGTCAAAGTTGTCAATTTATAGACATTGAAGAGAGAATTCAAGAATTTAAAGATGCAAGAAGCTGAAAGTGTGAGTACCTATAGTGTCAGAGTAAAAGATGTGGTCAATAAGATGGCTACACTTGGTGAAATTGTGAACAATGAGGTTGTGATCAAAAAGGTGTTGAGGATTCTCACACCAAAGTGGAACCATGTTGCCATAATCATAGAAGAAAGCAAGAATTTGTCTACCCCTAAATTTGATCATCTAGTTGGATCTTTAATGTCTCATGAAGAAAGATTGAGAGATTCATTTGGAGAAAGTGATGAGAAAGCTTTTTCCTCCAAATTACAAATCACAAAGAATGAAGATGCAAATAGTAGCATCAAAAGTAATCAAGGCCAAGGTAGAGGTCAAAATCAGAATTACTCAAAAGGAAATAGAGGTAGAGGTGGTTTCTGAGGAAGAGGTGGTTTCAGAGGAAGAGGTAGATGCCGATTTGATAAAAGAAATATCCAGTGTTATCATTGTAATAGGTATGGATAATTTAATTATGAGTTTAGATTAAAAGAAGGTAATAATGGTAAAAGCATTCATTATTCTCAAGAAGGTGATGAGAATCATCCAGATAATTTATTTTTATCTTATGACAAAGCTGAAAATATTTCTAAAGATGTTTGGTATTTATATTCGGGATGTTCTAACCAGAAGTTAGGGAATGAAATTTTTTTCTATAATGGATAAAAGTTTTAAATCCAAGATCAAACATGGTGATGACAAATCATTACAGGTTGCTGCAAAAGTAGCTATGGAAGACCATACAAAAGAAGGTATGAAGAGTGTTAAAGACATTTATTACACTCCAAATTTAAAGCATAATTTATTGAGTGTTAGATAATTATGTGAGAAGAATTATAAAATTGTATTTAAAAATCAACAATGTATAATTTATGATAAGAATCAAAGAAATAGGGTGGTAACAGTTGTGCCTATGACAAAGAATAGGATGTTTCCATTGAAGTTTGGTGAACATAACAAGAACCTTGTCAATATGGCATATAAGGATACAAGTTAGTTGTGGAATCTCAAGTATGGGCATTTAAATTTTCATAGTTTGAAGATTCTAACATCAAAATCTTTAGTTTCTGGTTTACCTAAGGTTGAAGAGCACAAGGAAGTTTGTGAAGGATGTGCTAAAGGAAAACATGAAAGAGAGAAATTTCCAAAAGGCAATGCATGGAGGGCTCATTATCCACTCCAGTTAGTTCATTTAGACATTTATGGTCCTATGCAGACAAAGAGTTTGGGTAAGTCATCATATTTCATTACTTTTATTGATGATTACTCATGATAGTGTTGGTTTTATTTTTTGAAGACCAAAGGTGAAGCTCTTGAGACATTCAAGAGGTTTAAAGCCCTTGTAGAAAATGACAAAGAGTGAAAAATCAAATGCTTAAGGACTGATCATGGAGGAGAATTTTGTTCGAAAGCCTTTCAAGGTTATTTTGATATGCATGACATTAGAAGATAACTCACCACTACATATACACCTCAACAAAATGGTGTAGCTAAAAGGAAGAATCGTACAGTGGTAGAGATGGCATGAAGCATGCTACAAACAAAGGGATTAAGTAATTATTTTTAGGAAGATGCAGTTGCTACAGTAGTATATATTCTCAATCAGAGTCCCACTAGTGCACTTGACAGGATGACTCCATATGAAGCTTGGTATGAAAAAAAGCCAAATGTTAATTATTTCAAAGTTTTTGGTTGCTTAGCCTATGTTCATGTTCCTGATCAAAAGAGGCAAAAGATAGATCCCAAAAGTGAGTCATGTATTTTTATTTGATATAGTGAGGAAAGTAAGGCTTACAGGTTATATAATCCTCTCACTAATAGGCTTATTGTGTCAAGAGATGTGGTTTTTGATGAAGGGGGAGTTTATGGTCATCAAAAAGGCTATATGGAGAAGTCAAAATGTATTTTAAATGAAGTTATTATGGATGATATTGATCATGGGCAGCCCACTAATATTTTTGTTCCAAGTGCTACAAATCCACCAAGTAACCCCTCATCTAATTGTTCAATTCCAAGTGTAAGTCCAGATTCAAGTCCTAATTCTGCAAGGAAGGTAAGAATATTGAGTGACATTTATCAAAGGAGTTCAAATCAAGCACATGAAGAAAATCCAAGAGGTGAGACATTGAATTTTGTTTTACTTACCAAGGCTGATTTTGAATCATCATGTTCTGAAGATGCATATACTAATGAAGTTTGGATACAAGCAATGCAAGAAGAGATGGATTCTATTCACAAGAATGACACTTAGGATCTTACAAAGTTTCCACATGAAAAGAAGAAGATTGGCACCAAATGGGTCTACAAGACTAAGTGTAACAGTGATGAAAGTGTTGAAAGGCATAAGGTGAGATTAGTTGCTAAAGGCTTCACACAAAAGTATGGCATTGATTATGAAGAGACATTTTCACCAGTAGCAAGACAAGAGACCATTAGAATGTTGATTTCATTAGCAGCTCAAAAGAATAAGAGCATCCATCATATGGATGTGAAAAGTGCCTTCTTGAATGGGTACTTAGAAGAAGAAGTATATGTGGAATAACCACAAGGTTTTGAAGAGCAAGGAAAAGAAAATCATGTCTACAAGTTAAAGAAGGCTTTGTATGGTCTCAAACAAGCACCAAGAGCATGGTGTGCTTGGATTGATGGATATTTTCAAGAGAAGAGCTTTCAAAGAAGTAAGAGTGAACCTACCCTTTACTACAAACAAGAAGGTAATGATATTCTGATTGTAAGTTTGTATGTTGATGACTTGTATATGGGTAGCAGTTCTATGATGAAGGATGAATTCAAAGTTTTCATGATTAATGAATTTGAGATGAAAGATTTAGGCCTTATGAAGTATTTTTTAGGAATGGAGGTTTATCAAAGGGAGAATAAAATTTTCATTTGTCAAACAAAGTATGCTAAAGCTATGTTGAAGAAACTTGATATGGTTGATTGTAAACCAGTCTCCACTCTAGTTGCTCATGGATTTGTGTTGTGTAGAGATGATGGTGCTGAAAGAGTTGATGAGACATCATATAGAAGTATTGTTGAAAGCTTAATGTTTCTGACTCATACAAGACCTGATATTGCTTATTCAATTTCACTTATTTCAAGGTACATGATAGAGCCATTAGAAATACATATGAAGGCAACCAAGAGAATTTTGAGGTATGTGAAAGGCACTCTAGATTTTGGTATTCATTACTACACTTTTAAAAGGTTCAATCTTGTTGGTTTTAGTGATTATGATTGGGGAGGTAGTTTGGATGACCGAAAGTCAACATCTGGAAATTGTTTTTCTTTTGGTTTTGGTTTGATTACTTGGAGCTCAAAGAAGCAAAGTATAGTTGCCCTTTCTTCTACAGAAGCAGAGTATGTTGCAGTCACTTCAATAGGGACACAAGCATTATGGCCTAAAAAACTTCTTGAAGAAATTGGAGAGATTCAGGTTTAGCCCAAAGTTATTTTTTGTAATAACATTAGTGCTATTAAATTGGCCAACAATCCAGTCCATCACAGCAGGACAAAACATTTTGATTTAAAGCATCATTTTATCTGAGATTTAGTGCAGATGAAGGTAGTAGAATTAAAATACATCAACACTAAAGAACAATTGGCAGATATCTTCACAAAAGCAATTGCAACAGATCAGGTTTTGACACTCAGAGATCAAATTGTGAGCCTACTCAGCATCAAGGGGGAGTATGTTGAAAAGTGATGCTGAAGTGCAGTTCACTCAGTTCTATTTTTAGACTATTAGTGTAAATTTAGTTTGCATTAACAGTTTTTTATGGAGCTAAATTTAGACAGTTAGTTAATTTTTAGTTAATATATTTTTTAGAAAAAATAAAGCCTTAGAAAGGCTAGAGTTAGTTTTAGTTGCTATTACATGCAAATTATTATTTAGATAAATTTAAAATATTTTATTCAATAATTAGAAAAGCATGTTGACATGCAATTCTATTAATACATTGTAATTGATCTTTATTTTCAAGAAGAAGATGGAGAATGATTCCAATTTTTTGAAGTATTTTTTATTTTTGCAACTCTTATCTCTTCTGTATCATGAATATTGCATTAATTTGGCTATGATTTAATTTTACTGCACCGTTGGCACCTAGGAAAGTGCCATAAGCAGTTTGGTGTTGGAAGATTTTAGAACAATTATTCCTTATCTAAGGCCTTATCTACTCCAGGGCTGTTCTTGGGCTATAGTCTCTAATGGCTACGCTTGGATTGATTACTACGTCCATCCATCTCAAATCACTCCTAAAGGCACACTTATACTTCCGTCATCCATCTCATTGGAGGAGATGCAAGCCAGGATTAATGTAAGTAACATTAATATTGCTAGTAATGATTACAATGCATCAACTTCTCACCATTTTTCTGCTTCTCCTTCGAGTCTTCTTCTATCAAGGCTGTTAAGGTATTCACCTATTGACAAGATAGGCTTTGTAGACTGTCCCGTCTTGCCTTTGGTTTTGGTGAGCCACCTTAATAGCATTTGGGACGTTTTGAAGGATGGTGAGTATTTGACATCTATGAACAAGAGAATACAACTGGCAATGCAAAATGACTGTAATCTTGTGTTGACTGATACCAACGCAAATGAGCGAGTGTTGTGGAGTAGTAACACTACAGGGAATGGGAAGGGATGTTTTTTGCATCTATAGACTGAAGCGAACTTGGTCATTTATAATAGAAATGGTGGCCCAGTGTGTGCTATTAACCAAGGGTGTGGAGCTAGGTGTGAGAAGTTCAACTCTTTGGTAATAGAGGATGATCGTAACCTAGTTGTGTATCATAGTCAGGATGGTAGGCTTTACAAAGTATGGGCTACCAACACCAAGGTATAACTGCAATCATGAACTTGTAGGGTGGTATGCCTGTTTAACTTCAGTGTGTATCTGTATCATTCCTCTGATCTACGCGTTTCTTATCTATATATAAATATTTAATAAAATAAATGTCACAAGCTATTGTGACGAAACCTTATCTTTAATTTAATTGTTTAGAAGTTCTTTATTTTATAAACTTAACCCAATTTCAATATATAATTCAATTATCCAAATGCATTTAAAGTTTAAAACTCTGAAAGTTAAAAAATGAGAACTTGTACTATACTAATCTAATTTATAAAATTAGTTTAATGATTTGATGTATTTGAGAAATAGTTTTAAAAATTCCAAGTACAAGTTACCATGACCTATTTTAATTTGACATATACATTGAGTAGATTTGAGATTACATTCAAAATATTTAAGTGTTTTAATAAAATCAAGAGAGGCCACACAAATGCCTTGACCTTCATAAATTAATGCACATTTAACTTTGATGTCTCCTATTTGGACACTAATGAATAATGGAGGATTATCCACATGAACCGTGCTTCAATGGGGATCATTGAAGAGATAGGGAATTTGAGTTAGATAATAATGTACAATTTCATCAATGTAGATAGGCATTTCTTTGCACTATTGAAGAATGTTATCTTCAGAGCCTAAAAAAGTAGCTTCTTGCCCCGCAAATGGGGGATGAGGGATATTCATTTCTAGTAAAATTTGCATTAGAAGATTACAATGATGAGAAGTTAACATGTGTTCTAGGAAAGGTATTTAAGATGGGATATGTGGTGGTTCATCTATAGGATCCTATTCATCATATCCTATTATAATTTTATCTGATAAAGGAGCATTATGTTGAATTAAATCCTTGGAGGGTGAAGTGAAAGTACATTGAAATTTATGTTGGTAAGGTGCATTTGATTGAGTTTTAGTTAATGTGGGTTAACTAACTATATTTGATTGTGTTGTCTTAGATGAGGTGGTTGAATCATTAATTTATTATTATGTTTGAGAGGAATAATTAACAATGATGGAAGGTTTTGGGATTTTTGAATGAAGCGTCTTGGTTAAAGGAGGAGTAGAATTTATAGTGATAGTGTGTGAGTTATTTTTTAACTGAATCATTGAATTTGACACTTGTGACTTTGTTGAATTTATTGGAGATTGTTATGATTACCCTGATTCCATAAGATGGGATGGGTAAGATTCTTGAAATATACAAAACTTTGGGAAATAATTATAATTGGAAGATGGATAATGATCAATGTAATAAACTATTCTACTCATTATATTCATATTAACCACATTCTCATCGTTCATGTTAGGATCAACTGAACTTGTAACATTATTAGTATTGGGAGGTTGATCAGAATTAGCTTGATGATTAGGAGGTGGATCCTTGTAAATAACTAAATGAATTTTTACTTGATTCAAGGCCTCATATTTAGTTTTATTATCATATGCCTTAGCTACTACTTCATAATCTTGTTTATGTGTATGTATGACTGATTCATGATCAAAATTAGATCAAAAATGATAATACTTTCCAAAGTTTCTTAGTCAGTGACAAGTTTCTTGAGAATGGCCCCAACTTGTAGTAAACCAACAAAATTTGTGTGGATCATACCAATGTTTGGTAGCAAAAGTAGTATCGAGATCTCATTATGAAGGTCAAGGAAGATGATTTTGAATCTCTACTAATGAAAGTGGTTTATGGACATCTATGTTATTTACTTGAGAAAATGTAGAATTGGGATGAGAATTATTGTAAATTTACATTGGATGAATAGGATCTATGGGTTTACTTGGAGAAAAATCTTGAATGGTGTGTATGATAGCATAGGTATCCATAACACCATCATTGGTTACATGTCTATTTTTGGATTTCATAAGCTTTTGGGTTCCTATTGGATGGTGTGAAGGCTTAAATTTTCATATAAATAAATTTTGACATTTATCTTTGTCAAGAAATTCTTCTTAATATTTTGGAAAAAGATTCCTTACATGATATTGTAATTCAGATTGAAGAGCATCAATGAATATATGAAACAAATTATCACTAAATATGTTATGATCAACTTTGTTAGAAAAGTCTTTGCTTTGTTTGATGAACAATCATGATGTTTTAGATTATAATTATTTACAATTGATAAAATGAGCTAGGTTATTTTCATAAAGATAATTAGTTTGTAATTATTGAGCTAATGCATTGACTAAGTCTTCCAAGCTAGTGATAGAGTGAGTTTTATGTTGACTATATCAATCTAGAGCATCGGCAAAAATGTTCTAGCTAGTAGTTTGGTGGTAGCAAATATTTTAAATTTACCCCAATCCTTGTATAGGTTTCCAAAATTATTAAAAGGCAAGGCTAGATCGGTGGACCCATTACAATTATTATGTGAACTATGCCACCTATGTCTATCTTTACAATATGAGGAACTAGATTCTCATTTTGTAAGTTTTTAATGGCTTTGTTAAGAAGTGGTGGTTATGGTATAAGATTACCATGTGTATCTCTAGGGGGATGGGCGTCATCATGATTTTTAACCCCTCATGGATTAAGTTTCAGGTGATTTTTGAAATGCACTAACTAATTTTGCATTTGCATCATTTTATTGGTATTACTAGTTTGAAAAGTGGAGATTTGATTTAAAGATGAAATAAAATTTGATTAATGTTAATGTTAGTTTGAATAGTAGAAGTAGCATGGGATAGATTAGCATTATGAAAGGCATTGAGATTTTGAAATGCATTTGTATCTTGAGATGCACTAGTAGTTGTATGGGTTTGTGTGGGTATTTTAAGTAGACCCACTAAAGGTCACACCTACCATGTTTATATCAATGGTTGACATGGAGGGTGAATGAATCATTAAAGATGATGTAATTCTAGTATATGGAGGAATTATAGGATAAATATGTGGTATAATTCATAGAATGACATTCCACAAATATTGTATCAAAGCTAGGTAAAGTTGAATGGGGTTCTCAGATATAAGCTCCCTTCACGAGGTCATATATGGTTTTGGGATCTTTACCATGATGTTGAGGGTTTTAATTTATGAATAATATCATTTAAACCATATACTCAAGGCCACTCTCATCCTTTAATATTTTTAGAAATAAAGGATTAAGAAAAGTACAATAGGGAGGAATCCCATAGTTGGTAGTTCTAGTAGTAACATGGATATTGTTAAGATCAAGATTATTTACTACTTGATATGGTAGATGCATCTTAGAGGATTTATGAGGATTATTAAGATGCATCATGTTAGTTTTATTTTAATCCATAGATTCATGTCAAATAGATGTTACATGATGAAAAGCTTATCTAGACACTAAATAAATGAAGATCTAGATGCTCAGAATTTAACTAGATTGAGTTAGTTGATCTAGTTGGATTAATATGATAACAAAAAATATGAAAATATAATAATTTAAGTTGTTTGAGCTAGTTGGAAAGGAAAGAAGATAAAATAATTTGTAACTTGACTAGGTCAAACTGGTCCATCTAGTTAGAAAAACAAAAAATTAGAATAGGATGTAAACTAAGTTGAACTGGTCAATCTAGTTAGAAAATTAGGGAAACAGAATAATTTTTAATCTGACTAGGTTGAGATGGTTGACCTAGTTATAAATGCATGGACATAAAGTAGTCTATAATCTAACTAAGTTGATATGGTCGAGCTTGTTGGAAAGGCAAGAAGGCATGATTGTCTATAGACTAACTAGATTGAGCTAGTCAATCTAGTTGGAAAAACAAGAAAATAAAAATTCAAAGTTGAAACACATAACACATAACTTTTATTAACACTATTTAATATATTCTAAAATACAACATATAATGACAAATAAAAAGAAAAAAATAATGTAATTTAGATGTTAAATTATTCAAAAAAAGATGAATAAGTTTGTACTAAAGGTTATAAATGATAGTGTAATATTTTAAATATACTTTCTTATTTGTTAGATAGTGTTATCCTAATGTTTTAGAGAGCTAACTATGGAGGAAGTGTCATTTTTATAGCCAACTATACCTGGTTTCAAGGGTAAGCTAGAAGTAACTTATTGGCACTAGCTATTAATTGATGTACCATACAATCAAATAGAACATTGGATTCCTAAGGTTCAATACAAAGGTAAACCCTAAACATTTCTTAAATACCATGAGGTACATGGAAACTAAAGACCATGTTTAGCTTTGTACTATGGCTATGAGTATTAGAGCAAGCCCCTCACATAATATTATTTGTAAACAATATTATTTCTAAACAAGGACTGCAAATGGAATATCATGTATCCCTTTTTGATAGTAGATAATTACTTTTATAACTATTAGTACATAGTTTCTAGTGAAGTCCAAACAAAATTAAAATAAAGAAAGAAATTAATTTTATCAAAAATCAAGGTTTTTTAAAATTTTGAACATAAATAAAAAAACAACTAGACAGAAATAAATGTTATTTTAATTATAATGAAATAAAATTTAATTTTTTTTCTTAAGTTAGAAAATATAAACATACAACAAGATTGATTAGGTTGATCTAGTTGTGCAAAAAGGATGGAACAAAGTCGAGCTAATTGACTCAACCTTTTTATAAATAGGCCAAAATAAATAAATTGTATCCTATCGACTTAGATTTATAGTTCAAAAATAAGCACAAAACTAGATCAATATGGTCGATCTAGTTAACTATGTGGGTATAGTTTTACAACATTGAAAAAATTAAGAAAAACAATAAAAAATTTAAATTTTAGCTGAGAAGTGGGAAATGAAATTTTCTTAAAAGTTTGACAAAATTAAAATACTAGATTGTTTAAAATGAACCTAGAAAATAAAACAAGGTTGTCCAAATTAATGTAGTAGTTTTTATTGAAAATGTTGAATTAATGTTTGATTGGGTTGTCTAAGTAAGTTTTTGATCCTATAAAGGAAGAAAATAGTGTTATTGAGTAAGATTGAGTTAGTCTATGTAGTTTAACTAATAATTATATAAAATAGTAAAATAAAATGTATAAAGGAATGAAAATAAGCAATTTGATTTAGTTAGGCATAAAAAATGGAAAAAATAAAATTAGATTGATCAATTTAACCCAGTTAATTGACATTAAAAACCCTGTGCATAGAAAATAGAATTGGATCAACATAGTTGATACAGTTGAGAAAACTACACATAGAATATATACTTATTTGACAAGCTTGACATAGTTAAAACCTTTGCATGTAATACAAAACTATATTGATAAGATCAAATTTGTTGGAAACCTTCACACATAATATAAAACTGATTGATAAGCTTAATCCAGTTAACTATAAATGAAAATTAAAATTTATACAGATTAGATTCACATCAATTTAAACATAATGTATACAATGAATTGGTATGGTTCTTTAAAAATTTATCATACTTAATGGATTCTGATATCAAAGAAGGCAAACTTACCAAAACAATTCATTACATTAATATATATATTAAGACATCAAAAATTCAGATCTGCTAAATATAACTAAGCAATGTCTTACCACAAAATACTAAAGGAGAGGGTTCCAAAGCCACAAGGCAAATGATATTATGCAATAACCCTAGCTAGAAATATAATAATTAAAAAAATAATCTAATAAATTGCTCACAAAAGCTTGTGGCAAAAAGGTGTATAATTAATCATAAATAAATTAAAATATGTAAAGAGAAATCTAGTCGAGTCAATGTAGAGATAAACTAAGAAAGGAGTACAACATTCATCCCACTAGTTTGTGTAATATCTAATCTACTAAATGAAATATAAAAGTTAAGAATGCTTACCTTGAATTAAACCTATCATGCCTCAATCTCTCCCTTGGCCAATGGTATTTTCCAAGAGGTTGTTGTGGTTTTATAAGGATCACACTATATAAATCAATGCTAAGCTAAAATACTCCTAATTTTCATCTAAGACTTTCCCACAAGGCAGGGTTTTTTCCCTTCAAGGCAAAATCCTAAACAATGACTCCTCTAATGTAGAAATAGTATAATTATGAGTTATATCAATGAAAAAACGAATGTTCCTCTATTTATAAATGAATTTAAGTGGGTATTTATAGCCAAGGGTTGACCCTAAACCCTCTCAAGAATTTAATTGAGAAGTTTGGCCAACTTAATCTTGTTTGGTGGGAAATATAACTGTTAGGCCTTGACCTAAGTTGGCTAGACTAACAAATTTTTGTAACATCTGCTCAATTCCTAATAAGATCATTTGGTCTAAAATAGTAGGAAAATAAATAAAAATGGTTGTATACTTAGTCAAGGGTTATTTTTGAAGGTGAATTTATTAGAGGAGTGTATAAACAGGTTTTGATTTCGCATGGAGTTAGATAAAATTAAAATTTTATGGTTTTAGGTAATGGTATAGAGACCAAAAATATTTTTAAGCACTAAAGGTCTTCCCACCCCTTTCTTGGTGAATTTAGAGATATTGAAACTTGATAGGTTCAAGAAAGTGTTAGTAAATGTTAAAGTTTAAAAATATTGTGTGTATACAAGAGGCATCCTTGGCAAGTCATTATCCCTTGAAATTAAGTTTCATTTTCAGGTTATGAATTATAAATTGAATGTAATAAAAAAACATAATTAGTGGTCAATGATACTAATACAATGTCATAACCCAACTCTGGCAAAGGGAAGCACCCTTCAACAATAAAAACATGAAAGTAAAGCCCAAGTCTAAGGGCATTTCATTAGCTTATCAAAATCCTTTCCCAAGTCAAAATCAAAGGTAAAAGTAAATTAAATTTCAACATCAACCAAGAATTTTGTATTTGGTGTAAGAAAATAATCCATGTTCAACATCAATGTTTAATAAAATGGCATACTTAGAAGTGGAGATGAAGAAAATATAGCTTCCTCTTCCCAAGATAGGATTAGCACTTTCTACAATATTAATAACACCTATGCGTGAAAGTGTTATTCATTCATAATCCTCTCACCATATAGAGCATGATAACTCATTACTTTAAAATCTTGACCAATGCCCCACATCTAAAATTTTATTGGGAAACTCTAATCCTATATTTTTTAAGGCAAAGGGAAAATAGAAATGGAGAATGATGTACTCAAATAATTTCTTTGCATTTCATAATTTCCTATGAACCTCCTTTCTATATATTAAATCAAACATTCAGGTAAAGTAAATATCATTGAATTTACACCTATTGATATTGTCATTAATAATATCACATGCTATTTTATTGTTATAGCCAATGGAAAGGTTGATCATTAAGCATGATTGAACAAATTTGATAACTTTATATTCACTCAACATTCACAAATCATGATATCACATGGTAAGGACTTGAGTAAAATTTTGCATGAGTGTTCTATTCATATTAATTATCACTCATTTTAGGACCTCAGTAAGTATTGAATGGTTATTGATTTTACACAAGTTTATTTCAAATATGGAATTTATCCACCATATGCACTTGGAAAACAACACAGGGATGCATTTACCAAAGGTAAATCCTTGAGGTAAAGGGATAGATTATAGTTAGTTCATAGTTATCTTATTTCCTTTCCTAGTGTTCCATTTAAAAAACATAAATATGTGATTACATTCATTAATGATTTATCTCGTAGAACTTAGATCTAGTTTATAAAAAATAAAATAAAAGTCTTTGATCACTTAAAAATTTTAATATTCAAAATATATAATGGAGAATAATCTATCAATAGTCAGATTAATAGCTTCTATGAGTAGGTAAGCATTCAACATTAGAATCTTTTACCTTACACCCCTCAACAAAATGTTCTAGTTGAGTGAAAAAGTAGCACACTAAACGAAATGGCCAATTCCATGGTACACTTAAAATACTTTCCTTCACATTACTTTGTTAAGTAAATTTAGTGTGCAACATATATCCAATATCAGTCTCCCCACTCTATAGTGAAAATCATGACTCTCTAATAGAAATGGTAAAGTGGTAAACCAATTATTTTTAATTTCTAAGTTGTTATATGTAATGCATGGGTGCACATTCAAAATGAAAAGTCAAAATAAAAGAAAATAAAGGGCCTTCCTTCAATAATTTTTGGATACTATGAAGATGTGAAATAACATCATCATCTTGTTTTGGGAACCACTGAATGGATTTATTAATGGGATTATGAACAATCCTAGAGTTTCACACCAACATATTCTACAACTCTTCTTTCATTAAATTTTATCTAGTTTGACACAAGTTTTTATGTCTCTTATGAAGAAAAAGATGGCTTAGATGAATCCCATTCTATGAGTTACTATAGTTCAAATGATGAGCCATAGGGTTATAACCAACCCTTTCACCAGTGCTATAAAACATTTATAATGTATCGAGACAACCAACATAACCTCTACCAAAATGGGTTTAAAAAGTTCATAATGAAGGTAGTTCATTAGAATGGGATCCAAGATATCAAATCATGATGATGTTACAACATGACTATGGCTTTTCAAATTTGGCATAGTTCATAGTGACACATGATCCATGAACTTGTCATTAAGCATCTAAGTATCCTGAATGTAAGCAACTACAATAAAATAATTTCTCTTGCCAAATAAGAGTAAAACATGGGACTTCTTTCCAATCATAAAGGAATAAAAATAGTGAGGTGTAAGTGGGTGTACCACAATAAGTAGGTAGAGAATGGGTCAATTTAAAAATATATATCCTGACTTATAGTAAAAGGTTTTTGATAAGTTAAAGGTGTTGATTACCCAAAAACCTTTTATCTAGTTTCTAAGATGACTTCTATTATGATATTAATCTCCTTGGTTGAAACTAAATGGATTTCAAAAGTGCCTTCTTTCATGGATACTTAAAGGAATAAATATACATGTCCCAACCTCCAAGGCTTGGAAGCAATGAGAAATCCATCCTTATGTGTAGATTTAAAAAGTGATTATATAATTTGAAATATTATTCTCTAGTGTGGTATGAAAATATTAATTCATTCTTACTCAAATTTGGATTTACATGGCGTCCCTTTGACCCCATAATCTACACCAAGAAAGTAGATTAGAAACTCTTGATTTTGGTCTTCCATGTTAATAATTTAATCATCATAAGGATTTCCACCAAGGATATTCAGGATTTGAAACTTTGAATAATGAAGTATTTTTAGATGAATAAAATAGGATTTTTTATTTTTTTTACTTGGTCTTAAACTTTCATAGTCTAGGAAAGGAATATTTGTTAATCAATCAAAGTATGATAAAGACATACTTAACTTATTCAACTTGAAAGAGTGTAAGTATGCATCGACTCCATATTAATCTAGAGTCAATATTTCTTCCAGGTTTTATTATATTTAAATTTATGGTACACCCTATAGGAAAATGGTGTAAATTATTATGTGTGTGACTCATACTTGTCCTAATAATTCATTTTCTATGAACTTGGTATCACACTATTTTTAGGACCCTATGAAGGCAATTGATACGCTATAAAACACATTCTAATGTATATTCATGGTATTAATAACTATGAAATAGACTAAAATTTAGGAATGAAAGCCTAAATTTATTAATACACTTCAGATGGGAACACAACATTTTTTTGGCTACACAAATAGTGATTGGGCATGAGATCCAAATAATCACTAGTCAACTGTGGGATACATTTATCATCTTGGGGGAGGTTCCATGACTTGGTATTGAAAGATTAAAGGTAATATTTATTTATGTAATATAGAAGATAATTATAATAGATCTATTGTTATTAGTCATGAGTCAGTTTTGATTCAATGCTTTCTTTCTAAATTTGGATTTCCATAGACCCAATCATCTTAATTTAGTACAATAATTAGAGTGATATCCACATTTATCACAACCATGTGGAACACCAATGTATAAAACACATTTAGATCCATATGCATTATATTAAACAATTTATATAGTACAGATTAATAGATATTATTTTTTACCAAATAAATGATCAAGATGTAGACATCTTCATGAAACCCTTGATTGAGGGTTAATTTCTTAAGCTCAGGTAAGTTTTGGGATGGAAGGAAGGTGTCATCAAGGGGGATAATTTAGTGATTCCTTTTTCCTTACATTCATCAAAGTAATATTAATGGGGGATGTTAGTCTATTTAATTACTCATACACTATTATATGGTTTTAAGATGCACATGTAATATTCATTGTATTATAATTCATGGATATTCACTATTTGGTGCACAATTATCCATATACTAGTATTAGATAATAGTATCAATAACGCTAATGACTTGATCAACTTCCTCTATTAATAATAAAGTATTATCTTAATAATAATTATTCTATAAGTTAACCACTCTCCAAATCCTATCCTCGGCCTCTTTTAAATCTATATAAGAGCATAAATAGCTAGTGATTTAATGATTTAGGTAATTTCAATATGGAATATAGTTATTATTATTATGTAAATTTAGAGCCTTATAATATAAAAATGTTTTCATGCTACATATTTTAATTATTTTATTGTTTTTATTTATGGTTTTCATTGATTTATATTATTTAATGTAATTTTGGTGTGTCTTATTGTAGCTAACATAATTTTGGACCATATCTAGACAATTTAATATAGTATTAGAGTTATACAAGTTTTATAACATTTTGAATTGTAGTCTAATTTTTAGATATTAATTTTTATTATCTATCAAGCATCTATAAATTATTGTAAATTTATTAAAAAACTCCCTTTTCTTCCCATATCACAAATTAGTCACTAGGAGTAATCGTCAACAAATTCTAATACATACCTATAAAACTAAAGAATAAACATTTTAAAGTGTCAAAATCGTAATCATTAGTTTCACTTATATAGTATACAATAAATATTTAACATTTATACAAAATGGGAGTAAATATGTATGGCATGATTTCACTCTTCATAGTATCATATTCTACCAACCTAAGGTTGAAATTACTATCTAGGTGCATTCATGGATGAAAAACCTCCATTGGGTGAATCACAATCCTATTTACATCTTACCTTGATGTGTGACACATTTCTTAGTCCTAAACCACATAGGGAACAACTAGGTATCTACTATTTTACTGTATTTTACATATTTAGTACATTCCATTGTCTAATCATTTATAATCCTAAATATTTAGATATATTCTTGACTATAATACTGTATGATATAAATTATAAAACTAGTTTATATCTTAAATAAAATGTGCAATTAATCTAAATTAAACATGTTCCTCCCCAACAACCTCTACCTTATACTAATCAAATAAATCAAATTAATGGGTATGATATCATTGACCAACTAAATAACACTTGTGATAAGTTTTCCATTCTTGAGTTTGCAAAGGGATTAACTGTTTGTAAAGACATATTATATGAAACATTGCATGGCACAACTCTCCCAAGTAATACATAATTCACATCCTTTTATTTTATTACGAATGCATTTGAGGATATAGATAATGCCATTAATTTTGATAACAATTCAACACCTAGTAGAACAAAATCTTACATGATTTATTCAAGTTCAAGTACAAAGTAAATTTGTCAAACATGTTTTGGTAAACAATGTCTCTAAATTAAAAATTTTGACCACAAATTGAAAAAATTGGGAATAAATATAAATGGTTTCCAAAAACCATATTGAGTCATAAAATGAATTGATAAAATTCCTCACCAATTCCTTCAAACATATCTTTATATGTACAAATAGGACCCAAGATGATGCCTACAATATTTAAAGTCATGCCTAATCCTCTACATTACAACCTAATTTTGGGGTGACCTTAGATATATGTAATGGATTTAGTACCATGTAAATTGCATAGGTGTATCTAATTCATGAATGGTCGTTACTCATAATCACCACCCAAAAATGATGCAGCTTTCAGATATTGAAAGATAAAGCAATCTTTTGATGAGAGTCAATCACAATACAAACTTGAGGATTATTCTATGCAACCTCCCTCAAAACCTATTTCCCTATATAATATGAATACATATGAGGTGGAAGAAAAAATTAAAATAAATTAAAAATAACAAGTTATGAGAATTCATGAGGAAAAGAAAGCACTAAAGGCTATTATAGTAATACATGAAGCAAATATAGATGTTCCCTTGTTTGTAAAATTGGAAAATGTAGATGGTCTGGTCACAAATTACTATGATATCAATTATGATAATGATATGAAAGATATGATATATGATATTTGGTGGAAGATAAATTACAATCCTATTGAATTATATGAATAATTATCTCATACATTGTTCACACCTACTAGAGTTGGATAATATGAAGATAATTTAAATACAAAGAGTAATAATAAATGATAAAATCTTACTCAACCACAATATTTTATGGGAGTAAAGGAAGAGGGAAAAAAATTATATCATTAGTGAATTCAAAATATTAAAAAAAATTCAAAATTACATCACACCATGATTTTCTAATTTTAAAGGCACCATTGAGGCAAACCTTTGTAAAATTAGGTATGACTTGGTCATAAGAACAATTAGATATTTCACTTTATCAAAAATTTTGTGGTAAAAATTCAATAAAAAAATGTGGATATTCTAGATGAAAATCCATCCATAACATTACAACTAAAATTCTTCAAGATACACTAAGTATCACATTACAAGTGATACTTGAAAGCAATCTAATGATATTATTAACAACCAGACATCAAGCAATATGATGTTTTTCACATTAATAAGGAAAATACTATTGTGATTAAGGGGACATGACACAAATCATTTTGAAATATAATGAATAATATTGAAAAATGTAAGAATAAATCCATCATCAATGTGATACAATATTGAAAGGAATAATTTGTATAAAAATAAAAATTGATACATCTAAAAACACAATAAGAATTAATTAAAACCATCTAAGAAAATAGGTCTTGAGTATTAAAACATAAATTATTGGTCAATATTATAAACGTATTTTGATCAATTGAGATAAGTGGGAGAACATGTACAATATTACAACTTTATACCAGATAAGACATGAGATTGATGAATTACAACAATATACACATTTGAAATTATAAAAATTATAGAGAATCTCCTTCCAAGAAGAACATGGAAGGATGCATGGTTGTGTGTCTTGTGAAAAATAGTTAGTAGAATTTATCTATGTTTATTATTATGTTTAATTAAATGCATAGTTTTCCATTATCTTTAAATTTCACACTTCTAACCTTCTAATGATGTGCCCATTTTCTTGTATACCTCATTTATATGTATATAGTTTACTCATGCTCATCCATATTTTGTCATTTACATATGTAGTTGTTGAATGACCATTTATTATTAGCTAGTTATTGGAAAAAATAAACAAGAACTACTAAAATATGTATCGTGTCAATGATATATTCAAGTGTTTGATGTTGATACTTTATTGGTTATGAAATTAATAAAAAATAATAACTAATTTCCAAAAAAAATATTTAAATGATTCCTTGTATCATTTTATTATATTTTGTGTATCCTCTTATTTTTGATCTTATTCTAATTTCAATTGTTGGGATTTCTATAGGGTAGAGCTTAACTAGCATGCACAAACATAGTGTGCGTTGGCATCATCTTGTTAGGTCAACATTTTTATTGACTCCCCTTGTTAGAACTCCAACTAAAACCAACTCCCCTCATGAGCGCAAAGTAACTACATTCTTTGTTTAAAGTTAATTTTCCTCATTCCCCACTACCATCTTAGAATATGTCATTACCTTTCTAATTCCACGTCACCATAAAAAATGTACCATTCATACTAGAAACTGAGTTCAATGTTTGAATAGAATACAACAGACGTGATTATCTTTTGTTGTTCCCTTATTTTGTTGAGCTCATTTTCAGTCCCATTTTTTAGTAGATTAGAATTCCGATTCACCCATACTAGATTGATTTGAATCATATTAAACATTCATGAGTCGATTAGAAGTAGAATGGAATTAGAAGAAACATTCAACATAGTTAGAAGGAAAGCCTCATTTGTATTATAGAGAACAGTAACTAGAACTAGAAATAAAAACAAGAGTAAATTTTTATTTTTTTAACCATATCTCTCCATTTATAGAATCGTTGATCCTAAAATTTTAGCCAGACACCTGAAATTCCATTTCTCACATTTTTTTCTTTGAGGTCCCATATCCCAGTTTCACTCCAAATTTACGTAAATCTAAATTTTCTCTTTTTTGGTTTGGCCATAACTTCTTCTATTGTCCATTTCCCTTAAAATTTTTCCACATTGTTCATCTCCCCAAACTGCTCCCTTGTCTCTCTTTGATAAATTTTCTATTTTTTCCATTTTCCCTCCTAAAATTACCCTCACCTTCATCAATCCTACTCCCACTGTGAAAAAAATTAGTAGAAGTCACTTTACCCATTTTGATTTCACCCAAATCAAAAACTTCCCTTACTAAACATGTCTTAACTCTAGTTTTTCTACCCATTCCCAAAAAAAATCTCATTCTGGTCATGGTAGTGACCCAAACAAGAGAAAAAAAATATGGTAGATGAAATTGTCATCCTCAAGACCCACATCAAATATCTTAATGAAAAACTTCTTAGCGTTAGTCTTCAACATACCACCATGAGCAACAGATGGCATACAGAGTCCTCTTCCGACATAGGGGTTTCTTATTTTGGAAAATTTTGTGTTATAAATCTTAATTTCCCTTGATTCAATGTTTTAGATTCAACTAGATGGATCTATCAGATAGAACACTATTTTAGTCTTTCATACTACTTTTGATGCCAACAAGGTCTCACTTGCATCCTTTCACTTGGAGCATGAAGCCCCTCAAGTGTATCATTGGTATACCAAGGCTCATAATGAGCCCATATGGACTAATTTTTGCACCCTCATTTTATAATGATTTGGCCCTAGTTTTTTTTATGACTTTACTAGAACACTCACTAAACTTTCCCAGATAGGAACCTTACAAGAATATCAAATAAAATTTAAAAAAATTAGCCAATCACACAAAGGGATTGTCAAATGAATTCTTCATGAGTTGCTTTGTCAATGGACTAAATTATGCAATTTGATTGGAGGTCAAAATGTTTTGGCCCAACATAATTATGAAATCCCTATAGTTGGCTAAGTTGGTAGAGGATAAGAACATAGCTTAGCAATGATTCAAATCCATATGTTCTCCATTCAAAAATACAACTCCACAATGATCTCAAATAATACCAGACCTCAAGACCAATCCTATCAAGTGTTTCACTGAAGTAGAGATGTGAGCCCATAGAGAAAAAAGATTATGTTATAATTATGATGACAAATTCACTCAGGGACATAAATGTGTAGAGAAAAATTTCTACCTATTGGATGTGGATTCTCGACCTAGATAATGTCATTAATTTTGATAGAAATTCAACACATAGTAGAACAAAATCTTCCATGATTTATTCAAGTTCAATTACAAAGTAAATTTGTCAAACATGTTTTGGTAAACAATGGCTCTAAATTTAAAATTTACACCACAAATTGAAAAAATTTGGAATAAATATTAATGGTGTCTAAAAACTATATCGAATCATAAAATGAATTGATAAAATTCCTCACCAATTCCTTCAAACATATCTTTATATGTACAAATAGGACACAAGATGACGCCTACAATATTTAAAGTCATGCCTAATCCTCTACATTACAACCTAATTTTGGGGTGACCTTAGATATATGTAATGGATCTATTACCATGTAAATTACATAGGTGTATCTAATTCATGAATGGTGGTTACTCATAATCACTACCCAAAAATGATGCACCTTTCAGATATTGAAAGATAAAGTAATGTTTTGATGAGAGTCGATCACAATACAAACTTGAGGATTATTCTATGAAACCTCCCTCAAAACCTATTTCCTTATATAATATGAATACATATGAGGTGTAAAAAAAAAGTAAAACAAATAAAAAATAACAAGTTATGGAAATTCATAAAGAAAAGAAAGCACTAAAAGCTAGTATAGCAATACATGAAGCAAATATAGATGTTCCCTTGTTTGTAAACTTGGAAAATGTAGATGGTTTGGTCACAAATTACTACGATATCAATGATGATAATGATATGAAAGATATGATATATGATATTTGGTGGAAGATAAATTACAATCCTATTGATTTATATGAATAATTATCTCATACATTGTTCACACCTACTAGAGTTAGATAATATGAAGATAATTTAAATACAAAGTGTAATAATAAATGATAAAATCTTACTCAACCACAATATAGGATGGGAGTAAAGGAAGAGGAAAAAAATTTAGATCATTAGTGTATTCAAGATATTAAAAAAAAGTTTTAAAATTATATCACACCATGATTTTCTAATTTTAAAGGCACCATTGAGGTAAACCTTTGTAAAATTAGGTATGACTTGGGCATAGGAACAATTAGATATTTCACTTTATCAAAAAGCTTGTGGTAAAAATTCAATAAAAATGTGGATATTCTAGATGAAAATCCATCCATAACATTACAACTAAAAGTCTTCAAGATACACTAAGTATCACATTACAAGTGATACTTGAAAGCAATCTAATGATATTATTAACAACCAGACATCAAGCAACATGATGTTTTTCACATTAAGAAGGAAAATACTATTGTGATTAAGGGTACATGACACAAATCATTTTGAAATATAATGAATAATATTGAAAAATGCAAGAATAAATCCATCATCAATGTGATACAATATTGAAAGGAATAATTTGTAAAAAAATACAAATTGATACATCTAGAAACACAATAAGCATTAATTAAAACCATCTAATAAAATAGGTCTTGAGTATTAAAACATAAATTATTGGTCAATATTATAAACATATTTTGATCAATTGAGATAAGTGAGAGACCATGTACAATATTAGAAATTTATACCAGATAAGACATGATATTGATGAACTACAACAATATACACATTTGAAGTAACTCCTTCGATATATTTTTATACCAATTTCTTTTTGACCAAAGGTTATCGATATACACATATGGGTCATGCCTCATGACCATCAGTTTATATTTATATTTGGACAACTATGGTCATAATAGATGAAGTCCAAAATGGATTAAACAAATCAACACATTTTTTTATGTCATGTAAAAAAATACAATCAAGATTTGACATGATGGTAATAAAAATGATTAAAAATAAAAATCATCTAAGATAATTTTTTTTTTAAAAAAAAGGATAGAACAAGTAACACCATGCACATAGGAGGATTAAAAAATGTATCTACATAAGCCTTGAAATACTATATAGGTGGAAGATACACCATGTGTTTCATGACTAAAATGACTTATTTAATTTATTCAAAATTAAAAATATCAATGTAAATAAACAATACAAAAAATTGCTTCAAAAATACAAATAAAATATGAAATAAAATAAAAAATTGGGACCTAAGCATGACATGATTTATATATACCCTATTTATATATGTTATTTATCACATCTTTGGTAGATAAAGGTTTCTTATATACATATGTATTTTATAATTTATGAGTGAAATATAGAACATACAAATAATATATAGACACATAGATGTTGGACTTTCCTATACATAGTATCCATGTCAATGCTAAGGGAATCTTATTCCATAGGTCACTCTATCATAGGTTATATATTTTTATGATATTTTATTCTGTTGAACTACCTAGATTGATCACACATGTCTTTCTAGTTACTCATATCTTACACAGTGTTGCATGGATATGTTATTTTACTATGTTATGATGTAATATTGATAGACATGGATAGTGTAGACTAGTTTTCACTTGTTCTATGATTCATTGATGTTATTACTCTTTCATGATAGGATAATCATTGATTTATTATTATGTGCAATGCATTTACCTCATGTGTGACATCTTGATGTCACTTACTCAAGGCCCTTGGGATTTTATATGTGGCATTCATTTGTCCCTTATATTCAACATCTTTGTATCCCCTAATTGTGGCCCTTAGCCTTATATAATTTGACATCTTCAAGTCCCTTATATGTGACCCTTGGCCTTATGTGTGACATTGTATGATTATGAGTGGATTAACGTAGTATTTTATATGAAAAGTTTTAAAATTATTGAGATTTATGAGTTTTTAAGTGCACCTCCAAATTTATGTGTGGTTCCAAGATTTATATCATACACACATTTACTATGTATCCTTATTCATTTATTATATCACTAATTGTTATTATTGTGTCCCTTATGAATCTATCTCGACATGATACTTATATGCCCTATATTACATATACTACATATATACTTTAATGATATATACATTACTATAATGACATATTCCTGACATGTTGGAATGACTATACATAATTAAATATTTATACATGACATGATATAATTAAATTTCATTATTTTGAGATGTGTGACTTGCAAAATACATCCCTCATGTCAAAATAGGGTAACGTTAGTGGGATTTTCATATATAAAAAATCTTCTATGAGAATAAACATTATATTTTGAGAACATATTACATATCCAAGGAGTTAATATAGGTATTCACACATTGATAAAAGATTATTTGGCCATATGTCATGCATATGAACAAACTTTATAGAGACATGATCTATCGAGTATGAATTCTGATACACTTAAGTGCATATGCTATGTAGGTGCACATTGTTTATAGGAACCAAAAATATATGTTTTCACATACAAATACATTTGAGATACATGTTCTTATAATTTAGCATATATATACATATAATTCTATACTAGTTGGCACAAATTTAGTGGGGCATGATATTGGTTCATGCACATATATACTATTCCATTTTCTAGTTTACATAGATTTAGTGGGGAATGATATTGATTCATGTATATATTATTTCATATATCAATTGGCACATATTCAATGAGGCATGATATTGAATCATGCATATATATATAATAATGAGCACTATTATTGTTCTTTATTTTCAAACACAATTTCATGGCACTAAGTATTTATAAATCTCAATAATATTTAAGTCTATTTTTAATTGTTGATTCATGTTTATTAAGATAATGTACCTTGAGGATCAATGATTATCAATGGTTTCAGATTTAATCATAGCGATCCCATTATATGGGTCCCACCTTAACATTGTAAGTTTCAATATCAAAGTTAAACTATTTATTTGAGATACTAAGGGTAAGGTTCAACAATGCTCAATGGTCTTAGCACTACTCCATCTTTGTGAGGGTTGGGGCATATGTCTTATTAATCCCTGGGATTGTATTGTTATATGAAATTAGGATTTGAACACCCCTAATTCTCTAATGGTTCAATGATAGAAACCATTATTGAAGGCTTCAACAAATAAGCATCATCTCCAACAAAGTTAAAGTGAATTATGGTTTACATGCATACATTTTTACTCCTTCCTTGCTCTTAATGTTTTTCAATTTTAAATTATATTTTACATTTATTTTTTCACTCTATGGACATTGAATACAACATATTTATTGTAGGTATGCATAGATAAAATTTATACATTTCAAGCCTTATAAAAAATAAAAAATATATTTTACACACTCAGGTAAATCTTTAACATTTTACCTATTTTTTTATTACATTCCAATACTAGAATTAAAAACAAGGATTTTTAGCAACTAAAATATTTTATTAGACACTTATTTATCAAACATATATATATTATTGCACATTGGGTAAAACTACCAAATTCTTTTTGAATCATAAATTTGTCACTAAGATTAGTCATCATCAAAATATAAATCATACCAAACCAAGTCAAGAAAGAGAACAACTAAACATTCATACTAAAGAGGAAGAATTATGTGTGGTTTACTTTCTCTCTTTGAATTATTGGATACATAGACAGTGGTTAATCATCAATGAAGGTGATTGGCATCAACTTAGTCCATTACAATTCTCAAGATTTTATAGGTTTTATTCCATCACAAGTAGACCTAGCTATTTAGATGAAGAATCTGTATTTATGGGTGCCACACATATGATCATACCACAAGATAACAGATGGAGTTGAAGGAGAAACATGTGCACCTATTTGTATCAAAATAGAAAAGAAATATCTAGGGATAGAATTATCCATATCAAAACATAATAGAAAATTTTACTAACCTAAGGCTATTTATTTTTTAGGCATGCACAAAGATCTATAACCTACATCGAGTGACTCACATTCCTATTTATACCCTGCCTTGCTACTAGACACCAGTTTCAGTCCTACACAACCCAAGGAACCAATAAATATCTTGTCCTTTATTTTAATTTTCATATTTAGAAGATGCCATTGTTAAATCAATTTAACTTTATACATTCAAATATATTCTTGAGTACCATAATTTATGACTTGAATTATACAAATAGTTTCTATATTAATTAGACTAAGCAATTAATCTAAATTAGGGTAAAACACTTGAGAATAATTTATTTAAACTATCCTTACATAGATGATGTATCTGATTTCAATCACATTTTCATGCCCATGGTGGAAAGACTAAAAGTGGCATGTTAAAAATCCACTCCAAAATTTTACTCCCATTAAAGGATATGAATGGTTTTTTCCTCATCTTCTTATTATTTAAAAACTCAATGTTGGGTGGAAGATTGATTTGTCAACCACCACTTAGAGCATAAGGTTACAAAAAACATTTAATGGTACTATTAAACCTAAGATTTTACTTTTTTTGTGTGTGTTATTTACTAGGGTTTCACTCTTAATCGTTGCCTTGTTCATTTGGTTGTCACTCAATCAAATGTTTGTTATGTGGCCATTGAGATACACATAATTTTTTTTTTTAGTTTTGTACAAGATCAAAATGTTTTATCTTGGATTCCTTATTTATACGCACATTACAGACTATAAGTATTTATCTAATAGGGTATCCTCTTGCGATAATGGCTCGTGATTCTTGATACTCATGCTCAAATTTGGCATAATTTTAGAGTGCAAATTCTTTTTTTTTTTTTTTTTTAATTTATAAAGAAATAACTAGCTATTTTTTCTAGTTATATTGTCGATATCCATTTTTTAACTTATAAAAAGTTAGTAGTTATTTATAATCTATTTATGTGTATAAAAGTGTATATGAAAACAAGGTGGCCCTAGGGGTCTCCCATCTTTAGACTCTGTTTAATAATTCAAGAAATTACCCATGAGGATGGGGGAACCCGCTAAATTGTTCCCATCATCATTCCAAAAATATTTTGGGGTGGTCTCCATTGTGTTTTCACTCACCTTTGCCTTCTTAGCAAGGTGTTTGGAGATATCCTCCACTTTATCTACTTGTTCAGTGTGGGAGTTAGAATGCACCATTATTGACACCCCATGATGGTTGGGTTATATCCTCTCGTATTGATAAATTCCCTCATCTAGACTTTGACCATTTCTCCTTGTTGTGTAGAGTCGGGCATTATGGAAGAAGGACATTTGAACAATGGTAATGATGGTTGGGATTCTGTTCCTATGGGGGGAAAACTCCTACATGTTGGTTTGGAAAATCTTGATGATTTTATAGTTGTTAAGTCTTTTAGTGTAATTTTCTTCTTTTTATTGTAGGAGTTTCTTTACTATTTTGTTCCTCGACATATTTTATGACTAGTGTGTGTCTAACATGGTCTACTCTCATACTATTTTATTTTTTAATAGTTTGTAATAATTCTCTTTTTTATTTAATATATAGATCTATTTCATTAAAAATGGGGGAGAGCAGAGCAAGAAGAGGATGTCAATATATATTAATACATAATTTTTTTTATGGTTTAAGATGCATTGTATTATTCATTTGCAACATAATTAGTGGGTATGAATTATATGGTACATAATTATCCATAACCTATTATGAATTGACATTATCAATTAAATATTTTCAAATTTATTTTTTATTAGTAAAGTTATTTTTTAAAATTTATTATTTTTTAAAAATCTTAATCTTAATTACTTTCAGAAATGTAACCTACAATGAGAATCAAAGAGTATAATGGGATGAATAAATAATTTTTATTTTTGTTTGAGTCAACATATTAAATAAATTTATAAAAATTTATAACCAACCAACATATTATTTTTAAAAAATACTTTGTTTGAATATATATATATATAAAATAAATTTATAACCAACCAACATGTTATTTTTAAAAGATGTAATAAAAAATGCAATAACATGTTGGCTGGTTATAAATTTTTATAAATTTATTTAATATGTCAATTCAAATTATATATATATATAAACAAAGTTTTTTTTAATTACATCTTTTAAAAATAACATGTTGGTTGATTATAAATTATATATATATATATATATATATATATATATATATATATATATATATATATATATATATATATATATATATATATATATATATATATTCAAACAAAGTTTTTTTTATTACATCTTTTAAAAATAACATGTTGATTGGTTATAAATTTTTATAAATTTATTTAATATGTCGACCCAAATAAAAATAAAAGTTATTTATTCATCCCATTATATAATAAAACATTCAACCAAAAATATAAATACACTGCATTGTAAGGAAACTTATTACATTGCGATAGGTAAAATCAAAAAATAAGAAAAACGAAGAATAATGACTTTTGCATTTGAACTTCCACAGTCCTGTCACTCCTCTTACTATTATTTTTATTTGGTGAGTTATGTGCTTCGACGCCCACAATCCCGCTACTCCATCCAAGCTGGTATTTTTTACTTCAATAGAGAGATTGGAAAAAGAATATTTTGTGCTAAACAAATCAAACAAAAAAATAGATATGTTTTAAGAAATAAAACCTTCTCACTCGACACTATGTTGAAGAATTTCGTAATTCCCATTTAATAAATGAAAACCTAAATGTGTAACTCTATAAATCACATTTAATAAATGAAAACCTAAATCTAAAATATCCGTAAGCTAATTATTATCTGTAAATTAATTACAATATCGTTACTATAAAATATGTGTTCATGTAAATCCACCTGTCAAGCGAGGCACCTAAAATGGGATCCACTAATTGTAATATGTGGATCAAATCTTGATGTGTTGATATGTAAAGATATGAGCACACGAGGGTCTTAAATTTTTTATTTTACCGTATCTTAATACCAGTTTATAAGTTTCTTTATGTAAACAAATATGTTAATATTTTATAACATAGTTATGTATAATTTCAAGAATAGTTAAAAAATAAAAGAGTATTATAAATAATTTTATTTATATTATTTTATATGTTAATATTATATATTATTAAATATATATTATAATTTTTAATAACAATATATTATTAATGGTAATGAGAAATAGAGACAAAGGCCTTTATACATTTTGTGTAGGGAAATAAAGTCTCGACTTGAAGATACAAAAGTCCCAAACAAAGGGAAAAAACAACAATTGTGTGGTAAAAAATAAACACAATTCAATGATAAATCATGGATAAGTGCATTGAAGGGAGGAAGAACTGAGATAGTCTTCTACTCTGTCCTTTTTACCCTTTTTCTTCTTTACTTCCTGCCACACTCCTTGTGCTGGAGCCATTGTGACTATCTGCAGTCTTGCATTCTGAATCTTTAGAATTGAGTGAAAACCTAACTGATTTGGGTTTGTGCTTGTCACTAATTCCTTTTCCATGTTCGAGATTTTTGTTTTTTGGGAACATTTTACACCTCTGAGTGTAGATCCAAATGGTTCTAGTTCCATAGTTGTGTTTCCCTCTATGTTCCTTTCCTCATTGAGGTCTGTGTCTCAAACTTGAGTGTTTTGCACCTCTGGCTCATTTATGTTCAGTCCCTCCTTCTCTTGTTTGTGTTCTATCGCCTCTTTTTCTTCTTGTGTCGGCTTGGCCCATTGCTTGAAAGATGGTTTTGTCCCTTTCTTTTTTGGAAAGAAGCTTCGACCTAGGGGCAAGTGGCCTATAAATGCCTAGTAAGCTTGCATAGGCAGCATCAGAAAGCAGTGTTTTCATAATCCAAGTGCTGAGAATGTTGGATGTCTCCACATCATATTATCATTTTTTTGGAAGACCTTTACTAAGGTCCATTTCCACACATATTTGAGCATATGTGCATAATCCTAAACCTATTATTTTGTAATATGATTTGATGTACTTTCCCACACTGTCCCCTATCTTTTTAAAGGCCATGATAAGATATATAAGAAGGTTTAGCAATCAAACCCATACTAGCATAATAGTAACTTAATGGGTGCTTGGATCAAATTTTTGAAACCATGGGGTAAGTAAAGCCTTGCTGTTCCCTAGAACCATGGACCTTTTGTCAATACTTTCTGGTATATTTCATCATAAAAAAATGAACGATGAAAGATCCCTTAAAGAAGAGGGGAATTTCACATTGATTTGTCTAGGTAGTATGTACCCACTAGAAAGTATTTACCCACTAGAATAAGGCAGCTATAGTAGGCCAAAAATCGTTGAATCTATAGATGATAGCCTCTTTTGCTAAATGCCCTCTATAATCCAACAATTCTTCCTTTGAGATATCCACTTGAGGCACCTCTTCTGCCTATTCCACTATGTAAGCACTTAGAATGGGGAGGGGGGCGGCGGCGGGCATTCTGTGTCCCTGATTTTGCTGTAGTGTTTTTGATAGCATATTTAAAATATCCCATAGGTTTGGAAGTGGGTTTTGTTGTTGAGAACATGCCTGGGTCATCACGTCCACCCCTCAGTTGTAGAAGTAGCTGGATGGTAGAATCTTTTCCAATGTTGTAAAATTGTAGAGGTTTTTGGTCCTCAAGCTGTCACCCCATGTAACTGAGATGTTGTTGTTCTATTGGAACTCCTGGTAGTTATTCTATCATTTTATGGCCATCACATGGTCAGATGTACGTGTTCATAGATAGATAAATTTACCAAAGATAGTATTAATCATCATCTGGAAACCTGTCTTCTCTATAAAATCAGATTTGGAGTGGATATTGTGTGCGTTATTCTGATGTATTTTGTCAAACACTTGCCACGTATCCTCCTGGGACAGAGGATTGGGTATGCTTGATGGTGTCCAAGGGGGCCAGTGGTTTTATCGCGTTAAAGGAGATATATACTCCATTTCCAAGGGTTTTGGACCAGATGCCATCTAATCAAAACATTCACCATCCGCTTTCGTGATGTATCCCTTCCTGCTCTAGGTTGTTTGACGTAAAGTCTCCTTCTGCCCCATCGAGATAGACAGGCCTGAAGCCTTCCCATTTCCCCTAGGATATGCTGCATTATGTATTTGCCTCTTCTTCCCCCCATTTGCCTACTCCGCCAGTCTGAGAGCTCCATCCCAGCAGTCATCACCAGACCTGTCTGACCTACGTCGAAGTAGTAATTCCCTCTACTGTATTATTGCACGCAGCCATTCGTAGTCGGGAGAATGGTAGAAACCATTTCCCTACTGTGTGAAACCCTCTATTTGATTTCCTCATTGGGTTAGCACCATCGCTCTCTCACATATATATAGTTCGTTACTTTTTATTAATATTATATTATTATGAATGTTTTATATTTATGAAAAAAGTTAATTGTAATTTAATTTTTTGAAATAAAAGATTGAATATTTTATGTCTATATTTTATAGGTATGACACGTCTATGATTGAGTTTTAAAAATGAAGAGCAATGAAGAAAATATTGAAGAGAATATGTTTGATAATATTAAAGACAACAATGTGAACAAAGGATAGATGAACAAAGATGACAATGTAATGAGAATGAAAGAGAAAAATGTGCAAAACCTAGGTCAGAAATGATAGTTCAAGATTTAGGAGTAGAAATAAGAGAACATGCCCAAGAAATGACATCATATCACGCATGAACATCATAAGATGGTTAACATAGACTAAGAAGAAGAATGTAAAGAGAAATACATTTAAATCAGATCATAGAGGAACAAAGAAACCATCTACAAGAATGTAATCATGAAGTAGTTCAAAGACATCATTGAATGAATGTTAATGTTAATGTTAACTCTCAATAAGTGAATTCAATGACCAGTTAGAAACCCCAGATAATAGAGAAATAAATGCAATGGATGATGATGTTGAATTTAATATACAAAATACATATGATGCAGTGAAAATATTGAGGTAAATTTGAAGATGTTAAAAATGAATTTTCGCTGTCATCTAGAAAAATTAGCTTAGCCAAGTCTGTGTCATATTTGTCAATAAAGTTACTCTAGCATAAATATCTCTCGAGCACTTGAAGGTCCAATTTTCCACAAATGTTGACAAGATAAAAATGATTATCGATTTTCACCATCAAACAATATGAATCCTGGTCCACAATCACTGGAACTTGGATGCTTATCTCAAGTAGAAAAGATGTTGATAGCATGAGTCAATCTAATCCTATAAGTCACACACACAACTAGAGGTCAGTACAAATATAAAGAACATATGATCAGTTTTCCGCAAGAAGTGAAATAAATTGCTAAGGTCTTACCACATCAAATAAAGGATTTACTGATCATTGTTATTAGAAGAATAGATCAACAAGGAATGAATTACAACTTTACAATTAATAGAGAAGTCTATAGGGCACTAAAATATAAAATAGAACATGGAAGTTCTATAGATATGTTCATATTGATGAAAATGTACTTATTGAACTTCAACCCAATTTTTAGAAAACTATCTTTGACCAATTGAATTATATACATATGGAGTTCGATTCAGATGTGAATAAATATGTATTTTAGGGTCCAATGATGGAAATGGATGAAGTAAATATCATCAATCACATGAATTAAATGACCTTCAAAACCTCAAATGCCATGAGAGAGATGAAATTAATCTATGCATGGGTGAATAATCCTAATGTAGAACCTGAAGATTTGATGGATTGGCTAGGAATTGGTGTATCCCCTATAAGCAAGTATGCCATAGAAGGGTTAATTGATATGGTTTTCCCCACATTATTTCGAGATGGAAGATGTGACTGGTTAGAACCGAGAATGAAATGAGTGTATCTACATGAATTTGTTAAACATTTGATTCAATACAGGGATCACCATTTTGGACAATGCCAGTGATTCAGATATTACATGATGAACATCATTATGAAAAGGTTTCATCAACTACTCACAAATCTTAGAGATGCACATCCAACTATCGATGATTGGAAATTATTTATGTCAATAATAAAAAGTGTTTTACATCCAAACATTAGGGAAGATTTTGACAATATTAGTTGTCTATTTGCAACAAATGATAATGTGAAAAACCATAACAAAATGAAATTAAAATCATTAAAGTGACCCATTGCATGAAGCATTGCAACTAGAACATGGAGTACATCCATCAGGAGGCCAGAACGATGAATTGGATATGGAGTTACTAATTTCTAAGGATGCAAGGGTGATGGTAACCTTAAATCTATGGATAAAAGCATGACTTGTAAATGGATCTCTAGGATATATTTGAACTATAATATACAAACCTGGAAGTTACCCACTAGAGCCACCTACATATGTTGTGGTGGAATTTGGAAGTTACTCTAGAATGCCATTTGCAAATGCAAATCCAAATATAATTCTAAATAGATCAATACAAAGGGGACAAATATAAAAACTACCCTTAAGACTAGCTTGGGGATTATCTGTAAACAAATCACAAGGATTGACTGTTTCTAAAGCAACAATTGATATAGGGCATACAAAAAGACCAGGGTTAACATTGACGGTCATCTCGTGTGTAAAAACTTTGGAAGAACTCAAAATTTGGTCTCCATTTTCGAATGACAGATATGAAAATTTGAAAACAAGCAAACAACATTCCAAACAGGAAACTAAAGAAGAGAGATTCAAGTCCTTAGAACTACAATAATGCTACATATTTAATATCACATATATTATACCGATTTTCACATTTCGATGTATATGAAATTATTTTCTTTAATTATCATTTAATGTTATATATATTTCTTATTTGGATGAACATGAAATGATGCATTAACTGATATTTATTATTAAATATGCATGTCACACCTGTAGGTGCTTCTAACATAGATATCTTAAATACATATATCTAAAATACGCTAAGAGATATCAATCTTGAAGCACCTATCTAATCTTCTTCATAATATAGACACCTTGAGATTCATATCTCTTATCATATTTTAGATAAATGTATTTAAAATATCTATGCTAATCATATTTTTAAAATCTAAATAAGAATATAAAAGATTAATGACTGACAAATATTTAGAAAAAAGTTTTAAAATCATTATAATTTTATCATTAAATAAAATTATAATGATTTTAAAACCACTCTAATAATTTTAATAATTTAAAATATAATTATTAATTATTATTTTTAATTAAAAACACTTTTTATCAATTACACATAAAATACATAATTAATTATTATAAAAATGGTGAAATGGATAGTAAATATGATGCACACATAACGTTTATTTTGTTTAAAAAGATTTCTTGTAAAATCTTAATCTTTCTAGAAACTGTTTTTTCTACAAGCTTGTCTCTTCCACAGACTCCCGTTTGTTAAGAAACAGGTGGCGAATATTAAATATAATTTTTAAAAACTAAAAGTTTCAGAGAAAAAACTGTAATTTTTTTATTCGGTTACTTTTCTCTATCACTCGATCCGAAACCTCCGTTAATTCCCAAAATTCTTTTACTCATATATGGAATATGAGACCCTCGAATCGTCAATAAAATTTTTCGTCTGCTGTATAATCTAAAGGTTAAAGGGCTGTTATTTAGTAGTTAGAAAGGCATGACTTCCCTGTAAATTTGGGCAGAAGAGTTTGATCTTCCCCAAATCTCTACACCCGTAAACCATACACGAATGTAATATTTCAACTACAATATCACCAAAATCCCAAAAGCGCTGTAAAACTATACAAATAGATATTTCAACAACAATATTCAAAATCTAAAAAACAGGGTACTGATTAATCGCTAAGAATATATATATATATATATATATATATATATATATATATATAAAATTAAATATAATTAATGAAAATATAAGATTGTTATTCTACACTACATCCATCATTTATTGATGTACTTTGGCTTTTTTCAACTGAAGCACACCAAAGGCATTATAGATTTGTAAACAATTCTGTGGCGATGAGTTTATAAATATAAATATCATTAAAGAAAAGAGATCAGAGGAGTCTTTGCACTTTAAGCACTTAAGATCTTGGGTAGGTACCATTAAATACATAAAACATTTTGGACACCTAACAAACTTTAAAGGTACTTGAGATCTTGGATAGATACCACTGAATACCTATAACATCTCGAACACCTAACAAGCTTGACAGTGGCAGCAGCAACTTTTCTAAATCTCATTATAAAAAGAGAAGACTACAGGAGTCTTTGCATTTCAGGCACTTGAGATCTTGGCTAGTTACTATTGAATACATATAACATCTTCGACACCCAACAAGTTTCAAGGCGGTAGGAGCAACTTCTCTAATATTGTTATCCTTAACATTATTCTGTGTAAGACATTTTGATGTGGACAAATTAAGCTCGAGGTCTACTGAATCTTCTTCTTTGCAAGAGCTTTATTTGGGTATCTTGTGAGGAGAAACATCCATGCAATTATCAGGGCAGCTTCTTTTAGCTCCTGCTTGTAAAGAAGATGGAAATTTTCTTGTGCTGCTTGCTAACAGATGATGAGCTGTGACATTGTTATCCTCATTGAACTGTGTCACATTTTTCTTGTCCTGAACACATCCATTGTCATTGTCCTTGTTCCCTCTCATAGCATCCATCGTGAATCAATTGTTTACAAAACATCACACCTTGTACGGATATATGTAAGGGTATAATTACTTGAAATCCTATTAAAAGATCCATCATGAGCGGCTATAAAAACGGAGAAATTGCATTGGAAATTATTACATAGGACTATTATAGAAATTGAGAGAATACAATGTAATAAATACAATTAATTTTTTTATTCTTATCTAGAATGGTAGCGACTTTGGTAGTTTTACTATCTTCAAAGGTTTTGTTGCTAAATTGCGAACCCATCAAGATGCATAATTTAGATAAAGCAAAGTTCTCCGACAAACTTTAAATGCATTTAGACTTTAATTGTTTGTGGCATAAATGCATTTACCATTTTTACTTGTCAAGATTGTTTGTCTCCATTGAAATGAGTGTTTCAACTTGACTATATCACATTAGAGCTGTGATATTGCTAAATTCCAAAGAGGAATAAATGAGAGCATATATTAGGTGTTATTGGAAATCAAAATAATTCAGGGAACAGGGTGATGCCAATAAATTGTCACCGTGAATTTCACTATCAGAAATTAAGTTTGAATCAATTTTTATTTAATTTTTTGATATTATAAAGTATTCTTCTTATTTTTATTTTAATGATTTAGTGTATTAATTTTATCAATAATAGTGTTTCATCAAAATTGATGAGTATAGTATATATAATTTCAAAGTTTATTATAAAGATAAAGTAGGCTGTAGTTCAAGAGTGACGATGATGTTGAAGGTGTTGAATAGCCATTCACCAAGATATAAATCTCAGGAGATGAAGTTGGGATGTGCGCGAATTTAGTAGAATGGATACCCTTCAATCCTTGGCAGTAAACCAAATAACCATTCTATATACCTAATCCATGTAAAGCTAAGGTTTTAATTTATTAAAAAAATCATTAAAAAATACAAGTGATTGAAATTTAGTTTAGAAATCAAATTGCAATGACAGTTATATATTATTTATAGTATAATTACGTCGATGAATGTAACCTACAGTAATAATAAAAAAGTGTAATAACATGAATGAATAACTTTTATTTTTGTTTGAACCGACATATCAAATAAATTTATAAAAAATTATAACCAACAAACATTAAAAATATGTAATAAATAAATGCTTTATTATATATATATATATATATATATATATATATATATATAATAAAACATTCAACCAAAAATTATAAATACACTACAGACTTATTTCATTTCTTTAAATAAAATTAAAGAATAAGAACAACAAAGAATAGTGACTTCTGCATTTGAATTTCCACAGTCCTGTCACTCCTCCTCTTGCTTGTGTTTTTATTTCGTCAGTTCTATGCTTGGATTTCCATAGTCTCGTTACTCCATTCAGGTCGCTATTTTTTGCTTTGTTCGAGAGATTGGAGAATGATTATTTTGTGCCAAACAAATCAAATAAAAACAGATATGTTTTAAAAAATAAAACCTTCTCACTCAACAATGTCCTACATACTGTTGTGTCGAAGCCTTCCGTAAATCCCATTTAATAAGAGAAAACCTAAATGCGTAACTCTGTAAATCCCATTTAATAAATGAAAACTTAAATGTGTAACCAAAATCTAAAATATTCGTAAGCTAATTATTAGCGGTAAGGTAATTGTAATATCATTACAATAAAACAGGTGCTCATCTAAATCCACATGGAAAGATAGGCGGTAAGGTAATTGTAATATGTGGATCAAATCTTGATGTTTTGATGTGTAAAGATATGAACACGTAGGGGTCTTAATATTTTTATTTTACCATATCTTAATACCAGTTTATAAGTTCCTTTATGTTAGTTTATATGTTAATATTTTATAATATAGTTACGTATAATTCAAAGAATAGTTAAAATATAGAAGAGTATTAGATAATTTTATTTATATTATATATTATTTTATATTATATATATTATTAAATATATTTAGTAACTTTTAATAATAATATATTATTATAAGATTTTGATATTTAAAAAAAAAAGGTTAATTGTAGTTTAATTTTTTGAAATAAAAGATTGAATATTTTATATTTAAAATATAAAATATTATTATTAATAATTTTAATTATATATGTAATTACTTTTTATTAATAACATATTATTATGAATGTTTTATATTTATAAAAAAAAATTAATTGTAGTTTAATTTTTTGAAACAAAAGATTGAATATTTTATGTGTAAAATATTTTATATATATATACTTTTTATTAACAATATATTATTATGAATGTTTTGTATTTATAAAAATAATTAATTGTATTTTAATTTTTTGAAATAAAAGATTGAATATTTTATGTCTATATTTTATTGGTATGACATGTTCATGATTGAGTTTGAAACTGAGGAGAAGTAAAGAGAATATGTTTGACAATATCAAAGACAACAACATGAATAAAGGATATAAGAATAAAGATAACAATGTAATGAGAATAAAAGAGAAAGACGTCCAAAATGTAGGGCAAAAATGCTAGTTCAAGAATTAGGTGCAGAAATGAGAGAACATGCCCAAGAAATGATAGTATATCATGCACAAACATCATAAGATAGTCAACAGAGATTAAGAAGAAGAATGCAAAGAGAAATGAATTTAAATCAATTCATAGAGAAAAAAAGAAACCATTTACAAGAATGTAATCGTGAAGTAGTTCAAAGACATCGTCGAACGAATGTTAATGTTGGTGTTAACTCTAAAGAAGTGAATTCAATGGCCAATTAAAAATACTAGATAATAGAAAAAGTAATGCTATGGATGATGATGTTGTAAATAATATACAAAATATATATAATCATAGTTCAAATATTGAGGTATATTTGAAGATGTTACAAGTGATCTTTTGACATCATTTAGAAAAATTGGCTTCGCCAAGTACATGTTCTTTTTGTTAATAAATTTAACCTAGCATAAATATTTCTCAAGCACTTGAAGGTCCAATTTTCCATAGATGTTGATAAAATAAAAATGATCATCGATTTTCAATATCAAATAATATGGATCTTGGTCCACAACCATTATAACTTGCATGCTTAACTCAAGTAGAAGAGATCTTGATTGCATGAGTCAATCTAATCCTATAAGTCACACACACAACTAGAGGTTAGTAGAAATATAAAGGACATACAATCAGTTTTTCATAAAAAGTGAAATAAATTGCTAAGGTTTCACCACATCAAATAAATTATTTATCAATCATTGTTGTTCAAAGAAGAGATCAATGTGGAAAGAATTACAATGTTATAGTTAATAGTGAGAGAGAGTCTATATGGAACTAAAATATAAAATATAACATGAAAAGTTCTATAGATATGTTCATATTGATGAAAATGCATTTATCGAACTTCCACTCAATTTTGATAAAAATATCTTTGACCAATTGAAATTTGTACATATGAAATTTGATTCATGTGTGAATGAATATGTATTTTAGGGTCCAATGATGGAAATGGGTGAAGTAAATATCATCAATCACACAAATTCAATGGCCTCCAAACCCCCAAATACCACAAGAGAGATGGAATTAATCCATGCATGGGTGAATCATGCTAATGCAAAACTTGAAGAATTGATTCATTGGCCAAGAATTGGTGCATCCCCTATAAATTAGTATGCCATAGAAGGGTTAATTGATATGGATTTCCCCACATTGTTTCGAGAAGGAATATGTGATTGGTTAAAACCAAGAATGAAATGAATGCATCTACATGAATTTGTTAAACATTTATTCAATACAAGGATCACCATTTTAGGGGACACCCTCGATTCATATATTACATGATGAAAATTATTATGAAAAAACTTCTACGACTACTCATAAATCTTAGAGATGCACATCCAACTATTGATGATTATAAATTATTAATGTCAAGAACAAATAGTTATGGTAGAATTTGACAGTTACTCTAGAATGCCATTTGCAGATGTAACTCTAAATATTATTCTAATTACATCAATACATAAGGAATGAATACAACAATGACCCTTAAGACTAGCTTTAGGATTATCCATACACAAATCACAAGGATTGACTCTTTCTAAAGCAAAAATTGATATAAGGAATACAAAAAGACTAGGTTTAACATTTGCAGCCATCTTGTATGTAAAATCTTTGGAAGGACACAAAATTTGGTTTGCATTTTTATACAATGAATATAAAAAGTTGAAAATAGGAAAACAACTTTCCAAATAGAACGTTAAGGAATAGAGACTCAAGTCCTTAGAACTAAAATAATGTTATATATTTAATATCACATATATAATACCGATTTTCATATTTTGATGTATATGAAATTATTTTCTTTAATTATCATTGAATGTGATATATATTTCTTATTCAGATGAACATGAAATGATGCATTAATTGGTTTTTATTGTTAAATATGCATGTCACACTTCTGGGTGCTACTAGTATATATATCTTAAATACATCTATTTAAAATAGGTTGAGAGATATCAATCTCGATGTGCCTATCTAACCTACATCAAAATATAAGCACCTTGAGATTGATATCTCTCAACATATTTTAGATAAATATATTTTAAATATCTATACTAGTAAAATATTATCTTATACATATGTTATCATAATTAATAATTAAATTATTTATATAATTAATATTTCTTTAATATTATTTATAATGATTCATAAACAATCAATAAAAATATACAACATAATTTCAAATTATAACATATAATATTAAATTTAAAAAACATTTATGAAAAATTTGATTAGGTCAAACTCTAATAATCAAGTCATAAAATTCAATACATGTATATCAGAATTTAGTATTATGTTTTTACTAAAGAGAAAAGTCTGTTACTTTTCTTATTTAAATTGGGGCATCACATACTACTCTTAGAGCAGCAGTGAATGTTGCATTCAATTTCAAATATACAATCCTACATCAATCCAACAAAGTACTTGATGTTAGGCCCGCTTGTGTCGTTTCAATTATACATATCTGATATTTTTTCAATTATATATTTAATGTTTTGGACAATTTGGTTTTTAATAAATATAAATAATTTAAATAAGTTTAATTTTGAAGTTGCTTGAGGATTTGAGGGTAACAACTGTGCAAGTTGAAAGTCTCATACTTTCCACCATTGATCAAACCCTTCTCAGTGTACACAAGGCCCCATTTGCTCTTTTGAAGGAATCATATGGATGCCAAAAGCCCTGTGATGGAAGCTCTGATTTATTATTCGTTCTTAATAAATGAAAATTTCCATCTTATCTTTTTTTTTATTTATGATCGTGGTCGACGAAAATTGAGCTCATATTTGTGATTCTTCGACTCTAAAATGAAAAGAATGTACTGGGTGTGATTGTATTTCACTAATAGTAATTGAGATAAGGTATTAAGGTATTGAGTAACAAGGCTGTGTTAACCTCTGGTACATGGTAGTGTTGGAGTTCTCTTCATACTTACCATATTAAAATTTGTCTAACAAGATTCTTAGTTTTAAAAATTTAAGCCTTTCACAATTGATAAAATGAGTAATATATCGATCTATTTTTTAAAGAAATTTTTGCGTAAGCTTTTTAATTCAAATCATCCATCATCTTCTTCAAGTATGATTCTTAATTGAAATAAAATTAATATATATCAGTGATTAGCATTAACAATGAATACATTTGAATTGAATTAAAGTTGCAGCTGAAGGAGTAAATGATATAAATATACGTCATAGGATACCCGTTGATTATGAACCAGCACAATTAATCGTTGAGGATGCCAATTGATTATGTGAATTGGCTTAAAGTACCATTATTGGGATTGCTGTTTAAAAATTCACTTCCTACTGTGCCCACCCGCCATTATCAGTCTCTTTAGTTCTTTTCAGTTCAAGACCAAACTTTAAGTCTTTATTCAATTCAAAGCTCAAACTCAGTTGAATAGGGAAAATGGAATAGATGAGTTGATACAATGTATTGACAATAAACATATAGTTAATCTATTGAAAAAAGAAATAAAATTTACTAAATTTTATTGGTCTATTGAGAAAATGGATCTCTGTGAAGAAAATCTAGGAGGAAACCACCTTCGCCCTTGGGACAGTTGGCATCTTGGCTACATAACATAAAATACATCAAACATTTCTGACACCCAACAAGCCTCATAGCAAGCGCAGATTCTTGGGGAATATTATCAGTAGTGCTGATATGGTGGTTCTAATTTTTCTTTCTGGTCTTGTGAACTTCTGAGATAGACAAATTCAGCTGAAGGTCTAGTCTTTCTCCTCCTCCTCCAACAAAATTGAGTTCTAAGCTATTCTGACTTGAAAAGGCCTTAGAGATTACTTCAGTTCCTTCTTCCGAATTCAGGGAATACACTATTCCATTCTGCACTACAATTATAACATAAATGTAAAAAATGTAACAAAAAAAGCCATAAATAACCAAAACAAATTCACAATAGTGACTGCCTGATACGAATATTTACGACCTAAAACTTATGATGATAAAATGGGTTTGAGCAACTGACCTTCAAGTCTAAGCATTTCTCCCGCCCAAAAGGAAAGAATTGCTTTTGACCCAATTCCAGGAGATCAAACTTTGTTAATTCAGAGCTACATGAAGATGGGGAAGATGGTGAATTTATTATGTTCCTTCCCAGCAGATCAAGAGTTGTTGGATTATTCTCATAATTAAAAATTATATACATAAACTGTGAGACCTCGTCTTTATCCTCATCCCATCCATTTAGCTTCTTGTTATGTCTCTCTTAGGATTTTATATTAAGAGTTTTGAAATTATTGAGATTTCTGAGTTATTAGGTGTATCCATATCATGCACTTTCCAATTTGTGTGTGATTCCATGATTTTTATCATACACATATTTATTGTGTAACTTTATTTAGTCATTATCTCAGTGATTGTTACTCCTACATGTCTTATTGATGAATTTATCTTAACATGATACTTATATGCCCTGCATTATGCTACATACATTAATGATATATACATTACTATAATGACATATTTTCCACATTTTAACATGCTTATACATCATTACATATTTATACATGATATGATACAATCAATTCATTATTTTGAGATGAATTACTTGCAAGATGCATCCCTCACGTCAAAATGAGGGAATATTAGTGGAATTTTCATATATAAAAAATCCTCTATAAGAATATAAATTAGATTTTGGGAACACATTACATGATTCAAAGAGTTAATAGAGGTTCAAATGTCATATGAGACATATATTTAGACATTGATGCAGATTATGGGGCCATATGTCATGCATATGAACAAACTTTCTAAACACATGAGCTATCGAGTATGAAATTTTATATGCTTGAGTGCATATGCTATGCATGTGCACATAGTTTATAGAAACAAAAAATACATATTTTCCCATACAAAAACATTTGAGATACATGCTCTTATATTTTAACATATAGATACATAGTATTTTATACTAGTTGGCACAAATTTAGTGGGGCATGATATTGGTTCATGTACATATATAATATTTCAAATACTAATTGACATAGATTCAATGGGGCATGACATTGGTTCATGCACATATATTGTTTCATATATCAGTTGGCAAAGTTTCAATGAGGCATAATATTGGATCATACACATATACATATTTTACATTGAGCATTATTATTTTTCTTTATTTTCAAATACAATTTGATGCCACTGAGTATTTATAAACCTCAATAACATTTTAGTCCATTTTCAATAGTTGATTCATGTTTCTTAAGGTAACATGCGTTGAGGTTCATTGATTATCAATGGATTCAGAATTACTCATAGGGAGCCCATTATATGGCTCCCACCTTAACATTTCAAGTTTCAATATCAAATATAAATTATTTATTTGAGATAGCAAAGGTAAGGTTTAGCAATGCTCAATAGTATTAGCACTAGTCCATATTCATGCAAGTTGGGGCATTTGTCTTATTATCCCCTTGGATTGCATATCTATATAAAATTGGGATTTGACTACCCCCAATTCTCTAATGGTTCAATGAGAGGAACCATTATCAAAGGCTTCAACAAAAAAACATAGTTTACACACATACATTTTAACTCCTTCCTTGCTTTTAATGTTTTTCAAATTTCAATTATATTTTAGATTTATTTTTCACTCTATGGACATTGACTAATACATATTCACTTTAGGTATGCATATATAAAAATTGTACATTTCAAGCCTTATTACAAATACAAAGTGTGTTATACTCACTTAGGTAAATCTTTAACCTTTTACCTAGTTTTTTTTATTGCATTACAATAAGAGAATTAAAAAGGGGCATTATTAGACAATAAAATATGGTATTAGACACTTAGAAATATAAATTTTAACCAACTTTCACCTTATATAACTTACACACACACACACACACGCACGCACACACACACACACGCGCGCACGCACACACACACACACACACACACACACACACACACACACACACACACACACACACACACACACACACACACACACACACACATTCCTCTAATTTATCATTTTTACACATCCACATGTTATCTATGTGTCTAATCCTCGCAATTTGATGTTAGTCACACAAGGAATTATATCAATCTATGCCAAAAAAGTAAAATAGCATATGCAGACATCTAAGTATCATTAGATAAATTTTCTTATCTCTTAGATAAGAATGCCAAATTTATTAGGTACGATTAAAAGATTACCAACCAAATTTGATAGTTCTATCCTTCCTCTAACAACAGTCAAATTTTAAAATCATATCATTCTAATAGGTCAACCCAATTATCTAATGTGTTGGTGGCATAAGAAATTACCCAAATAGATGCATATAAATATAAATTAAGTGTTTATTATCATCTATCACTTATTTATCAAACATATATATACTATTACACATTAAGCAAAACTACCATATTCTTCCTGAATCATAAATTTATCACTAAGAGCAATCTTCATCCAAATATAGATCATACCAAACCAAGTCAAGAAGGATCACAATTGCATATTCATACTAAAACAAAATAACTACGTGTGGCTTACTTTCCCTATTAGAATTATTGGATACAAAGGTAGTGGTCAATCATCAATAAAGGTAATTGGCATCAACTTTGTCCATTACAGTTCCCAAGTTTTTGTAGGTTTTAGTCCCTCACAAGTGGGCCTAGGGCTTCAGATGAAGGAGATGTATTTATGGATGGCACACATATGATCATACCTTAGGATAACAAATGGAGGTGAAGTAGAAACATGTGCACCTATCTATATCAAAATAGAAAAGAAAATATTTTGGGATAGAACTATCCATATCAAAATATAATAATAAATGTTACTAACGTAAGTATAATGATATTTTTTGAGCATGCACAAATATCCATAACCTCCATCGAGTGACTGTCATTCCTATTTATAGTCTATTTTGATCCCAGGCACCTTTCTCAGTCCTACACAACACAAAGAACCAATAAGTATCTCATCCTTTATTTTACTTTTCATATTTAGAAGTTGTCATTGTTAAATCAATTTCATTCTTATACATTCAAATATATTCTTGAGTACCATACTTTATTATCTAAATTTTACAAATAGTTTCTATATTAATTAAATTAAGTAATTAATTTGAATTAGGGCAAAACACTTGCCGATAAGTTATTTAAAATATTATTACATAGATGATGTATAGGAATTCAATCACAGTCTCATGCCCATGGTGGAAATATTAAAAGTGGTATGCTGAAAATCCTTTCCAAAAGTTTACTCCCAATAGGGAATATGAATGTTTGTTTCCTCATCTTCCTATTCTTGAAAAACTCAATGTTTGGTAGGAGATTGATTTGTCAACCACCACTTAGATCATACAGTTTCAAGCAATATTTAATGGTATTATTGAACCCAAGATTTTAATTTTTTCTTTGTGTCTTATTTACTAGGGTCTCACTCTTAGTTGTTGCCTAGTTCATTTGCATGTCACTCAACCCAAATGTCTATTATGTGGCCTTTGAGATACCCTTAAACCTTTATTTTGGTTTTTTAAAAGATCAAAAATGTTTTACCTTGGATTCATTATTTCTACACACATTTCAAACCATAACTATTTATTTAATAAGATATCCTCTTGCGATAATGACCCATGATTCTTGCTAATCATGCTCAAATTTGGCATAATTTTAGAGTGTAAATTCTTTTTTCTATTTTAAAAGAAAAAAATCTAACTAAATTTTCCAATTGTATTGTGGATATCCATTTATTTACTTATAAAAAGGTTGTCATTATCAATAATTTGTTTATGCATATAAAAGTGCATGTGAAAACAATGTGGCCCTAGGGGTCTCCCATCATTACACCCTTTTGGATAATTTAGGCAATTGCCCTTGATAATGAGGGAACGCGAACAATTGTTCCCATCATCATTCCCAAAATATTCTTAGGAGGAGGAGGGGGAGGAGGAGGAGGGGGAGGAGGAGGAGGAGAAGAAGAAGAGGAGGAGGAGGAGGAAGAGGAAGAGGGGAAGGAGGAGGAAGAGGAGGAGGACGAGAAGTTGCTCCTATGGGGGAAGAACTCCCTCATGTTGTTTTGGATGGTTTAGGTCTTGCTCCTATAGGGGAAGACCTCCCTCATGTTGTTTTGGAAAATCTTGATGATTTTATAGTTGTTTAGTCTCTTCACATAATTTTCTTATTTTTATTATAGGATCATATTTTTTATTTTGATCTATCACATATTTTCTACCTAGTGTGTTTATAACTTGATATGCTCTCATACCATTTTTTTAATATTTTGTAATAGTTCTCCTTTTTATTATATATATATATATATATATATATATATATATATATATATATATATATATATATATATATATATATATATATATATAAAGAGGGATGTCAATGTATTTATAATACATAAATGTTACATAATTGGTAGGTAAACATTAACTAATACACACTTATGGATGAAAATTATCGAAAAGAAAGCTCAAGCCAAAACTATTAATCTAAAATAATATTATATGTTTTGTAATTGTTTATCTTATAATAAAATTATAATGATTTTAAAACCATTTGAATAATTTTAATACTTTACATTTTAAATTATAATTGTTAATTATATTTTTTTAATTAAAAAATATTTTTTATTACTTATACATAAAATACTAATTATTATAAAAATGATGAAATGAAAAGTAAGTATGATACACATATTAAAATTGTTTTCTTTAAAAATATTTCTTTGTAAAATCTTGATCTTTCCACAAGCTTGTCTCTTTCACAGAGTTCACTTTGTTAAGAGGTGACCAATATTATATATATAAAATATTTTATATATATATATATATATATATATATATGATTAAAGGGCCGTTGTTTAGTAATTAAAAGGGCATGACTTCCCTCTAAATCCCTATATACACATGAATGTAATATTTCAACTAAATTATCACCAAAGTCTCAAAAGAGCTGTAAAACTATGCAAATAGATATTTCAAAAACGATATTCAAACGCTAAAAGACAGGGTACGGACTAATCATTAAACTATTAATTTTGATTGATTGAGTTTTTGTATGTGTCTTCTACATCCTGATGATGGATCGCGAAATTTGCATAAATTTTTCCTCCTAAATCTAATGAAAATATAAGATTTATTGTAATTATACTATACCATCCATGGATTTTGGCTTTTTCAACTGAAGCACTCCAAAGATTTTAGATTTATAAATAACTCTGCGGCAATGTGTTTATAAATTTAAATTTAACTATTAAAAAAGGAAATCAGAAGAGCCTTAACATTTGAATATAAGATTTATTGTAATTCTACCATACCATCCATCACTTATTGGCCTTTAGCTTTTTCAACTGAAGTATTGCAGAGGTTTTAGATTTATAAACAATTATGCAGCGATGTGTTTAGAAATATAAATTTCATTATAAAAAGAAGAGTCAGAAGAGCTTTTGCATTTTAAGCATTTGAGATCTTGGATAGGGACCATTGAATACATATAATATATGTGACACTTTTTTAAAATCTTACTACAGAAAGAGGAGATCCGAGGAGCCTTTGAATTTCAGGCACTTGAGATCTTGGGTAGTTACCATTGAACACATATAACATCTTGGACAACCAACAAGCTTCAAGGTGCCAGCAGCAACTTCTCTAATACTGTTGTCCACATTCTTCTGTTTTTGACATTTTGATGTAGACAAATTAAGCTCGAGGTCTACTGAATCTTCTTCTTTGCAAGAGCTCCATTTGGGTATCTTGTGAGGAGAAACATCCATGCAATTATCAGGGCAGCTTCTTTTAGCTCCTGTTTGTAAAAAAGATGGAAATTTTCTTGTGCTGCTTGCCAACAGATGAAGAGCTGTGACAGTGCTATCTTCATTGAACTGTCTCACATTTTTCTTGTCCTGAACACATCCATTGTCATTGTCCCTGTCCTTGTTCCCTCTCATAGCATCCATCATGAATCAATTATTTACAAAACATCACTATATGTAGGGATACATATAAGGGTATAGTTACTTGAAATCCCATTTAAAGATCCATCATGAGCGGCTTAAGAAACGGAGAAATTGTGTCGGATTTTTTTTTTTTTTTTCCTTTAAGTATCTAGAATTGGAGCGACTCTTGTAGTTTTACTATCTTCAAGGGTTTTGTTGGTAAATTACAAACCCACCAACATGCATAATTTAGATATATAAAGCGAAGTTCTCCGACAAACATTAAACGCATTTAGACTTTACCATTTTTACTTGTCAAGATTGTTTATCTCCATTGAAATCAGTGATTCAACTTGAATATATTACATTAGAGCTGTGATATTGCTAAATTCCAAAGAGGAATAATTGAGGGTATATATACGGTGTTATTGGAAATCAAAATAATTGAGGGAAGAGGGTGATCACAATAAATGGCCACAGTGAATTCCTCGCTATCAATCAGAAAATAATTTTTAATTAATTTTTATTTAAAAAAAAATTGATATATATATATATATATATATATATATATATATATATATATTAATAAAATTTCAATGATTTAACTTGTTAACTCTTTATCAATAAGAATACATCATCAAAATTGATGGGTACAGCATATATAATTTCAAAGTTCATTACAAAATATAGAAGATAGAAATTTAGTTTGAGGATCAAATTGCAATGACAATTATATATTATTTACCATATAGTAATATATTATGTTGTAAATATGTTATTACAATTAACAATTAACAATTAAATTGACTCTATAGTTAATATTTTTTAGTGTTATTTATTTTGACTTGTAAATAATCAATAAAAATATACAGCTAAATCTTATATTATAATATATAACATTAAATTTAAAGAATATTTATGAAAAAATTTAATTAAATTAAATTAAATTCTAATAATCTTAATGAAATCTAATACATATATATAAGAATTTAGTATTATGGTTTTACTAAAAAAAAGAAGTCTATGTTATTTTTCTTATTTAAATTTGGACATCACATACTACCCTTAGAACAATAGTGAATATGGCATTCAATTTTAAATATGCAATCCCACAATCAATCCACCAATGTACTTGATATTAGGCCTGTTTGTTACGTTTCGATATTTTCATAATTATGTATTTGATGTTTTGAATTTGATTTTTAATAAATATAAACAATTTAATGATTTAAATAGATTCAATTGTGAAATTGCTTGAGGATTTAAGGCAGTTGGTAACAAGTGTTCAAGTTGAAAGTATCATAATTTCCACCAATACACAAGGCCCCATTTGCTCTTTTGAAGGAATCATATGGAAGACAAAAGCCCTCTGATGGAAACATTCATTTATTATTCATTTTTAATAAATGAGAATTTCCATCTTATTTATATCTTTTCCTCTCATTTCCATTTTGTATTATGTATTTATGATCGACGAAAATTTAGCTCATATTTGTCTCTTCAACTCTAGAATGAAAAGAATGTACTGGGTGTGATTGTATTTTACTTAAGTGTGAAATAAGATATTAAGGAATTGAGTAACAAGGATATGTTAACCTCTGGTACATGGTAGTGTTGGAGTTATCTTCCTTCTTACAATATTAAAATTTGTCTAACAAGATTCTTAGTTTTAAAGATTTAAGCCTTTCAGAATTGATAAAATAAGTAAAATATTTATTTAGTTTTCAAAGAAAATTGTGTGTAAGCTTTATAATTCAGATCACCCATAGTCTTCTTCAAGTTTGATTCTTAATTGAAATAAAATTGATATATATATATATATATATATGTGTGAGTGAGAATATCATTAACAATGAAAACATCTGAATTGAACTAAAGCTGCAGCTGAAGGAATAAATGATATAACTATACATCATAAAATATCCGTTGATTATGAACCAGCAAAATTAATCGTTGAGGATGCCAAATTGATTATGTGAATTGGCTTTAAGTACCATTATTGTGATTGCCGTTTCAAAATCCAATTCTTATCATGCCAACCGGCCATGATCAATCTCTTCTTAGTTTTTTCTCAGTTCAGGACCAAACTTTAAGTCTTTATTCAATTCAAAGCTCAAACTCATTTGAATAGGGAAAATGGAACAGATGAATTGATAGAATATATTGACACTAAACTTATAATTAATCTATTTAAAACAGAAATAAAATATACTAAATTTTATTGATTTCTTGGGAAAATGGGTCTCTATGAAGAAATTCTAGGAGGAAGCCACCTTTGCACTTGAGACAATTGGCATCTTGGCTACATAACATAAAATACATTAAACATTTCTGACACCCAACAAGCCTCATAGCAATATTATCAGTAGTACCGATACCGTGGTTGTAATTTTTCTTTCTGGTCTTGTGAACTTTCGAGGTAGACAAATTCAGCTGAAGGTCTGATCTTTCTCTTCCTCCTCCTCCAACAAAACTGAGTTCTGAGCTATTCTGACTTGAAAAGGCTTTAGAGCTTATGTCAGTTCCTTCTTCCGAATTCAGATAATACACTGCTCCAGTCTGAACAAGAATTATAACATAGATGTGAAAAAATGTAACAACAAAAGCCATAAATCAAACAAAAAAAAAAAAAATTATATCACAATACTGACTGCCTGATATGATTATTTATGACCTAAACCTTGTGATGTTAAAATGAGTTTGAGCAACTGACCCAAAAGGAAGGAACTGCCCTTGACCCAATTCCAGGAGATCAAACTCTTTTAATTCAAAGCTACTTGATGATGAGGAAGATGGTGAATTTCTTAGATTACTCTCATAATTAAAAAGTCTAGGCATAAACCGGGAGACCTCCTCTTTATCCTCACCCCGTCAATTTAGCTTCTTGGTATGTCTCTCAACAGCCATATCGCATCAAGCATTTCACAAGCCAGAATGAGTAACACAGGTGCTCATACAATATGTAAGAAAAATAGCCCAATTATATCTTCAAGCCTATTAGAAAATAGAATAGAAGCTTGAAAATATGGACCAGATTAGCCTTGCAGCTATCATATCTTGATACCCATGGTTTTCAATTTGAAATAAATGACTCACTCCATCATGCATTAATGAAGGTTGTCTGAATTTGGACGTTAGTGTGACATCGCAACTACTTATTTGAATTTTTTGCTTTTAAATAGAAAGTTCATTAAAATATGTATTAAATATATGATGATATATTAAGAAAGTTCTTAAATTTATCCATTAAATTGTTTGCTTCATTAATTTTTTTTAATAATTTTAAAATTAAAAAGAAAAAATCTGATCAATTAAAATATATAATAATATTATAAATTGAATTTATAACCAATCAAAATATGGTACAATATTTTGAATGTGTAAATTTTTATTGTCAATTATATTCTTTTTAGATATTTATAACCAATCAAAATATAGTATAACATTTTTAATCTGTAAATTTTCACCATCAATTGTGTTTTTTCTTAGAAACTCTACTTTAATTAATTTTGAACACTTTTATCATTCATTTAATATTGACTACTACCTTTTTTTTGTTTTTGTGAAACATTAACTCTTTTAATATACAAGAGCCTCTAATAATTTTTAAGCGGTATAATATGGACCCTCACTTTATACTATAAAATAAATTGAACATTGAATCTACAATCAAAATAATTTCTATAAACTATAAAACCTAATAAACTTTACCTAAAACTAAATGTAACATTTTAATCTTAATCTTAATTTTTATTATTTATTAGATATTGATAATTAGCAATGTTCATGTTCCACACTATTTAGCTCAATTTTTTTTTGAATTCTTTATTTTTATATACATTAATATGTTAAATTAAATAAATATATTTATGTTTCCATATTCATGATGATGGGGACCGTTACCAACCTTTTTGCATCAATTCTATTTACAGTTTTATTTTATAAAGGTAGATGGAAATATGTTATATATATATATATATATATATATATATATATATATATATATATATAGCACATACTCACAAGAAAAGTCTTCCCTCGAATAAGTGAAGATAAAAAAATCTTTGCCTTATCCTTTTGTGTTTTGTAATTGTAGATTATTATAATAAATTATAAAATTGTATTATGTAAGATATTAATATGTCTTTGATTATTAGTTTAGATTAAGCTTTTATTAATATGATTTTTGTATTCTAATTTATTAAAATATTTAGATGTTATATATTATATAGAGTTTAGTACTTGAGATATTATGATTACTAGAAAGGTATGATAAGTAACGCGTTTTTAAAATTCTAATGAATTCTAAACATATGGTCAAAATATACTTTCTTTTATCATTTACACATTCAACAATATTATTAGGTTTGAGGAAAGATGTCACTTTCTTATATACTCACACATAATTTCAAAAAGTTAGGCAAAGTTTTCAAACTCGTAAAACTAACTACTAGAGTCATCAAAAAATAAATTATCACAGTTATCGAAATGGCACTACTCTTTTGGAAGCATCCATACAATTCTAGAAGGAATATTTCTTCACCTATTTTTTCGTTTGTTTGCTTTGTCTTGTTGTCTGGTATTGTTTTATATGACTATTTTAAAATTTGTGTAAAAATATACCCATCTCTTGTCAGTGATTACAATGATAAAATTTATCATGTAATTAAATCTAATTTTATTGTTTTAAGTCTAATTATGTTTATTTGACTTGTTTATGAAAAAATGTGTGGCAATTTGACATAGATGCATTTATTTATAAAATATTTTGGTGAACACATATTGATTTGTATGATCTTTATTCATCTTGCTTCATGGATGTGATATATTTGACTTTTATTAAGGTTATTTGATGTGCTTCTCCTCAAGGGTTAGATTTTTAAAATTGAAAAACATAATTTTATTAATCAGAAATATAATACACCACTGATCATAAAAAAATAAGGGTGGAAGATGTCACACCCCAAACTGCAAAATCAAATGAAGGCACCAACTTAGAAAGAGCAATTAAATCATATCACCAAAAATAAATTTATATAGTAAATGTCACATAATGTGTAGTTCAATCAAAAAATGAAAACCAAAATTGAAAAATACAAAGACAAAAGCCATTAGGAAACAACACTAAACATGGTGGCTAGAGGAGGAAGAGGGATAGACTATCTAGCTTATCCCCCAAGCACTAGTTCCCAAGTAATTATTTGTGTCAGTTACGAGTTTCCATCCACATGTTTGCTTCTCTTCTTTAGAATCGTCTATTGGCTATGAGGGGTGAATAATAAAAGCCAATGAGGAAACTTGTCGTAGGGAGGATCCCCCAACCACTAGCACCATTGTACCCAAATTGGTCAAACACCCCACCCTTGTAGGGAGATGAAGATTGTAGGGGATGAGAAGAGAAGCTCTACCTAATTATAGATCGGTGATGCCAAAATCATTGACCCTAGCCCTAAGAGAGAGACCTGTAGCATGAAGGATTAGGTGGCTCATGATTGACTACACATAGAGCACTACCTTAGTGATACAAAAGGGTATGAAGGTGTTTCACCTTTGGGAAAACTATATCCAATTAAATTAGACATCCATTTTATTTTTATGGGTAAATTGCAATATTAATTGTTGCACTTATTTGAACATGGCTTTTTTGTTTGTTTGGATAAGTCAATTATAATATCTTATCCATATGGTGGATTTTAGAGCCCCCATTTTTAAGAAAGATTTTTTTTAGTTTAACATAGTGGTGTAGCTAGATGTCATTTGTCACTAGCTAGTAAGAAATTGGAGGAGAAGCTAATGGAATTATTAATAAATGTTGTATGTGAAAAATCCAAGAGAAGAACCTAAGATTGATATCTCTCAGTGTATTTTAGATAGATATATTTAATAAATTTGTATTAATAGTATGTAAGTATTATCTATGGTAAAAATTGTTCTACAAGTATTTACTCTCGAAAACCTTGAGCTTACCCTCCATTCATATCTATATAGGAGCATACAGGGCTAGTGGGTGAAAAACACTATGGAAGAGAGTTGTCATTGTTATACCAACAAATTGAAGCCATATGTTTTAACTTAAAGAGCATAATTCTACCTAAAATAAATCAATGCATTATTTTTTAAAGATTTATTAGATTTATATATTTCATATATTAGGGTGCTTGTCTTATAATATCTACATCATTATGGAACCACTCTAGTAATTTAATAGGTATCATAGCTATAAAAGCTTCTCCTATTATAGTGTAGTTTTGTGGAGTATACATATATTTTGATTTCGTATCCACTTTAAATTTTTAATATATATCGAGATCTATTCTATTTTTAGATCTATATTTTTTAGTTTTTTACTAAATGTTTAGTTTCAAGCCTAAATTTTAATGGCCTACTACAGAGATATAATCTAATGCTCCCACCTACTCTCAAGAAATTTTGTGTGATCATAAATTGTTGAATCTAGTGGGTTACTCAGGGTAAAATCTTTGTTTTCATGAAAATATCCTAAGTTATAAACTTTATTTTAGGAGCTTTAATAATTACATATATGTGGGAATTTTGCTTTACACTACATGATGAAAAAACTATGATCTCTTACAATTAAGACCATGTCATTATTTTTAGTATCAAAAATGCTTGTGCCAAGAATTATGGAGGGTAGAAATGTTTTAGTAAGCTAATTATAGAGTCAAGAGTTTTTAGTGGAGGGCAAGGGAAATATGGTAAATTTTTAATTTCAGGTAGGGAAGGGAAAGTTGTCTGGTTCATTGGATGGATTAGGAGAATGGAAGGAGAGAGTCGGGGGCATAGTAGATCATTCACACACCCCAATCAAGTTGGATAAACAAGTATCTAGGGCACCCTTTGATCCTTTGTTCTCCCATTTTGAGAAGTTTAGGGTTTTGAGCATGGCTAAGAAAACTTTGGTTATCAATTTTGAACATAAATTTCTTGAGGATGTTCTTGAAGGTGAAGAATGGTATGTGGAAAGAGGTTTGGTTTGTCATTATGATAGTTTTTGGCCTTCCCTTCCTATTCTTCATCAATGGCCTTTGGATTTTTGGTAGTCAATGTTGGAAGGTAAAATGGAAATTTATCCTTATGCAAGAAGATTTTTTATTATGGTTTTTGATAATTTGGTTGACCATAATAAGATCTTTCAACTAAACTCTTGGAGCTATGATAATCACCTTCTCCTTATGAAACCCCGGTCTCCTGATTTTAACCTTCTAATAGAAATTTTTTCTCTTCGACCTATCTTAGTGAGGATGTCGTATCTTCCACTCTAGTTTTGGTCTGAATCTAGACTTTCAGTTATTGGAGGTGCACTATGTGATTTTCTAGAAATTGATGCTTATTCATTTTTTTTTTCTAAAATTATTTTTGCCAAGATTATTATTTGTTTAGATATTATGCAAGATCTTCCTGAAAGGATTGAGTTAAAATTGAAAAATAAGTGTTGATTTCAAACCATCTATTTTGAGGATATTCCCTTCATATGCCATAATTATTTTAAAATTAGTCATCCTTCAGCTTTTTGTCAAAAATCCAAGTGAAAAGTAGAGTCTTCATGGGGAAGGAAGCAAGTGAGGAGAATCTTACAGATTTTTCAGATAGTGATCCTACTTTACCATTAGGAGATGTTTTAGATATTTTCTTGGAAAAGAATTTAACATCAAGTGTAGTACCTTTTGTGTCCTCACTTGAGTATTCTGAGATAGTTGGGTTAGGTGGAACAAGTTTTCAAGATATGGTTCATAATAATAGATCTTATAGAGGTAAACCTGAATATGAGTGTTACTTATTAAGTTAGGACTCAGGTAAATTAAGTACACAAGAAGAATGGAAGGTTTTTATAAGTAAGAACAAGGGTCAAGTTATTCCTAGCTCTCCTTCCAACACATTTATTACTCATTTCATAAGGAAGAAGGATGAGATTTAGTAATTTTAGGATTTTTTTAAAGTAGATATTGATTTTTCTTAAAGCTAAAGTATTTTAAATACTTTTAGTTTGTTGGTATTATTTGAAATAGGATGGTCAGATGCCTTGATAGTTCTACTATCAAACCAAGCTACTTTTGTTTTATGAATTATTATGTTTTTTGGGAAGGAGACCCGTGAACCTTGATATCGATCAAAAATAATAATTACATATATATGTCATTATTGACAAAGGTGACTCATTTTTATTAGTAAAATTAGGGGAATTTTCCAAACACTCAGGCCTCAAACTACATTATATATGAACATTAGCTTTAAAATACCCCATGGTATATTGGAAGTGCCAAGTATTTATTTATTTATTTTATTTCTTTGTAATAGATATCAATCAAAAAATTGATTGTATAGTGTAATAGTAAATGGTTATCCACAAAAAGTTAATTTTTAGATAACTTAGAGACACGATAGCGCAACTATGAGTATAATAGAACTCTTTGTAGTCAATTTCCTTTGGGTGTATCCACTATTAATGCTTAAGATTTGTATATTATACAACCTACATATATGACATGCACAACCTAATAATTCTAAAGCAATCTTGGTTACATTTTTCAAACATCCACACATATTTAATAGCCTTTTTTTAAAATCATATCAAGATATGATCATGTCAACTAGAAGATGAGCTTGGTTATCTTAGTTCAAAAAATAATGCTCATATTGAGGATATCATCACTCAATTCAAGTTATTGAGACTTATTCTTGTTGAGACAAGTTTAAACAAGACTGATGACCAAATTGTTATGATTTTTTCTAAAAATCATGGAATTCCTATTTGTGTTTGTCTCAAATCACTACACATAAACAATTCTTTGGGAAGTGCATATGTGGCACCCAACTTTGATAAGCTTTGTGAAAAACTTTATAAAAAAAAGGAAAAACTGATTTTCATTGGTGACATCCAACCTATAGATACTAATAAACATGAATTAGTTGTTAATGAGACTAATTTATGATGTCATAACCTAAATCTATCAAAGGCAAGGGCCATACCAAAGGAAAATGGAAAGAAATATCTTAAGCATAAGGCAAATAAATGAACTCAGAATAACACTTCACCTTATCAAGACAAAGTTAAAGGTAAATGGAACATAAATGCTGAAAAAGAGTGTTGCATCTTTTTTGAGTAAACCGTATTATGTTAAATATCATTGTTTCAAAAAATGGAATCTTTGTAACTAAACATGAAAAATATGTAGCTCCCTTCCTCCAAGATAGGAGCTAAACTTTTTGTAAAAACTAACAGGTCACATTTGTATAAAATGATTTTGGATTTAGGAGTCTCACTATATGGTCCATAAGATCACACTATTTCACACTCTTGAAAAAAAGCACATTATTGAAAATTTTGTCATATATTCTATTCCTCTAGTTGTTGAGGGTGAAGTGTTTGTTGAGATGGATAATGACATATTAAAAAAAATCTCCACATTTCATATTTTTTTATGATCATCATTTCAATATTCTAAATCACACTTTTATGTAGTAAAAATTGTCAATTGTATGCCTACCAATTTTGTAATTAGACATGCAAAAGAACAATATACTATTATAGCCACTAGAAAGATTAAATATCATGCTAGTTTTTAAAAATTTGACAACTTTGTGTTCACTCAAAATTTAAATGTCATGATTTTATATGAAAATTTAACTTGATTAAAATTTGGCATGAACATTTTTTAGCACCTAAAAATTCCCTTATTGTAGGACCTCAAGTAAGCACAACATGGTTCTTAGTTAGACAAAAAATTCTTTCAAATTTGGATTTTTTTCATGTTGAGCACTCAGAAAATAACATGTGAATCCATTTCCAAAATAAAAATGTTGGAGGTTTATTGATAGATTAAAATTTATTAAAATCTCATATCATCCCTCAAGTTTATTTTCAATAAACATAAATATGTGCTTACATTCATTGATGATTTCTCTGGTAGAACATGGGTTTACTATAAAAAATAAAATAAAAGTGAATTATTTGACCACTTAAAAATATTAAAATCCATTGTTAAAACATGTTAGAGAGAAAATTAAAAATTAAGTGTATAACAATAGATAATGGATGATATTTTGTCAATAATTAGATGACCAACTTCTATGACTAAACTAGTATTCAAATTTAGCATATTGTGCCCTACACCCATTAATATAATGTTGTAGTTGAATTACAAAGTTTCACACTTAGGTAAATGGCCAATTACATGGTGCATTCAAACTACATTCGTCATTTTTGGATATAAGCGGTCAAATGATAAAAAAAATCAAAATCGCACTCCCCCCTAAGTAGTTCGAGACATGACTCTTGAATAAAAATGGTCTAGTTTCAAGCTAGATGTTTTTAACTTCAGGATCTTGTGATGGAATACATGGGTGCATATCTTAGATGGCGTGCACAAATCAATGGAAACTAATGGTGCTTCTTGAATTATTTTAGAGATTGTGAACATGTGAAGGCATATCTTCTTCTTTTTCAATCACCAATGAAATTATTTACTAGTGGGACATGTTGTTTGATAAAAAATACAAAGATTATGATTCAAAATATTATCCTCTTCATCCATTATTATTTTTATTGAGACACAAATTTTGATGTTTCTTATGAATAGCAAGGTAGTTCAAATGACTTCCATTCTAAGAGTTGCTATAGTTGGGATGATGAACCACAAGGGGGACAACTAGCTCATCCACTACTAGCAGAACATATAGTTCCACAACCAATGCCACAAGATATTTAGACTAAACCCACAAAAAACATGAAAACCTAAACCATTATGGGTTCAAAATATTTAAAAAGAGGCTAGTGCAAGGATAGGGGATCCTAAAGATCCACATAGGAGTAGATTAAAACATTAGTCTAGGTTTTTCACACTTGGAATAGTTTTTAGTGAGTCAGGATTTAGATACTTAACATGAGATTATAAACATCCTAAGTGTAATAAATCTATGTTAGATTGGTCCATTCATAGATACAAAGCTAGGCTTGTAGAATATGTTTTTTCATAGGTTAGAGGTGTTAGTACCTCAAAAAAATTAATATTATTAAAGTTAACACACTCATATGAAGTCCATAAAATTTGGGTGAAAATTACATTTTGCATGGAGACTTACAATAAATAATATACATGTCCTAACCACTAGGTTATTTTAGTAGCAAGAACTCTAACTAGATGTCTAGACTTATTACTTAGTCTTGTTATTGATTGAAATAAGATATTTGAGTTTGGTACAAAATATTGGCATGTTCCTAATCCACTCTAGTTTACAATGAGTACCTCCAACCCCACATTATACAAAAGGAAATAATAATAAAAAAATCCTAATTTTGGTCATCTATGTCAATGAATTAATCATTACAATAAGTTATATCAAGTAGATTCATAATTTTAAATCCTAATTAATGAAGTATTTTGAGAAAAATGACTTCATCTTGTTACAATTTTTCCTTTATCTTTAGATTTCATAGTATGACAATGGAATTTTTTTCCAATTAATCAAAGTATGATCAAGACATACTCTATCTCTTCAACATATAATACTTAAAGTCCACCCCAACTCCTTTATAATATGGATTCAATATTTCTACCAAATTTTATTCCCCTTTTGTTGATGGTACACTTTACATGAAATTGGTGGTAACTCTTTTATACCTGACTCATACTCATCTTGATCTCTCTTTTGATGTGAATTTTTTTTTATTCTCTAGGGGCCCCATGACAATGATTGGAAAGAAAAAAAAATCATTTTATGGTATCTTCATGTTAATACTAGTTTAAGTATTGACATTTAAAGAAGAAAATATTTATTTTTATTTACATGAAAACCAAAACTATAAGTTTCAAATATAGTGTTTGGGAAGGAGATCCCAAATATTTCAAGTCATCTGCAAGATAAATCTATCATTTTTGGGCATGTCCCATGACTTGGTCTTCTAAGAAACCTACTATTATTATTTTTATACTATGGAAGTTAATTATAGTATATTTTTCATTGTCAATCATGATTTAGTTTGGATTTAATGCATGATTTGTGATTTCACTTTTCATTAGACCCAACCCACAAAACTTTTATGTAATAATCGAATTATTATCCACATTTCTCGCACCCCAGTGGAGCACTAACACATAAAAGACATTGAGATTAATTTGCATTATATCTAAAAACTAAAAGAAGATTAGTATTTTAATATTAATAAATGTCACATTGAAGATCATGTTGTAGACATATTCACAAAACCCTTACTCAAAACCTAATGTTTTCATCTCAATCAAATTTTGGGATTGAAATAAGGTGTCATCAAGGGGAATAGTTCAATGATTCCTCTATCCATTTTTTTTAAAAAATATAGTTCACTTATAAGTATTTTTTACTATTATGTTCCATTATACAAGGATTATAATTAGGTATTTCATTATGTGTTGATTATGGAGGGTTTTGTGTATCTCTTTTCAAATTTTAAACCATAAGGTTCTATTTAGGGTCCCTCAGATGAACTTGTTTAGTTACTTAAAGGTCACTTTGTTGATGACACCTTTTTTCCTCTTATAAATGATGAGGCTAATATCAACAAGGAGATGCATTTTTATATAGTTTTTATTGGGTTTTTTTTATCAAATATTCAACGAAAAAAAATCAATGCTATAAACAATGCTTTATTCCTCTATCTCCTTAGTTGTAAAAAATTTAGCTAGAACTGGAGCAAATATGGTGATGTATTTAATTTTTATGGATCCTATTTACATTATAAGATAACACCTCCCACTTTTGGTAGTATTTTATTGATTGATCTACAAAAAAATGTTCTTACTATCACAAAAACATTCTCTCTATCCAAAAAGTTTCAATTTAATTATAAAGTTCTCATTTTAAATCATGTTTACTACTCTTCTTATTAGGTGCCTTCAAAAAATCTTACTAAAATATAGATAAGTTATTTAAATATTTTATTTTGGATGGATATTCACATGGGAATCAGGGTAAATTTTAAGAACCCATATCTAAAACTCCTTTAGATTCATTTAGGCAAATTTCATTCATAGCCTTGGCAAATGGGTAGGTCCAAATTATTTTCCCATTCACCCAACCAATTTTATGTTAATATGTTTCATCCAAGAGGTAAAATATTTTAGGTTTTCCATCCATCTATGTGAAGTAGTTGAATGACCTAGCCAAATGGTGCAGGGATAGGTAGAGCCAATAGCTATGTCATTTAAATCTATGACTGCAACCTATGATGCCTAACTCTATCAATGACTATACCATTTATATATACCATGAATATGTCATTCAAATCTATCAAATGGTATATTTGAATGGTTGTGTCATTGACTATATTATTTGATAGAGTCCTTGTATAGTGACATCAAACAACATGTCAATAGTCATGACAATGGCATAACTATTGGTAGAGCTAAATGGTTGAGCTGAATGGCTAGGATAAATTGATCTATTAAGTAGTTCTACTAAATGGCTCTATTAGATTCCTGAGCTAAATGACTCTATCGACAGGTTGAGCTAAACAATTCTTTAATATGCCTATGGTCAAACTGAAGGGTTACCAATATGGTTGGTCTTCTACCAAGTTACCCAATTGCCTCTAAGGGATCCTATAGATATACCCTCAACCCTCATTTGACGTATTTTATTCCACATTCCCTTCGACCCAACCCATAGGAATTCACCATTGACCATAGTAATAAAATATGTTTTTAAAGTACTTGTCACCATGCCAAGCCTTTGCAGTTTGAAGACCCTATAGTAGCCACTACTAGAATCATACATGCTACAATGATTAGAGGAATATCCTATAGATTTACCTAGCTATATCTTGTAGAAATAAGAAGTTCACATTGTTTAAGGAGAGATTTATAAATATGAAGATAAATAAAATTTATAAGGGGTTCATAAGTGTAATTTAGATTCTATGTGTTAGGAGTTAGTAAAAATGATGGTGTTGCCTCTACAAGTATTGTCATTATTTTAGACCGATTGATACAAAAAAAATGGAATCAGGAACTAGTCAAGATGACTCTAGTAACTAATGTCATGAATCCATTAGACACATACAGAATCCATTTGGAATCATATGGGATAGCTAAAAAATGGTCAATAATTTTTATTTTAAAGCTATGGGGTCTGATTTAGATGACAAGGATAACGAACAATAAGAGATAGTGGTTGAACAATGATTAGTCAATAAAAAATATGAAACCCTTAGTGACATAAATATTGAACTATTGTATGTAATTTAGGATTAGGATCAGTCTATATGGTGGTCACTAATCTTGAATTCCATGCAATATTTAAATCTTTATATCACCAAGGGTTTCATCTTTTTTATTGTCGGATCATTATTCAATTGCCATGTTGCACCCCGCATCTTGATAATAGACATTGTCAACCATTTATTTGGCTAGCTCCTATGATTTGGGATACATTTTGAATCTATCCAATGGATCCATGACATGGTTATCACAAGTAGCTTCACATGTTATTTATTTAATATTTTTCGTATCAAATAGTTTTTCAAATAAAGTCAATACTTACAAAATATGCATCATCATTTTTGCTTACTATTGATACGTGGAATCTAAATTCCCCTTGTAAACCCCTTGTAAACTTCATTTCTTTACATATTCAAAAATCTCTCCTTTAACAAAATGTGAACTTATTATATCTATATGATAGCCATGAAAATGTAAAGGTGCACATGTAGTGTTTTGTTTATACATTCCATTGAAAGTCACTTTAATATCCTTCAATGGGTAAGGTAAATGTAATGGTTCTATATTTTAAGGTTTTGAGTTTTAGTTTCCTTATTCTTTTCCACATGGTATTAGTAGGATTTATAAACACAATCCTTATATTTTTGTTTTCCTTTCTTCTTCCCATGCCCTTAAGCTTTAAACCTGATGAATGTTCTTGCAGTTCTATTTGACACTATCATTTGGTAGCATCATTTAGAACTACCATTTAGTGCTTTCATTTGATTATATCAAGATTTGGAGGTGTTGTCTTGTTTGATATTGGGATCACGGGGTAGGTATATATATGGTGAATTAAAATATTTTCAAAGATAATGTTGTAAAGTGTTGGTGAGTTGACTCCCAATATAATTTGTATCCCTAAAATTTTGGCAATCTATTACCATTTGTTGACCCTAAAAATTGCCAAAACCAAAATCCAAAAATTATAATATTCGTGAATTAATGAATATTCACTACTAAAATTTATCTTGATGGGAAGGGTTTTCATAGGTTAGCTTTTGAGTATTTGTGTTTTCCAAAAGAGCATGGAGGTTTGGGTTTGATTTTTACACCAAATGGATTATCACATCCATTGAAGATAAATACAATTAGAATGTGATACTTCACAATTGTATTTTTGAAGGCTCTCCATATGGTTACTTGACTTGGAAAGGATTAGGTTTCCAAAATCACATCATCCTTCAAGCTCCAGTAAAATAATTTGGGTCCTTTGTTACTAAAAGCATATGGATAGGAAAGGATAAGATTAATTTTCATATAATGGTAATGGTATTATATATGGTCTCTCTATTAATCAACATTTTTTATTGTGATATCCTTTTATAAATTTTCATTAATTCCATCTTGTTGAAATTACATGTGTGTATAACCTAAAATTCTTTAGACAAGGAATGTCCTTTATTTTTAAAAATATTTAGAAATCATGGGAAAAAATAAAACCTTGGTTTCTATAAAATGGTTATGTTGTTAAGTATGGTACCTCTATTAATCAACATTCTTTATAATGATCTCATGTTATAAATTTTCATGAAGTCCCTTTTATTGAGATTCCATGGGTGAATGTTGTAAAATAATTCAAAACAACAATGTTTAAAATAAAAGATATTTTCTATAAAAAAAACTAGAAATTGGATATCTTCTTTAGAAATCAAGATTAAGTTTTGTTTAAAAAAATGATAAATACTCTTTCCATGAAGTTATTGCCATAGAGGCAATATTTCAATCACATTTTCATGCCCATGATGGAGAGACTAAAAGTTGTATGTTGAAACTCCTTTCAAGAATTATACTACAAACAGGGGTTATGAATGGTTATCACCTCATATGAACCTATGGTTGACAAGCCCAATTCTTATTAGTATATTGATTCTTCAACCACCACATGGACTGGATGGTTTCAAACAATTTGGAAATTTAATCTTAAACCTAAGTTTGCACATTTTTCATGGTGTATTATTTATCAAGGTCGTTCCCTTGGTCAATGACTTATTTTTTTGGGTGTTTATTATTTAAGATGTTTATTTTATGACCATGTAGAGACCCTTAATCATTTTTTTTGTTTTAAATGAAAGAAAAAAATTCTTAGCCTTGGATTCATTATTTATGTAGACCTTTCAGACCATTATCCTTCATCAAATAGAATATCCTCTCGGGAGATTAGCCCAAGATTCATACAAATTATGCTCAAATTTGGCATAATTTCAGAGTGGAAATTATTTTTTTTATTTGGAAAGAAATAAATACATTAACTTTTTTTAATTAGATTGTAGATATTCATTTATCTACTTATAACAAGGTAAAGGTTATATCCAACATGTTTATGTAGATACAAGTGCACACAAATAAGGTGGCCCTATAGGTATCTAATCTCTAAACCCTTTTGGATGATTTATTCAATTATCCATGCATCATCATCTATATACAACCCACCTCATTTTACATGGAAACCACTCTAAAGATGAAAGCACCACCATAATTGTTCATGCGATCATTCTCATAATTATCTATGATGGTCTCTACTATATTATCACTCCCCTCTATCTACTTAGTAGGGTGGTCAGGGATATCTTCCACCTCATCTATTTGTTTAGTGTGGGATTTTGAATGTATCATCATTTACACCTTGAGATGGTTGGGTTTTGTCATCTCATTAAGAAATATTATCTCAACTAGACTTGATAATTGCTACTACTTACGTAGAACCAAGATCTATGAAAGAAGAAGAAGGATAGTTGAAAAAATTATAATTATGGTTGGTAAATTACACTTATGAAATAATACATCCTTAATATTGGTCAGGTATGTACTGATGATAAGGACCCTCTTCATCTGGCCTTTTTGTTATGGTTGTTTTGTCTTTCAATGTAATTTTTTTACTTTTTATTGTTACATGTTTTCTACTTTTTTTTACTATATTTAATTAAGAATAAATTATTATATGGTTTTAAGATATATTTTTAATATTTATTTTAATTTTTTGGTAGGCACTAATTGATGCATACTTCTATATGGCCTATTATTAGATAAGGCTATCAATTAAGTAAATGCTTGAATGACTTATGATAATAATAGTTTGCCTTTATTATATTTTTAACTACTCATTAAAACCTTAATTATAACCCTAACCTTCTCTCTTATATATGTAATAACATAGAAGGCTAGTGGGTTAGAGATATTATTGATGACAATTATTATTATACAGGAAACATTAGGCTAGATTCATTAATCAAAAGAGAAAGCTATGCTACTTAAATGAATATATGTTATATTCTTTATATTTTTTAGATTCTGTATGCATGTATTGTGGGTATTTGTCTTATGGTAGCTAACATAATTATTGTCTTTATCTATATAATTTAATATGGAATTAATTTGTTACCCACATTTCTTGTAACATAGTGGAACAAAAATGTATAAAGCTCATTGAGATCCATGTGTATTATATTCAATAATTGATACTAGACAAGATCTTTGATGTTATGTTTTACCAAACAAATGATAAGGTTACATACATATTCACCAAACCCTTGCCTTAGGACCAACTTATTGATTTCAGGTAACTTTTACGAATGAAAGAATGTATCATCAATGGAGGAAACTTTAGTTATTTTTCCATCCTTCCCTTCATTGAAGAACATCTTAAAGGGTAATGTTAGTATATTTATTTGTTCCTACACTATTGTATGATTTTAATCTACACTTCTAATATTTATTTGTAATTTATGGGTAGGTACTAATTGCTACATACTTATACATATTTATTACTAGAATTAAGTAATTATTTTATTGGATTCTACTAATAGAATTTTTATCTTATTCTATTTATAATTACTTGTTAGGAATGATAAAAACATTCCATGAAGCCAAGATCTAAAGAGTTATCAATATGAACATCACAAATATAGCTATAGATAAATTAAATATAGCACAAAGTAAATTAAATGATTATTCATAATATGAGATAATGAGATTATAATATAAATGTAAGAACTTGATTATATAGGTAAGGCCAAATAGTAATCTAACTAATCTAATCGATGTGAGATATATCCTCATATAGGACAAACCCACTACAAGATAAAATATCTAGCTAATATACTAGAAAAAATGAGAAAATGCATGAAATACATATTCTAACACCCTCCTTCAAGTGAAAATAAGGGCTAACAAAAGCCAAAAAGGAATAGTGGCATATCCACAAAATGATTTCCAACAACTAGGCCTGATAAGGTACTCATATACAATATGTATCTATCAAATGAAGATGGAAGATATCTTCATAAACACCTCCCAAGGACAACTATCATTGATATTGAATTTATTGATACTTGAAATTAGAATCATAAGATGACTAGTGTCGATGTCGAGATCCTTAAATAGAAGAATGTAGAAGATCCATCTACATCGAACAATGTTTATTCCTTTTGCCAAAGGAAGAACATGCATGGTGTAGTAAAAGTCTACCCATTCAATAATGGAAGATAAAGGAGGAAATAGTACAAATATCTTTGAATCATATCCAAATATAAAGTATGACATAGACATATAAATATCATGCAAAAGAACCAAATGTAATGCCATGAAAATGAATTGATCAAAAGAAAGACATGGAAAATTCTCTAAAATAATGTCCATGGGAAGTGGATCATAATGATCAACAAGTGTAGTTTCATTAAAACTAGTAGAATCTTCTAAAGTGATAATCTATAATGGCTCAATATCTTGTATAAAGACAATAGAAGGTTTTGCAAATAGATGTCCCATATCTAGTAGAAACTCATCCCATAGAGGTGGATCGATAAAAAGAAAAGGAATGTCCATCAAGAATGTGTCATCACAAGAAACTATATTAGGAGGAGAGAGCACATCATCAGAAGATAAAACCTCACTGATAGGAGGAGAAAGAGATGGATAATCATCATCCATATCACCTTCAAAATATAAATCCTCACTAATAGTAGGAGAAACAAGTAGAACAGAAGGAGGTGGAGTAAAAGAGGGTGTAAAAGACTCATAAAAACTCAATATTCTTCTCAAATAAGGCTATAATAACATTAAAAGACTCAGTATCCTTCTCAAATAAGGTTATAATAGCATCTCAAGCTCCCTTTGGTGATGTGGCATCCATAATATGAATGTACAAGCTATTTGAAACTTAGAAGCAAATCAAATGAAGAGTCTCATATTACATACATGCAATCCAAGCAATATATTCCTCATCGATGAAGTTAGGAAGATCACCAAGTACCAATCTCCATGTGCCTTTTAGTGGAAGATGTATCTTTATTTTAATTTTCTAAATAATATAATTTGAGATTTTGAGGGGCTCCATTGTCAAAATAAAAAGAATAAGTTGAGAATAAGAAAGAATAATCCCTCGAAAATATATTTTTTAAATTAAAATAACAATGAACAAATAAAGCCCCAAAAAATTATAAGCCCCTCCCCAAAAAAACATGTGTTATAGGACCCCTCCTAATTTAACACTATATAAAATATTATTTTTTTACAATTTAATGACATCAAAAGATAGAGAATTAAAAAACATGCACTTTAAAAAAAAAATCAAACCTGAGTTACAATTCAAAAGTTATAAATATTTTGATTTCTCATAAAAATAGGTCAAAACAATTAAAAAATATTGCAAACTTAAATTTATGACCAAATCAGAAACAAACATAGTCGTTCAACCACTCATTGGAACCATAATTTTACTATGGACTTAAAAAAGTCAACTAAAGTAAAAATAGTCTTTATTATTAGCTTGGTATGTATGCAAGCAAAGGGAGGTGATGTCCAAGTCATAAAAACAAACCAACTCCTCACTATTCCACTGCAATCTAAAATGAAAATTTTCATCTTATAAGACTAAAAAAGGAGTATGGTATCTTAGTCCAAATTGACAGTTAGAAAATAAAAATTAACGACACCTTCTTTGTTGGAGATAGACTCCACTCAGACAAACTCATAAGCTCAAACTTGCAATACCTCCTTTTAATGCTTCAATGGTAGATTAGAATGAGAAAAAAAAAATCCATAGTAAAAGTTCCACCACAAAAAAAGGGCACATGCCAATTCAATGCATCCTCTTCTTCCATTTCAACAACAAACTCCTTCCAACATAGTAGCAAACTTCTTTCAATGTAGTAGTAAAGGTCTAGATTCTAATGCCCCACTAGATTTAGAGTAATAAATGATCCAAAAAAAGAATATAAATATGGAGTTTTCAATGTTAATCTTTCCTTGTTTGGAAAGAAATACCTCCTTCCTCTTTCTCAATGCCTTCTCTCCTCTAGTCAATGTTTGTTATCTCTTCCTTCTCTCCATGTAGTAGATCAAAAAAATTTAATGCCACCTTTAGAGCTCCACCAATCTACCATGCACTTATCAGAAACATAGAACAAATTTTTGTAAGAGAATTACATTGTAGAGAGGGGAAAAAAGGTTTCCAACATAGCTATAGAAAACAAAAGAATGGTGCAGTCCTGATAGATAACCATCAAAAAACAAAGGGATGCCTCTTATTTTCAAGGCACCAATAGAAATCTTCAATGTTCCTCTTCTATGCCTTCTCAAAATGCCTATCACAAATCTGAAGCATATCTTCCACAATTAAAGGCTTGAAAGCAAGAGCTTCAAAATCTTTGAAAAGTGTTGAAGAAAGGAGCACCAACAAGGGCACAAAATATCTCCTTGCACCTCTCTGAGTTTCAGATATAGCAAGGGAAGATTATGAAAAGTGTTAAATAAAAGGTCACCAACAAGGGCTCAAAATATCTCCTCACGCCTCTCTGAGTTGTAGATCCAACAAGGAAAGATTCTGAGAACTTGCAATCTTAATAGATGGCTAAAACTCTTCAAGGCTCTAGTACCATGTTAGGAATAGTAAAATAAATTTATGAAGCCAAGATCTGAAGAGTTATCAACAAGAACATCATAAAAATATTATAGATAAATGACATGTAACATAAAATAAATCAAATGATTATTCAGAATAAGAAATAATGGTATGCCAGTACAAAGATAAGCACTTACTTATATAGACAAGGTGAAATATTAATCTAGTTAATCTAACTAATGTGGGATAAATCCTCATATATAACAAAATTGACTATAAGACAAAATACATAGCTAATACACTAGCAAACATGAGAAAATACATGAAATACATATGCTAACATTACTCACCAAAATCTCATCCCTAACCATATATATATATATATATATATATATATATATATATATAGAGAGAGAGAGAGAGAGAGAGGGTGGGGGGGGACGTGGAAGGTGGCAGGGTTAGTAGGTGTAAATGTTTTTTAGATGAGATATACTATTATACTAGCATAATTAGGCTAGTGCTCTTAATTTAAAAAGTTAGCTATGCTACTTAAAATAATTTATGTTGTTTTATTTTTAATATTTCATAGATTTATTATGCATGTATTGTGGGTGTTTATCTTTTATTATCTAACATGATTTTGAACCCTATTCATATATTTTTAAATAAGAATTAGATTTTTATTGTAACAAAATTTTATTGTTTTATTCTAAGATGCTAGTGTATCTAGGATGTCCCATGCTCTCATACATTTTTGTAATGTTTTTTAATAATTATATTTTTACATTAACATATATCTATTTCATCCAAAAAAAATTAAAGGAGATGTTAGTGTATTTAATAACACGTGCATATTTTTATTGTTTAAGATGCATTTGTAATATAATTTATAGATAAGCATTAATGAGTACATATTTTATATCCATAACCCATTAGGGGAGAATTATCAATTACATATTTATTTAATTGAATTTTACTAATAATAGATAAGTCTTATCTTTAAGGAGACTTGTTCTACTACAATAATTACTCTCTAAATCCTTAATCTTAACCCTATTTATTATTTATATAAGAATATAGAAGGCTAATTAGGAGAAACATTACAAAAAAAAGTTAAGGCCAGATCTATTGATTTAGAAGAGTAATGCTACCTGCAATAAATTTATATACTCTCATTCATTAAAATTTCATATATTGAATGTATTATGGGAATTTGTCTTATGGTAAAATTATAGTAAATCTAAATCTAAGTTAGTAATTTAATATTTTACATCTTACCAGAGGACTGTTAACTATATTTTATTTAAATAAAAAATCACTTATATTAATTACACATAAAATACACAACTATTTATAAAAAAAATGGTGAAATGGAATCAAAGTATTAAAAAATACATCATACTAACTATTATACATATATTTAATTTTTATTTGCATGCATTTAATTGGTTCTCTTTAGAAAGATTTTTTGTAAAATATAAATCTTTGTAAAAATAGTTTCTTTATAAAGGCTTGTACTTATGAAGACTTCCTTTTGTTAAGAAAGAGGTTTTCATCATCACCGATCTAAGAGCAGATGGAGCTCATCTCCCCATTCCCAATAGTGTTTGCCTCTCTATAGGGTCGGCATGTTTGATTATCTCAAATATAGTAGTGGCAAACGCTGGCATGATCCTCCCCAAGAATAAGTTTCCTCGCTTAGCTTTTGCCATTCTTTCCTCTTGGCACACTGAGGATTATGATGTTAAATCGTAGACTAATAAATGGAAGCCCCTCCCTGACACAATAAATCCTCCAAATATCAATAACTAGAAGAATAACCCTGATAATCCCCTTCCCTACCTTCTATAGCCACCATGTTCACCACAACTACCTAATGACCTTGGTCTTTGTCCCTGTAAATTTTTGTTTTTATCATTTTATTTATTTAATCGCACTTTTAATATAAGTTTAATTACTTTTTAACCTTAATTTTAATAGTGTGATGTAAATTAATTTTCTTCAAAACTTCTTCAGGTCGATTTATGTGCATTTTAAATGTGATTTCTTTTAATTTTTGTACAGTTAATAGAGTACCATATTTTTAATAATAAAAATATATTTTTCAATTATTTATATATATAAAAATATATAAAATATAATTAAGGGAAAAACTGTAATCTTTTTAATCTACTTTTCTCGTCACTCGGTCTGAAACATCCGTTAATTCACAGTGTCCTTTTATGGAATATGACATTCTCGAATCGTCAATATATTTCTTTTTTGCTTGATATCTATTTGGGTATCCTGTGAGGAGAAAAGGCCATGTAATTATCAGTGGAGCTTCTCTGAGCTCCTACTTGTAAGGAAGATGGAAGTTTTGTTGTGCCGCTTCCCAAAAGATGAAGAGCTGTGACATTATCATCATTGAACTGTCTCACATTTTTATTGTCTTCAGCACATCCATTCTCATTACCCTTCATCGTGAATCTCTTGTTGACAAACATCACACGATGCAGGGATATATATTAGGGATAATTACTTGAAATCCCATTAAAAGATCCACAATTAGCGGCTTAAAGACCAGAGAAATTGCATCGGAAATTACTAAATATGACCATCATGGCAATGTAACAAATACAATTAATTATTTTCCTAAAAATATCTAGAGTAATGCTTTTGTTGCTAAATTACAAAACCATAAACATGTCAAATTTACGTAACTAAAGCTAAGTTCTCCGACAATCTTTAAATGCATTTACCATTTTCGCTTGTGAAGATTGTTTGTCTCCATTGAAATCAGTGTTTCAACGTGAGTATATCACACTAAAGCTGTAATATTGCTCAATTCCAAAGAGGAAATAACTGAGGGTATATATTGGGGAAACGGCGGGGGCGGATGATAATAAATGCCACCGTGAATTCCACTATCACAAAATAAGTTCTAATCAATTTATATTAAATTTATTAAAATTTCTCGGCATTTTAAGTTCTCCTTATCTTCACTCCATCGGTTTAGCTTGTCAATTCTCTATCAATAACAAAACTTTTTCATTATGACATACATAATTTCAAAGAATATTAAAGGTATAAGAGGAAGAGTCTTAGATTAAGATTAGATTATAATGACAATTATATTTTATTTATAGTGTAATAAGATACTATTTTATAAATATGTTATGGTAATTAATTAATTGTTAAATTAATATTTTTGTATAAGAGTGATTAGTATAGATTTTTAAATAAAATTATATGTTATATTTTTAGAATTGCAACGTGTGAATAATAATAAGATACTATTTTATAAATAAGTGATATAATTTTTTAAGTAAAATTGTATACTATATTTTTGTTTGTCCCCTGTTTCAAATCACAAATCATAATTAATAAATTATAATTTTTAAACAAAATTATAACACGATTTTATAAACTAATCAAATTTTAAATTATTTATATAATTAATACTATATTACATTAAGTAATTAATAATGAATAAAACTATTTTGTTTAATTCTTTCAATTAACTAACTTCTCATACTATAGCATATGACATTAAGTCTCAAAAATATTTATGAAGAAATTTGATTAAGTCATACTTTAGCTTAATAGTCTCGACGAAATCCACTACATGTATATTGGAATTTGGTGTTTTGTTCTTATTAAATCGAGAAGTCTTTGCCAGCTTCTTTGCAGCAGTGAATGTGGCAGTCAATTTCGAATATATAATCCCGCAATCAATCCACCAAAGTAAGTGACATTAGGCCGCTGGTGACGTCTCAACGATACATATTTGATATTTTTTAATTGTTTATTTAATGTTTTGGACCATTTGGCTTTTAATAATTATGAAGTTGCTTTCCGATTTAAGGCGCTTGAAAGTATCATAATTCCCACCAATGATCATACTTGTCAATGATATCGTTGAGGATGCCAATTGATTATGTGAATTGACTTAAAGTAACATTATTGTGATTGCCGTTTCAAAATCCATGCCCATCGGCCATGATCAGCCTCCTGTTAGTTCTTTTCAGTTCAAGACCAAACTTAAAAAATTAATTCCATTCAAAACTCAAACTCATTTGAATAAGGAAAATGTAACAGAAGAATTGATACAATATATTAACATTAAATATATAATTGATCTACTGAAAGCAGAAATGAATTTCACTAAATTTTATTGATCTATTGAGAAAATGGATCTCTATGAAGAAAATCTAGGAGGAAACCACATTTGCACATGGGACACTTGGAATCTTGGCTACATAACATAAAATATATTAGACATTTCTGACACCCAACAAGTCTCATGGCAGGCGCAGATTCCTGTCCAATATTATCAGTAGTACTGATATGGTGGTTGTGATTTTTCTTTCTGGTCGTGTGAACTTTTGAGGTAGAGAGATTCAGGTTAAGGTCTAGTCTTTCTCCTTCTCCTCCTCCAATAAAACTGAATTCTGAGCTATTCTAACTTGAAAAGGCCTTAGAGCTTACTTCAGTTCCTTCTTCCGAATTCAGGTAATAAACTGCTCCAGTCTGCACAATAATTATAACATAGATGTAAAAAATGCAACAACAAAAGCCATAAATCACGAAACAAATATCACAAGACTGACTGCCTGATCTGAATAGTGACCTAAAACTTATGATGATAAAATGGGTCTGAGCAACTGACCTTCAAGTCTAAGCATTTCTCCCACCCAAAAGGAAGGAACTGCCCTTGATCCAATTCCAGGAGATCAATCTCTGTTAATTCAGAGCTACATGAAAATGGGGAAGATGGTGAATTTTTTATGCTACTTTCGAGCAGATCAAGAGTTGTTGAATTACTCTCATAATTAAAAAGTCTATGCATAAACCGTGAGACCTCCTCTTTATCCTCACCCCATCCATTTAGCTTCTGGTTATGTCTCTCAACAGCCATATTGCATCAAATATTTCACAAACCAAAAATGAATAACACTGGTGCTCATACACTACGTATGTATATATTAGAAAAAGACCCTGCTAATAATTTCAACTCTATTAGAAAAAATAAGTGAAGCCCGAAAATATGGACCAGATTAGCATTGAAGTTATTATATCTTGATACGCATGGCACTAGTTTTTTAGGCCACGGAAAAACAAAAAAAAATGTCTAGGTCAAACTTCCCCTTCTTATTTTGATTTCTTTTGTGTCCAAAACATTTATAATGACATAAGTAATGTTTTGTCCCAACAATTTATGGAGCGCCTTGGTTGCATTTCCTTTTGATTTTTCTTGTCACATTGACAACATTTATGTGGTCTTCAATTTGAAATAAATTACCTCATCATTCGTTAATGAAAGTTGTATGAATTTGGACGTTAGCCACTATTTATTTCAATTTTTTTAATAAAATATATATTTTAAATGTTTATTAAAACAAAATTTGAGTTATTAGTAAAGTTGAAAGGTTCATTAAAAATTTAATAAGAATTGTTAAATAAAAATTTTAATTAATAAAAAAAAGTTATAAATTTTTTAATTAAATTTATAATGGTCAAAATATAGTACAACATTTTTAAAGTGTAAACATTTACTATCAATTGTATTTTTTTTTTAAAAATTGGTTTGAATAATTTTAAATTTATAATCAATCAAAATATAATGCAATATTTTCAATATATAATTTTTATCTATTAATTGTTTTCTTTTTAGAATCTTTAATCTGAATAATTTTGAATGTCTTTATTATTTATTTAATGTTGAATGTTACTTTTTTTTCAATTCTGTTCTTTATATAATCTCTAGTTTAAATAATTTTAAATGTCTTTATCATTAATTTAGTATTGAATGTTATATTTATTTATTTGGTTTAATAAAAGAGAAAAATCGGCATCTAAACTTACACTTAAAGTTGATTGCTTTTACATAGGATGAATGCTTAATAATCTCTGAGAATTGAATCTGCAACCAAAACTACCTCTAAAAGTTACCAAAACCAAATAAATTATACCCCAAAATGAATGTGACATTTTAGTCTTAATCTTCATTACATACAAGATATTTACAAATACCAATACTCAACTTTCACACTATCAAACTCAATCTTTTTTTGGGACTCTTTATGAATGGTGATCATTACTCAGATATTAATATCTATGTTAAATTAAATATTAAAAAACACATTTATGTTTCCACACTCATGTTGATGGGGACCGTAACCAACCTTTTCACATCAATCATTTATGCATGATGTAAACATTTACAATTTTATTTTCTAAAGGTAGGTGTAAATATAGTTAAGTATTAAATATAAAGGTTAAGGTAGGAATGTGTGTGTGCACGAGCATGCACATGCGCACGCACGTGTGTATGTATGTTTTCTTCCTCATCCAAAAAGTCTTAGTAGCAACTTTGAGTGCACATACTCACATGTTAAGTCTTCCCTAAAATAATTAAAGAAAGAAAATATGTGCTTTACCATTTTTTACTTTATAAGTATATAACCCTAATTTCGGTAGGGGTATTTATAAGTTATAAAATTGTATTATTATAGGGTATTAATATGTTTTTAGTGCCTGTGCAATAGACTTTATTGTAATCAGTCCATACATTAGTTTTACATTTAAAATTGTGTTGTTAATCAAAATAAAATAATTTTATAAATTCTTAGATTTGAATATTAGTTCTAATATATGACATTATTAAAAATAATAAATCAATTAATTTAATTTAATTTCATTCATTGGGTTTTGATGATTTGACAAATATCTAGGGGAAATTCATTATTTATGGTTCTGTAAAATATTAAATTTTGTATAATTAAAAAAAACATAAGAACCTTAGAAAAGTACTTTCACTATGCAAATGGTCAATATGGAACTAAATGGGAGAACACACCATTGTGACCACTAGAGTCATGGTGTACATTCATGACATTTAAGTTGATGTGATCTCTTTTTCTTAGTTTTTGCAAAGACATCTACAAACTTCCAAACAAAGAAAACTAAAGTGTATTGTATACATTTTGTGTATGCTAAACTAACCAACAAAGCTCTGGTGGACAAAGAATACAAGTTTGTAATATGATGTATGTGTATTATCTAAGCAACAAAGCTCTATTTATCTTAATACAAAGTTAAATTTTTGTGAATGTTTTCTATTTACAATCTTGATGAGTGTTTTTTTTTTACTATGTTGATCAAGCGACCTAGATCTCTTTGTAAACCCTACAATATTTAATCCTAAGTTTGAAGTCTTGATGGAGGAATGGATACTAGCAAAAGAAATCAAGACCAATGTAGGAATCTTCACAACTCTCCATTTAAAAATCCCTTGGATGACTCTCTGTAAACCTTGATTAGGATAAATAGATGAAATTTGGCTCTCATAGTTTACACAATTGATGAGCTAGCATAACCAATAATACATAGGTAGATATATAGATAATATTAACTTAGATGTACATGTTCATTTATTTATTTAAAATATTTACATCAACTGCTCTAAATTCACATGTAGACAAATTATTTATACATATTCAAGTTTGGTCAGAAACCTAAGATTAAGATGGTAGATTAGTAGTCTTCTCAATTTGTAACATCTTATCCATACTTAGAAAGCACATGAAGCTTTGTATATGGAAGAAAGGACATGTCATAAAATTCAAAGCCTTATAATGAACACTATTATTTTCATATAATATAGTTATAAAATTCAAAAATAAACTGTCAAACTATCGATATATGTGTGCCTCTTGTATACTATGGCATGTAATTTTCATTGAAATGAAATCAAAAAATTGAATGATAATTTTGAATAGTTATGAATATTAAAATTCCTTCACATACCAACATCACAACATAGTACCTAAGCCATTTTCCAAGCTTATATAGGTTTAAAAGCCAATTTATAAAATGTGTAATCGAAGATTGAGATTAGTGTTAAATAAATAATAAGGTACAAATCATTGAACAATGCTATAAATAAATCCTAAAGATAAATCACAAAACCAAACTATAACACCTTCCACCACTCTTGATTGTCATAATGGTGTTATTTTTCCTAAAACCAATTTCAAACTCTGATCTCTTAGGAAAATGAAAATATGCCAAAGACCCTTATGAATGCATTTTTTTTGCCAAAACACCTGAAAAACAATGTTAAAAGTTTTAATAACATCCCTTACAATTCGATGGCCATTCTATATACTATGACTCCCCTTTATGTGCTTAGCGAGGTGGTTTGGGATCTCATCCACCTCATTTAATTATTTAGTGTGCAAGTTAGAATGTGTCATTATTGACACCTTAATATGGTTGGGTTTTGTCATTTCATGTCAAAAAATTATCTCAATTGGAGTTGGCAATCGCTATTACTTACATAGATCTAGGAACTATGAAAGAATAAGGATAGTTGAAAAAATGTTAATGATGGGTGGGACATTACTCATGTGGGGGAAGACCTCCCTAATATCGGTTGGGGAAATCTTGATGATCAACACCCTCTTCCTCTTCCCTTTTTGTTGGGTTTGCTTAGTCCCTTAATATAATTTTTTTACCTTTCATTAGTGTATTTAATTACACATATATTGTTGTATGGTTTTAAGATGTATTTTTAATATTTATTTTAAATTTTGGGTAGGTATTAATTGATGTATATTTATCCACAAACTATTATTAGATAAGGCTATTGATCAATTAAAAATTTAATTGACTTATAATAATAATAGTTTTATCTTTTTTATACTTTTAACTACTCACTAAAACCCTAACCCTGGTCTTTTTTCTTATCTATGTAATAACATAGAAGGATGGTGGGTTAGAGGTATTGTAGATGAGATTTATTGTTATAATAGAAGAATTAGACTAGTTACATTAATCAAAAGAAGTAGCTATGTTACTTGGATGAATCCATGTTATCTTTTTGAGAATTCCTAGATTTTATATGTATATATTGTGGTCATTTTTTTATAGTAGCTAACATAATTCTAGTCTGTTTATTTAGATAATTTAATATAGAATCAATGTGCTTTCCACATTTCTTGAAACAAGTGGAACACAAATGTATAAAGCTCATTGAGATCCACATGCATTATATTTGGTAATTGATACTATATTGTATAGTTTTAAGAAGCACTTATAAAATTTATTTGTAATTTATGGGTAGGTACTATTTAGTACATACTTATACATAATTTATTAAGTAAATATTATTCTATTTATAACTACTTACCAAAATTTCAACCCTAATCCTAGTCTCATCTCTTATCTATATAAGAATATATAGAGCTAGTGGCTGTACAGGTTTTGTAGATGAGAGTTACTATTACACTAGTAGAATTAGGCTAATACTATTAATTAAAAAAGGTAGTTATGCTACTTAGATCAATTTATATTATTTTATTTTTAATATTTCATAGATTTATTATGCATGGGTGTTTATCTTTTGCTATCTAACATGATTATGAGCCATATCAAGATAATCTTGAAAAAAAAAAACAATAGTTTTTTATTATAACATATTTTTACAGTTTTGTTCCTAGTGATCTTTTATGCCTATTTTGTCTATGATGTGGCATGTTCTTATACCTTTTTTAATGTTTTTTAATAAATTTCTATTTTAGTATAACATATATCTATTTCATCAAAAAAAACTTAAGGGGAATGTTAGTATATTTCATAACTCATACATATTTGTATGGTCTAATATGCACTTGTAATCTAATTTGTAGATAAGCATTAATTGGTGCATATTTATCCATAACCCATTATGAAAGAAGATTATCAATTAACCATTTATTTAATTAAATTTTGTTATGAATAAATAAGCCTTATTTTTAAAAAGACTTTTTCTACAAATGATTACCCTAATATTAACCTATTTATTATTTATATAAGAATATAGAGGGTAGTTGGTGAGAAATATTGTAGAAAAAGTTTAACCAGATCTATTCATTTAATTATGGTTCTTTAAATTTTTAGATATTTATATATTGTATGTATTGTGAGCATTTGTCTTATGCTAAAATTAGTGTACATCTTAAAAAATTATTATTAGTTATATATTTTTTTAATTAAAAGTCACTTTTATTAATTACACATAAAATATATTAGAAATATGGTAACTTGGAATCACACTCTATTAAAAAAACATCATACTAACCATTATACATATATTTAATTTTTATTTACATACATTTAATTAGTGCTCTTTCAAAATATTTTATGTAAAATAAAAATCTTTCCAAAAGCCACCTCCTTATAAAATATTTTACTTGTAAAGATTTCATTTTACTAAGTAAGAGGTTTTTGTCGTCACTAATCTGAGAGCAAACGAAGGTCTTCTCCCCATTCCTAATGATTTCTACCTTCCTTTTATTAATTAGACATAAAATATATTAAATATGATGACATAGAATCACACTCTATTAAAAAAAACATCATACTAACCATTAGACATATATTTAATTTTTATTTACATACATTCAATTTGTGCTCTTTAAAAAGCTTTTATGTAAAATATAAATCTTTCTAAAAGTTTCTACTTTTGAAGATTTCATTTTGTTAAGTAAGATATTTTTGTCATCATTAATTTGGGAGCAAACGGATCTTTTCTCTCCATTCCCAATGGTTTTTGCCTTTTCATAGGGTTGACATGTTTGACTATCTCAGGCATAGTAGTGGTAACCACAGAGTTTCTCCTCCTCAAAATAACTTTTCTCTCCTAGCTCTTGTCATTCCCTCCTCTTGACACATTGAGGATTCTGATATTAAATAGCAAACTGATAGGTGGAAGCCCATACGACACCAATGACTAGAGGAACAACTTTAATAGTCCCCTTCTTTACCTCCTCTAACCACCATGTTCGTCGCTACTACCTAATGACCTTAGTTTTTATCTTTGTTATTTCTTATTTTTATCATTTTATTTATTGAATTACACATTTAATAAAATGTTAATTATTGTACATATTTAATTTTAACATTGTGATGTAAATTTGTTTTCTCAAAACTTATTTAACTTCATGTGATGTGCATTCTAAATATAATTTCTTCCACTTTTTATATGATCGACATAGTACCTTTTTTTATTACTAATAAGAATATATTTTCCAATTAAAATATATATATATTAATTTTTAAAAAAAATTAAAAAAACGCTGTGCCTTTTTAGTCTACTTTTCTCATCACTCGGTCTTAATCTAGTTTTCTAAATATATTTCTTCCACGGGTGGTTTAGTTGGTTATGGGTTTTGGGTTCTTTTCATATAAGTCCAGAGGTCGATTCTCACAACATGAATTAAAAAGGTATATATATATATATATATATATATATATATAGCACGGGTGGTTTAGTTGGTTATGGGTTTTGGGTTCTTTTCATATAAGTCTAGAGGTCGATTCTCACAACACGAATTAAAAAGGTTGTCCAGTGCATGCAAGTCCCACCAACAATGCCAAGAGAATTAGTCTCACCTTCACCCACTCCAATGAAAATCGTTGAATAAATTCACAGTGTTCCAATTAAAATCATATATATATATATATATATATATATATATATATATATATATATACCCAAACAAAAAATGATATAACATTTTTAATGTGAGAAATATTGCTATCACATTCTTTCTAGAAACTCCAATTTAAATAATTTTAAAAACTATTATCATTCATTTAAGGCTGAATGCTACATTTCAGTCTTATTCTTAGTTACCTACTCTATATTTGCAAACAACAATGCTTATCTTCCATGCGATCGAGCAGATTTCTTTAGATTCTTCATTCACAGCGATCGTTACTCGACATTAATATATATGTTAAATTAAATTTAAAAAAAATACATCAACGTTTCCAGTGTCATGTTGATGGCGACCTTTATCAACCTTTTCGTGTCAATCCTTTACACATGATGTAAACCTTCAACTTGTTTTTTAAAGGGGCATATAATTTGAGGTAGGAACATAATTTAATTTTTATTACTATTATTTTTTTAATATTATTATTATAAGGCTCGTCCAAAAGCCCAATCTCAACTTAGAATGTACATAATAACAAGATAACTCTTCTCTAAAATAAGTGAGTGAAGTAGAAAATATTTGTCTTATAAAGGTAAATATAGACTCTTGATTTTGGTAAGAATATTTATGGGTAATAAAATTATTATTATAAAATATTAATATGTTTGTTGATTATTAATTTAGATTAAGTTTTTATTGGTGTATTTTCTCATATTTTAGTTTACTAAATTTTGTAGATGACATGTATGATACTTAATTAAATATTTAATGTTCTCATAATTTATAAAATTAATTACAATATTTTTAGAAGATCAAAAATGGAAATATAATTATCCTAAAAAATATTGTGATTGATGCATTATACTTGTTTTGTTGTTTGTGATATTGTGATTTGTTGAGGGACAAGATAAGTAGCAAGTGATTAAAACCGAATTAATTTATTTTTCATTTGCACATTTAACTATCATATTATTGTTGAAGAAGGAGGTCACTTTCCTATATATCCATAAATAATTTCAAAAAACTGAGCAAGGTTTTTGAATTCATAGACCAAATGAATAGAGTCATCAAATCAATTTTTGATTATCTGTTATTTTCTAGGTCCAAACACACAATCCTATAAGTAACGTTACTCATATGAAAGCATCTATACAAATCTAGGAGCAGTCTATGTTCACCTTAATTTTTCTAGGTGTGTTTTATCTTGTTGTCTTACCCTGTTTTGTATTATTTGATCCTGACAACTATTTCAAAATTTGTGCAAAAAATATTTATTCTTTTAAACCCACATCTTATCATTTATTGCAATAGTAAAATTAATCATGAGTTAAATCTAATTTTAGTATTATAAGTCTAAATTTGTTTATTTTCAATGTTTATGAATAAATGTGATGCAATTTGGATTAGATGAATTTATCTACCCAAAAAATGTCGAATGCATATTGACTTGTATGCTCTTTATTCAACTTGTTTTTTGGTTGGGATATAATTGAATTTACTTAAGGTTGTTTGATGTATTTCTCCTCAAGGGTTCGATTTGATTTCACATATAGTCAAATATTACTTTAGTGCATTTCCTATGTTTAATTATATTGCATGTTCTTAGATATGATAGTTTTATCTCTATTTTGTTTCATGTGCTTCATCCCAAGACATAGGTCATCTCAATTTCTACAAATGTATTAACCCTAGTTTGATTTTAATGGCTTGTATTTTATATGTAATTCTTCAAAATGTTACAAATTATTCTGTGAATGTCATGTTTTTTCATAACTATGTAAAAGTTTTTTTTTAATTTATATTGGATTTAAGTTATGTAAAATAATGTAAAACTAGAGTTAAACAAATTATATAAAACATGGAATAATGCACTGATCTGAATTGAAATTGATATCTAGATATTACATTGTTTCAATTTTGAATTGACATAGCAAGAAGGAAGTAATGTAATTAGTTTCTCTAATTGTTCATCATGCATAGAAGGTGTCTCTATACCCAAAAATGTTTTGTGATTTCTTAATCTATGCTCAACCCTAAAATAAAGGCTAAAGACCTCTCTAGATGTTTTCAACAAACTCTGACCTCTATGGTAGCTAACACTAGCTAGGTTTTACCCATAGTGTCCTTATGCTATGTGAAAGTCTGTAACTCCTAAGACACTTTTATTTGTGTTTATAAATGTTTCATGTGTGTGTGTGTGTGCACCTTCATTCCTATGTACTAATGTTTATTTTCTTTATCTTTCTACCCAAACCCTAATTATTTTTTTGACCACAATATTTTCAATAAAAAGTAGTTAATATTTTAGGTTGGATGACCCTAGCCACTCCCCACTAAATGTATGAGCTTTGTCTATGTTCTAATATTTTGAATAGGGTTCAAATTGCACCTAGTTATCCCACTTGTGTATTTGTGTGAAACATCATGAAAAATACGTAATCCAATGCAATGTTTTTAACTTCGATGATTTGTACCATGTAATTTTGAATTTACGTATTCAGACTTTGCTCTAAATAAAGCTTAACTATTCCTTTAAAGGGTTTTATATGCATACATGTGTTATTTATAATGTCTCAAGGGATTGATAATAGATTATGCATGCTTTCCAAGTAACTATCAAGGTAATGGCCAAGTAATTGTTGAGTATAACCTTAGGAGTGACTTGTATTTATAGTTGACTCTTCATTACTTCCTATTATGACTAACCCATGAAATATGTCTAGGAAGACATAATAGAGACTTCCTGATTTGAAAAATATATGTTAAGTGTGCCTGGACACTTCTAGTTGAGGAAGACCCCTAAGGTAGCCATCACGATCTAGTTGTAACTAGTATTATCCTGGAAATGTAAATCAATGATGTGTGATATGGAGAACACATATCTAGGATTTTTAGATGTTCTTGTATAGACTAAAGTGATATTTAATAGGTTTATGTAGTGAATAGAGTTGGCCAGGATATTATATCAATAGGAGGATAGATGGAAAGTGTTCACAAAAGTCAAATGTATGCACATTGTCCAAATATGTCAAAGTATGAGAAAGTTGATGTTACCAAAGCATCTTAACCCAAATTTAGGTGTATAAAAAATTTATGATTATGATTATTCTCATAGTGAGTATAACATTGATGAATGGATATGAACAATAATTTTTATCCATATAGGTCCAAATGAATATATAAGTTAAATGGATGTATTTTGTGTTCGTTCCCTTTGAAGAAGACATCATAATTATGGAAAACTAATTTTTTTATGAGAAAAATAATTAATTTTAAACATTTTGGAACAAGAACCTTCACCATGATGTTTTTTCCCCTATTTTATCAAACTTGGTCCATGTGCACACACATTTGGCTATTTCTAGTCCATGTGCACAAGTTTGGTTTTTCTAGGTGCATCTTCTCCTTATGTTGGGGCTAGTATTATTATTTCATCATATAGGTATTCCTCATATCTTGAATTTATATTCACATTTACCCCATGAAATCTTATCCATTTTATGTACAATGTCAAAGAACCTACATATCCAGTGTTCATCTACATTCATATGACCCTAAAGGTTCGTACAATGTCCAAAATACATTTTTAATGTATTTCTCTATCTTAGATAGTGCATGTGATATTTTTCCTTTACTTATGGGTCCCCTTTGTCAATAGTGTTGTATTATTATATATTTTAACATTGACCCATGTGTATGTGTGAATTATAGGAGTTCATATATAGAAATCTACCCTTAGTCATTTTATTATCTATCATTCACATTCAATCCTATTTTAAATATAGTCTCTTAAGCCCATTTTGTCAAGATTTAAAAGGGGGGCATCACCATAGCTTGAAATGGATCTTCCACATTGAACCACCATTATTTCTACATCTTATTAAATTTTTATAACATCACCAACTTGTACCAAAAGATAGTTTAATCTAAATTTCATGTACTTTCATATTAACATCAAGTGATGAGAAGGTATAAAATCTTACTTGAGATTATATTTACACTACATAAAACTACATGAGGTCTATTTATAGCATGTGGATAAGTAATGTAACTCTTTTTAGGTTTCTCAACCCATAACTTTGTTTTATTGTGAGTTAAAGGAAATATAATTAAATAAGTGTTGACTATTTATGGTTACCATGGAGTAGTCTTTGAATTTAGATCAAAGCTTCAATATCATCAAGGAATATTTCTCAAAAGTTTTGGTCAAAGTTTAGAAAAAAGGGGCTAAGTCAAAATGGGAAAAAAAGACTTGGCATATTCTCAAAAGTTGGACTCCATGCTCTTCAACATATATGATTCATAGGTTTTGAATAGATGTAGTCTACAAAAGCTCCAAAGACTTTAGGAAAGTCACACATCAATGTGAAAACTTGGGAGTGTAGAAGCTCAAAAAACCCAAAGGTGAAATCTTTAGAAAAATTTCTAAGTCTTAAAAGACTTTGAAAGTGTGGAAGTGCAGAGGTTTTCTAAGCATGAAAGCACAAAGGTATTCAAAACATAAAAGCACAAAGGTATTTGAAGCATGGAATCTTGGAAGTTTGAGGGCATTAAAATATCAAGCCAAAATTCAATCCCCCTATGGTTCTGAGGCCCTGAAGAAAATCCATGTGGTGGTTCTATAGAGAGTATGGAAGCATGGAAACTTAGAGCCATTAATAATTTTCCTTGAGTGTAGAGAGCCAAAGAAGTGACACATGAAATAATGAATCCAAAGGCACAAGGGACTTAGGTGGACCTAAAAAGGATGCATGGCTATGAAGTTGATAGCAGCAAACTTCAAAGCTAAATCTCATAGATGTTGATAAGCCACCAAGAAGAAAAATTAGAATCCTTGGGAGCATAGCCAAAATCAGAACAAAGGAAAAGGAAAAGGTTACTGAAATGAAGACATGTGGCAGTAATGACTTCACTAGTACAATAGCTTAAATTTGATGGGTTGTCTAGCTATCAATACCATCAAAGATAATATTTTCAAAATCAAAGCATCGTAGCTTAAGGATCATAGAATTTTGAGATGAGAAAAAAATTGGAGAACATTTTAGTTGACACAGTGAATTGACTTGAGCCCAAATCAATAGAATTTAATACAAATGTGGCTAGTTTGATGAGATCATAGCTAGAGAATACAGTAAAAATAAGTGTCGTAATGACAAGCATGGCATGAAATTATCCATGGAGAAGCATTGAAAAAATTGGTATAATTAGGCCAAAATATTTCAAAGAAATAATTTTAAAATATCTATAGCTACATTACTGCACATGAAAGCTTAAAAATTGTCCTATGGTCATTGAGTGATAAAATATTGGTTCTTATAAAACCAATGAGAGAGTGTGTTGAACTATCAAGTTCAATCCCAAGGTAATCAACACCATGCCTCGAGGATGCAGTTAGAGTCTTGATTTATCACCTTTGGCCATCCCTATTTGATTTGTAGAGAGATTATGTGTCTCAATATATGATATTCAATTTAATTATCTTAGTTATATTTTTTATTGTAATCAATGACTTGTGGGCTTCCCATTGCCTATAAAATCCCAAGTCTTACATTGTAAAAGGGTCAAATTTTTTTAGCATAGTAATTCTACCAAAATTTTCCCTCCACGAGCCCTTTATCACTTAAGCCTTATATTTTAATGATAATTGAGTTCACCTCTTTCCTTTCTTCTTTCATTTTATGTGCATTTTGTAGTTTTTAATCTTTCTCCCTTTCATTATTGTCCATTCCCTAGTACCTTTATATAGAACTTGGATTTATCTTGTGTATATATAGGCCTATATAGACACCACTTGTAGATATTTGGTCATCCCTCTTGGTGTTGTATTATGTCATGCACCTCCATGCAAAAAATTCATGCAATTAGATTGTTTATTTTTGAGTTGGTGTGGTACATTCTCATCTTCTTAGATTTGTAGTGTGTTATTCATGCCCTATAGAGGTATTTTGTCTAGTCCTAGTGCATCGCCATTATTTCATTTTCATCAACCCCCCTCTCCATTTTCCCCTCAAAATATTTTAGACTTAGGATTAGCTATAGATTTCCATTCAGCTCTTTTAGGCCTTCATGTTGATCATAAATCAAATGCATTCAAATTAGAAGGAATTCAGCTTTTTATAGAGGTTTATCCTAAAGAGTGGAAGTGTCCCATACCTTAGGAGATGATCTCATGGTTTCAATGAACCAATTCTTCCAATTTAGTGAGTGCATGGTTCGAGTGATAATGGTTTCTAGCACACCTAGTAGGACCACATCAAAGATTTAATAAATAATTTGGTGTTATTCTTGTTCAATAGTATTGAATAACTTTGCAGAGCACCTAGTGACTTTAATTATTTAAAGTTTACAAATATCAATGGTTCATTTATATTCCAAGACTAACAAGATAATCTTTAAGAGGTATTATTTTTCATTATATTGAACTACCTATACCTTCTAGAAAACGAGTTAGAACATCCTCATATCTTGTTAGGAAAGATAATAATTCAAGGTAATCTTCCCAAAAAGCTTAGTCTACCCCTTATTTTGGTATATTTCCCATAACTATATGAAGGTTATTTATTATTCCCTTCATGACTACCTAAAGAAAATAGTTATTTGTGCCCTTTAATGGAGGCAATTCTTTGGCTCTAGCTTAGTATGATGACATTCTAATTTCAGCACTTAAAAGCTTGTCATATTTTACTAGTGATAAGGTAACCACCCACATAAAACATGTAAAAGATATTTCCAATATCTACTCATTATATAATATCATCAAAGATAATGTAGTAGTCAGGCTACTCTCTTTTGATTTAAAATAAAAATCTATCGAATGGTATAGGAATATGATGCCTAGCTTCATTCATATCTAGGGAAAGCTAGGAGAAAAATTATGCAAGCAATTTGAAGACAAGAGTGACCACTTATCCTTGATGGAACACCTTACCACCATTAAGAGAGCCCCACATGAGCTGATGGCTGATTTTAATTTTGTATTCCAAAGACACTAGTATATAATACCACCCTTTTTTAATCCATCTCCAAATATTGCATTTTATATTATTTAAGGGCTCTAAGTAGTGATATATTGTAATGGTCCAATATATGGGAGTAGGACTTCCTAATGCATAAGACATTATTGTTCAAGCTGAGAATTATTTACTTCAAGATGGTAAGAGTAATCCCAAACCTCCCATGCCTCTCTTTCTAGATCCACCACCCAATCAGTAAATTTATAAATCTTCATTGGCACCTATCAATGTTGTAGTCAACCCACCAGTTACATCTGCCACTCTTCCTAGTTAATTACATGAACCTAAGTCATTGATAAAAAGTTTTTGGAATGATTTAGTAACCTTAAAGAGGTAGCAAGCCCAAAATTATAGACCTTACCAACTATTTAACCAACCTTACCAACACCTTAGGCTTTCTTATCAAAGTAATCCACAATCTCAATGCCAGATCACTTACACTAGACCACCTAATACATAAAATATTAATACTACTAGCACCTCTAGGGACCTTATTCCCATTCAAAACAATCTATCCCAAGATTATAATTGGTGTTTTCTTTGCAATCAACCACATAATCAAGCTATTTATGCAAATGGAGTGCTAAATCAAAATTTGATGGTACAAAGTATATCATACCCTCAGGAGCAACCAAAAGAAATAAATTTACAAAGGTAATAAGTGCATGAAAAGGCCCAAATGCAAATAGATAAATCCACTTTAGTAAATTCGTAGGAGAATTACTTCACTATAATAGATCAAAACCAAGCACCAAATACAATCAACAATCTAGTGACCTACAATACAAGGTTTAAAATAATGACAATGGAGGGTGAGAAATCTCCCTCAAAAATCCAAACTTATAATTAAAAAATTCCATGTGAAGTTTCCAAAGATAAATTGATTCTTTCTACCATCCAATTACAAATAAATCGGCCTATTTAGAAGGAGAATCAACCACAAGCTAGTCAACACACTAAGGAGGAAGCTGATATCCCAAATATTTAGATGAAAGGGACTCAAATTCCCTTTTACATAGTATAACAAATGAATAAAACAAGCTTGGACATGACTATGTGGGAGGTCCTATCAATTCCTTTTCAAAGGAATTTGTTAGAGGAAGTATTGAAGAGATTTCATCCTCATGAACAACCAAAGGCCTCTCTAGCCATTTCCACAAACTTGTGTCAACCAAGGGAAGGAGAGCTTAGTAAAATAAACAAGCCACCTCCATTATATATCTCCTTGATCATAGGTAATCACCTCATCCATAAATATATGATTAATTCAGGTTTGAGTAGCTCAGTCATGCCCAAGAATATAGTTGATATGCTAGGTATAAAGTATACCTTAATTGTGAAAGGAGTTATTCAGCTAGATTAAATAGTTGTCAAAATTATGAGGGTTATTAAAGGATTAAAACTCACCTTACATGCATTTCCTAGACTTTCTATTACCCAAGACATCTCTATTATAGACCTACCTCCCCCTTTTGCCATTTTTATTTAAAGAGGTATTACTATAAAAATGGGTAGGTACTTATCATCTGACTGGTCACACATGATACTGAGGACTAGATATGGAACCAAGGTGAGTATCAAGGCTGAGCCTATTTTTAGAGATCATATAGAACCACACTCACCCAATCCCATGTATATAAAATTTACTATGCATGACCTTGAACATGGTTTAGTCATGTATGAGACTACCACACCTCTAAAGGAAGTCTTAGATGTAACACTAGATGACTGGGCTAATGATTATTATGGATTTGATCCATATGATTGTATGGAGTAAATAGGATTGGGAAATTAATGTATCCTTGAGGATGACTTTGTCTTACTAAACCTCATGAAAATTTAAGAAGACCTTAAAGGTACATGATAGCTATATTTTGATGGCTCCAAAAGCAAAAAAATGTAGGTGTGGGCATTGTGTTGATCTCTCCTCAAAATTATAAATACTTTCATGCATATAAGATAAAATTTAGTTGTACCAAAAATGTAGTCGAGTATGAAGCAGTAATACAAGGCCTCCAATTAGCACAAAAGAAATGAATTAAGACATGACAAGCATTTGGGGATATCAATCTCATTGTAAATCAGGTGATAACATAATTTACATCCAAGAATAATATGCTAAATGATTATAAACATAGATTCTAGGATCTCATTGAAATCTTCAATGCTTTTAACATACAAGTTATGTTGAGAAAGAAAAATATTGATACAAATAGAATTTCCATAATAGGCTGTTAATATGATGTCCTTGTTGATGTTGTGAGAGATTCAAGATAGCTTATCAAGCTTATATTTAGACCTATAGTACCTAATAATGATGCTAATTGGAAAGTATTCAAGAATTATGAGCAAATCATCAATTTTCTACAAGATGAGGCAAATTTTTCTTAAAAAACTAGTCAGGGTTGTAAGCACAATATGAGGATCAAATCATCCAATTAAAATGAAATAAGATACCCAAAGTATTGGTTATGTTAGAGAACATATTTAGCTCTGACAATCAGTTCAAAGGTGAGAAGAGGAACATGAAGTTAAAGAAAGAGAATTGTGAGAAAGTGGTCATTTCCAATGACAAACTCCTAAGAGTTGGAAAAGTATGCACTCATTCAAAAGAGAAAGGGTTTAATCATATTTGTAAAAACTATGATGATATATTCACATAGATTCACCAAGATCTTAAGGGTTTTGACCTAAACTTATCCCATCATATAATTGAGTTAGACCCTAACACCAAGCTAGTTAGGTAGAAGCAAAGTCCTATAAATCCTAAATTATAACCACTAATGAGAAAAGAACTAATGAAACTCATAGAAGCTAATATCATCTTCCTAATTAAACACTCCTTTTGGGTGTCCAATTTAGTCCTAGTGAGAAAGAAGAGTGGAGAGATCAAGTTGTTTGTGCATTTCAGGGACATGAATAGAGCATCCCTCAAGGATCACTATCCTATTCAACCTATGGAAAAGATCCTCCAAATAGTAGCCTAGGATGAGATTTTTTCACTTTTTGATGGTTATTAAGGCTACAATCAGATATTGGTGTAAGAGTTTGATCTGTTCAAGATAACCTTTAGCACTAAATGGGGAACCTATGCATATAATAAGATGCCTTTTGAACTAACAAACACTGGTGTGACCTTTCAAATAGATATGGACATGGCCTTTAAGGTCTTAATAAATTATATGATCCTATTTTACCTTGATGATATAAATATTTTCTCTAAATGTGCAGTTGATCACTTAGATTATTTAAAGTAAGTCTTTGACATATGTAGAGAGTTTGGGGTATATTTAGACCCAAACAAGTGTGTATTTTCTATCCATGAAGGTTAGTAATTGAGGAAAATTATTTCTAAGGATAGATTTGCCATTGACCTAGAAATATTTGAAGCCATCAGGTCCCTTTATGTATTGAACCATAAGAAAATCCTCCAAAGCTTTTTAAGAAAGATAAACTTTGTGAGAATGTTTATACCAAACTTTGCTTCACTGGTCAAGCCACTTACCTCTATGCTCAAGAAGAATACGCCTTTTATCTGGACAAGAGAAAGCAAAGATGGCTTGAAGTAATCAAAAGGCCAATATCCCAAGCCCCCACATTTGTGAATCCATGTTATGAAAAGGATTTCATCTTATATGATTTTAAAGGAGATGAAAGCATCTCAAAAATCTTAGTACAACAAAATAGTGACAAAATGGATAATCCTATTGCTTTCTTCAATCGTGTGCTTAAAAATTATGAGTTGAGATATAGCTCCATGGAAAAACAAGTATTAATTGTGATTTAAGCATTGAATAAATTCAGACACATGCTCTCTAATAACAAGTTACAATGGATGGTCTCTCATCCAGGTGTGAGGGTTTTTGGTAAGTAGAGATATCAATGAAAAAAGATTTTGTTGGATCACCAAGGTGATGGAATATGATATTGGCATCCAAATCACTAGGCTCATAAGGGGAAAAGGATAGTGTGAACAATTAGAAGCTAACATAAAAGCTAAAGATAAAATGGTCCTTATGATGCAAGAAGGACAACTAGCTGATTAGGATCCTCCTAGTTGTTGGAATCAGAGCATGAAGGCCTTTCTCTAGTTAGGTGAGTATCCATAAGGGTTAAAAAAGACAAAAAAATACATTTCAGGTTGTGATTTATTCCTTATGTACTTTTCAATGATGTGTTGTTTAGAAAAGACACTAATGGAGTTTTTCTAAATTTTATAGAATATAATCAAATTGACAAGATACTTCAAGAGTTCCCTGATGGATTATCAAGAGGACATTACTTTCCTAGAACCACTATTGTCAATATCATGTGGTCCAATTATTATTGGCCAAGTCTATTCAAAGATGCTCATTGATGGGTGAGAAGGTATAAAAAATGTGCCTTCTTCATAGGCAAATAGAGGTTAGAAGCTCTTATGCTTAACCCAATCCAAACTTATCAGCTCTTCTCTCAGTGGATCATAGATTTCATTGGAATGCTCAAACCTCCTCCAAGTGTTGGACACAAGTGGATTCTAACTATTATAGACTAATTTATAAAATGGATATAAGCAGTAGCGCTCAAAGATGAAAATGAAACATTCATCTTTGATTACTATGAGGGTATTATGACTAAATTTAGTGTTCCAACTATGATTATCTCAGACAATGTTATGTATTTTATTGGGACCAGAATTAGTGAGTGGGAAGTCAAACATAATATCTATTTGAGCACCTCATTAAATTATTACCCCCAAGGTAATAGTTTCACTGAGTTAACCAATAAAAACTTAATCCATATCATCAAGCAAACCATGGAAAATAATTAAAGGACTTGGCATGCACATCTCAAAGTAGATCTATGGATAGACATAATAACACTAAAGAGGAAGATAGGTCATTCTCCCTTCATATTGGTATATGAAATAGAGGCTAGGATACTTATGTCACTTGAATTTCCTTCACTAAAGGTTGTCCACCTGCTAGAGCTAATTGAAAATGATCTTATGATGGTAAGTCTAGCTGAACTAATAGAGTTAGAAGAGACAAAGGGAAATCAATGCATACCTAGGAGCTTTAGCAAGCTCAAATAAATAAAACCTTTGATAAGAAGGTTATTAATAGAAGTTTCTAGGAGGGAAACTTAGTGCTCAAATGGGATATGGATAGATTGAAATCTAGGAAGCACACAAAGTTTTATGTAATATGGATTGGTCTTTATTTCATCACAAGATATAAATAGGGTAATGATTTTTAGCTCTTGAGGTTGAATGGAAAAGATTTATTGATCCCATTCAATGGGATCCATCTAAAGCATTGCTCTTAAAATTATTTTCAACTTGTATATAGTAGTTTAGTTGTATTTTATTTTCTCTAAGTGTTGTGGCATAGTAGCTTAGTTATTTTCTTTCCCTAGGTGCTTTGGCACTTTTATTTATTTGTGTTCTTGGTTTTTTTGTCCATATAAATGTGAATATCAGTTCTATTATTTAGGATTAAGTTGATCAAGTTACAATAGGGTTATCTTTTTAATAATCAATAAGTTTAAATGATTGTATGACCCCATGCCCAATGGATTACATAAAGTCTACTAGATTCCTACTTAGTAGGAAATCAGCGTATAGAGGTCCCTAAAATGTTGATCATTTTTTGTCACCATGGAGTAACATATGAATTCAACTCAAATATTTAGGATCAACAAGGAAGTCTTCTCAAAATTTTGGGTTGAATTTTATCAAAAAGGGGCTAAGTCAAAAGGGTAGAAAATATTTAGTGTATTCTCAAAATTTGGCCTTCGCACTCTTTGGCATAGATGAGTCAGATGTTTTGTGTAAATGTAGTCTACAAAATATTTGAAGACTTCATGAAAGTCATGCACAAGTGCAAAAACTTAGGAGTGCAAAATCTTGAGAAACTTGGAGGTGAAATATTTAGAAATTTTTCTAAGTCTTAAAAAACTTTGGAAGCACAAAAGGGCATAGTTATTAGAAGCATATAAGCATGGAAGAACAAAGGTATTTGAAGCACAAAATCATTGAAGTGCAAAGGTATTCAAATAACATAGGCTAAAAATATTGGGAGTATTAAAATATTAAACTAAAATTCAATCCCCTCATGGTTTTTAATCCCCTAAAAAAAATCCATGTGGCAGATCCCCAAAGAGTCTAGAAGCATGGAAGCTCAGAGCCATTGAACATTTTCCTTAAGTGTAGAGAGTGTAAGAAGTGATGCATGGAAAAAATTAATACAAAATCATAAGTGACTTGTGTAGACCTATAGAGTCCACATGGATATGAAGTTGAATCCCAAAGTGTAGACCTATAGAGCAAACTACAAAGTTCAATCCCATGGATGTTAATGAGCCACCAAGTGGTGAAATTAGAACTTGCAAGATTAGAGCTAATAACATAGAAAAGGAAAAGGAAAAGGTTATTGAAATGAATACATTTGGTAGTGCTGACTTCACTAATATAATAGCATAAATTTGATAGACTTTCTATCCATCAAGACCATCAAAGATAAGATTTGGCACAGGGATCATAGAATTTTGAGATGAGCAACAAATTAGAGAATGTTGAAATTGATATAGTGCATTAACTTGATTCCAAATCTACAAAATTCAATTCAAATACAGCTAACATGATGAGATAATTGATAGAGCATATAGGACAAATAAGTGTTTTAATGATAAGCATGGTGTGAAAGTCTTCATGGAGTAGCATTAAAAGTAAAAGCAATGGAATTACATCAAAACATTTTGAGGTAGTAATTAAAAAATATCTATAGTCATATTCCTACACATGAAAGCTTGAAAAATGATTTGTGATCATTAAGTGATTAAATATATTTTGTTATACAACTATTGAGAGAGTGTATTGAGTTGATAAGTTCAAACGTAAGACAATCATCACCATGCCTTGAAAACATAGTTAGAGTTTTGATTACCTTTGGCCATCCCTATCTAAGTTATAAAGATATTATGTTTCTCAATTTTTTATATTTAGATTAATTCTCTCAACTATATTTCTAATTTTTGTCAAGGACTCATGAGATTCCTTTTTCCTATAAAATCCTAGGTCTTACATTGTAAAAGGGTAGACATTTTTTTAGCATAGTAATGTTGCCAAAATTTTCCCTCCATGAGACATTTACCACTTGAGCCTTGCATTTTAATGAGAATTGAGTTCACCTCTTTCCTTTCTTATTTCATTATGTGTGCATCATGTGGTTTATTTATCTTTGCCTGTGGATTATCTTTGTCCCTTTAATTTTTGTCCATTCCCCAATACCTTCATGTAGAACTTGGATTTATCTTGTAGGTTGTATGTTGTGTGCATATAGGTCTATACAGATGTCACTTATGGATTGTTTGTCATCCCTCTTAGTGTTATATTATGTCATGTACCTCCATGCAAAATATTCATGTAATTAGAATGTTCTTTTTTGAGTATGTGTGATATATTCTTATCCTCTAAGATTTGTAGTGTGTTCTTCAAGGCCTAAAGAGATGCTTTATCTAGCATTGGTACATCACCATTATTTTAAGAAACCCCCTCTATCTCTTTTCCCCTCAAAATATTTTAGACTTAGGATTAGCTGTAAATTTCCATTCAACTCATTTAAGCCTGCATGTTGATCCTAAATCAAATGCATTCATATTAAAAGGAATTAAACCTTATCCAGAGGTTTGTCCCAAGGAGCACAAGTGTACCACACCTTAGGGGATGATCCCATTATTTCAATAAATAAATTCTTCCTCTTCAAGGGTGTATAATTCAAGTGATAATAATAATAAGGAAGAAAATAACATCTATGCATTTGTATTCATCAAATTAGATAAGCATATGTAGATGCATGCATAATATCTAGATGTGAAACAATATAAGAATATTTAAATTTTGAAATTGATCATATAAGTGAATGGTTTTTTTAGGACACGAACCATGGTGCTAGGACATTAACAATGGACACAAATGGTTGTAGGACATGAACATTGCACCCACTATTTTTTTTAAGGAGTTACTAATCCAAATTTCACACATAGGTTACTATAGTCCTAAATAATCTAGATCTATATTCACATTTGGAAATGTCTTGTATACTTTTCATGGTTTACATATATATATGTTATACATGTGGATTGGGAGGACCACCTTCGTGACAACATTGGATGATATCTTTAAGTATTAATCCATTTATCTAGAGGTTTAGGGGTGGAGACCCTAGGGAGGGGTATAAGCTTGAGTATCCCATAGAGAGTTTCAGAGTAGCACCCCAAGTGGTTTTGGGACCTTATGAGGGTATTTTTATATGATTTTAGTTGGTGTTTTATATATGCTTTTATTTTAGTACCCATGGTATTTAAATATAGCTTAGACAATTTCTTATTTATGTACCTAAAAATACACATGTATGCATTAGGTTAAAATAGAAATTCAAAGTAAATTATTGTATTATAAAATGGTTGAAGTTCAAAAAAATAATATTATTTCACACTAGGAAAACAACAAAATAATTTCAAAAATAAATCCTTAAAAATACTTAATGATTTTAATTATATTTAGAAAATGTATATGCACTACATCTATATATATATATATATATATATATATATATATATATATATATATATATATATATATATATAAGCTAGAACATAAATGTTTTATTAATATCACTGACTAAAACATGAGATATTTTTAGGAGAGATTAGAAGTATATGTGACCTCTTAATGCCAAAATTTTTGACATCTTATATTACGTTTTGAATCTTGAGTTGATACAATAAAGAAGAAGGTTATTGTGTTGATTTTTTTTCATATAAGGTTTTCCCCATGTGAAATTTTATGTATTGTGGAGCCTTATGTGCATACCATTTTTCCTATTCTATTTTGGTTAAAATATTATTTTAGTAATTATTCTCTTGTACTAGTTTATTGGTTGATTTATATTCATTTGGTATTAGCGGTAGGTATTAGAGTTGTGTGAAGGTTAGGGTTTATTTTACCCATAATAAAATATTTCTTCAAGTGGGATATCTACACATGAGAATATGTATTCAAAGTAAAATCACAAGAATAAAAATGATAAAGATTTTTAAAAATAATGGTCAACATGTTGAGTTGTGGAAGCTCTAGATAGAATATTTTATTATGAACAAAGACTAGTTAGTTGTTAAATCATGAGTACAACCTATAGGTATGAAGGTTAAATATTAGTAAAATATCAATAGGAAGAAAAAGATTTTAATTAAATTATGTCTATCAAATTCCACTTTTCTAATTGTATTGATAGAGAAAACTACTTAGGAACTATCAAAAAAGTTAGAAATTTTGTATTAGATAACGTCTCAAGTGAAAAATGTTTCTCTAAAAGAAGATATTTGTTTTACCCTAATTTTGAGTAATGGTGAGATTAATATAATTAAGATATAAATTTGAAATGTAATTCAAATTAATATATATGGAATTCAAGCATACATCTGAGTGTAAAAATATTGAGATTGATTCTTTTGATTTGATAAGGACATATGCTAAATATAGAAATACTAAAGAGATCATGATAGTTATCTTTCCTAGTTGACCATTTGAATGCAACTGTATTATGGAAGTCAAAATTAGTGATAAGTATACACATGGTTCATTCAGTTCTAAAACTAATTCATTGTTTGCATTGGGGTGGTTTTTTGGAATCAAATCAGTATCAATTACCCATACTTACCTATTGGTTAGTACTAACTTGTATGGAAATAGGTCACATTGATTATACAACCATTTTTAATTGTCTTTATTTTCCCTATGTTTTAAATCCCAAACCTTGATGATGTACATATATCTATAAATTAACCTTATTTACCTTAAAACATTTGGAATGATCTTAAGGGATATAAATTCATAAAATTAGATGAATTTTAGTATGTTTAGTTGACCCCAATTACCCTCATCTAATGATCTAATGGTGCTTACATATCCAATACTCCAAGGAGGAAAATCCATCCACATGTAGTTCTCCCACCTTGTATGATCATGAAATTATGCTCTTTGACTATGTATGAAAATAATGATTAGATTTGGTACTTGATAATGTTTAATTTGACTTATATTTTGAGTTATTTAGACTTGGATTTTAAATAATGGTGATGTGTATGCAAATTTGGAAGAATGGGGTAGATATGCTCAATGTGAAAATATCAAATAAGTGTGAAGTCCATTTTAAATGAGACCTTAATTTGTTTATATATGGATTCAATAGAATAATTAATGTGCCACAAAAACATTAATATTATGGGATGAACCTAAGGATAAGTTTGATTTTATAAATTACTCATTGTTGGAACTAGGTCAGCTTCAACTAGATTTGGTTGTTATCAACTAGCGATAATGATCGTAACTAACGATCTTGATATGTGTGAATGTGGATTGAATAAAAACTATGGAGATGTTTTTAAAGGATATTTAGTAGGTTTAAATCATAAAACTATGTTCTTATAGGTTTATAATATTGTAATATAAGAATTGACTTTTAAGATAACATGTGTATCATAGGATCATGAGGATGATTGTTAGATTATCCTTGTTAGTGAAATAAAAAGAAAAATGACTCAATGAAACTAGCATTCTAAACCTAAGACCCAGGGTGAGAAATGTAACAAAAAAGAAAAAAGGCAACAAGAAGATAAAATGACACTTTTATCTTTTTTGAGGATTCGAATAGCTTATTTGTAGGAAATGTTATCTTGTGCTCGGCTTATGGATAATGGCGTCTTCATTGACTATAATGATTTATGGGTAGCACCTCAACTTATTCACTTTGGTTTTGGCTTGGGCATGAATTATTTGTGTGAAGCTCCTCTTGTAAATTTTGCATAATAAGTGTGCACAAAAGAGCTTGTTTAGGAATGGTCATGGCACTTATATTTATAAGTTTTCAAATAACTCTAACCCAAGAGTACTCAGGATAGGATTAAGGTTAAAACTCAAAATTCAATTAATGAAGGCTTTAATTATGAATTTATGGAGGCATGGCTCAACATTTCTAATTTTTATGGCATTTATGTTGATATTTTACAATTATTGATTTTAAAGATGATGACATTATCATGACCTCATATTTTATTGAAAATTTCTTTTAATAAATTACATATTCACTAATTCAACGTGGAATTTTCACTTAATCAATTAATTTAATTTTCTTGGTTAATTATTTCTGCTTAGTCTTGTAGTGATTTCAAGAATTAGGTTAAATACCTCACTTAATTGGTAAAAAATGTTAGTTTACTTGGTTTTAAGTTGATTGCGATGAATATGTAAGAAGTTATCATTGTGTATAGGTTAATACCCAAAATAGGGATGTTTTGATGTAATTATAGGCACTTATGTTTAATGTGTAGATGAATTTATGATGTTTAGGTGATTTCTAAGATTAATTTTCATAATTTCATAGAAATCAGTCTAATATCTATTTAGACATGAAAGTGGCCAAAAAGGAGTGTCTACATTTTGCCCATTTTTGAGTAGGCATTGTGAGAAATTTGTTATATTGAAAATTTTAATGTTTGGAAAAGTGATGTATTGACAACCATATGTTGTTACAAGATAACAACTGCAATTTTATACCCCAAATCATGGTCGATTAGCCATAGATTACCCCTCGTTGGATCAGGTAGAAATTAATTTCACGAAATAGGCCCTCGAAAAGAGGAAACAATATGGTCTAGTAGTGATGGGGATTGAAATACTAATTTTTCCAAAGATAGTTATAATCAATGGTATAGTGATTTTCCTCTATAGTGGATGGGTCTAAATATTATTTTCCCAAAGGTATTTATAATCATTAGTGTAGTGATTTACCCTAGTAGGGCATATTGCTCATGGAATAAAAATTGTTTTTCCCTAATAAGGTAGGATATATCATTAATCAATCAAAATAATTTTGTCATGTCTGGGAAAATTAGCAAAGGTAGTTCACACAATAAATCCATAATATGGATGAATAATAAGCTATCATAGAATAACAACACAAATTTAAATGACCTACTAGTATGAAGATGAATGTTTGAATGAGCACATAATATGAACTAAAAAATAGTGTTTTTAAATGGGTTTCAAAAAGGCCCACTAACATGGTCTAGGTATAAAAATAGTCAAAAAATAAGAAATGTATAAGTGAATGGCGTTAAAATTATACCATAGATTCAAAAATAAGACCTCTTGGAATGAATGGAAGGAATTTAAGCACTAAGGGGTGAAATATTAAATTTTCAAGATATATATTCACCCCATGGGGTGAAATTTTTTCATTTTCACCCAAACCATTTATAAAATGGAGATATTACCTAGTAAGAGAAAATTGATGAAAAATCTCACATGGATGATGATGAAGGCATGTGAGCGACCAAGTCAGGGAACATGGGTGACCACCATATGAAAATCCACTAATAAGTCATCTCACTTGAGTTCTTTGGTCATTTAAGGCATAATTAATGTTATGTGTAAGATGAAAATTAGTGAAGTCACCATTTGTGTGGAAGGGAAAATAACAACTTCACCTTCCATTAAATGGTGACATCACCCAAACCTAAAGGAACTCACTAATTTGGTAATTTCGCCCAAAATAGGTGAAGTCATTATTTTCATGAAAAACAAACAATGGTGACTTCATTGAAAATCCTTGAAAAACATCAAATCCGTGACTTCTCTCAAAATATATGAAGTCACCATTATCACTCAAAATTAAAATGATGACTTTACCAAAGTTCCTAGGTAAAATGGTGACTTCATCAAAAACATCAATTAAGTCAAATTTAGGGAAAATAGAGATTAGGTATGAGATAACCATTAGGAAAACATTTAGAAGAGAGGAGTAAAAGAGTAGGTACTTGTTAGATAGTAGTGTATGCTAACACAAATCTATCTACGGTTACAAGGGTAGCTCAAGGTACTAACGACATGTGAGCAGTGTTCACTCTACTTATAGAATCTATAGATATAGATAAAGGACATGGTGGATTTCTTTCACATTTTGGGTCTATTGGATGTATCTCAAGTACTCATGATCAGAGAATGTTAGGCATATTTGAGTGCATTAGTAGAGTAGTGGCACTCATATAATTTGGCATTCTACCTACCGATAAGGGAGGCTACTATGATGCTTAAGGATACGTAGTATATCCTCAAGATACCTATGAAAGGTCAAAGGTTTTTTTGTATGTATCCATCATAACAATGAGTGGTTTTAGATGATTTAACCAGATATATAGATATTCCCATGCCACATGGGAAGCTTGACATTGATTTTATAGAGACATACACTAATATTAAGTTATATGATCTAGCCCTAGAGGACCCATCACCGCTAACACTGATTGATAGAGAGTTCATCATTCTTATGGTTATTTTTAGCATCATATTAATTCTTGACACGATTAGTTTGTTCTCTCACATGGGCTTAGGTGGATTGATCAGGGTTATGATTAAAGATACTACTAGATTTTCTTGGGGGCTAGTAGTATTAGCCTAGCTATATACAGACTTACACATCATGTCTAGCCAAGGAGGGTAGAGTATTAACACATTTTATTTATTCCAAGTTTAGGGATGGGAGCACATAGCCATTGAGCATCTAGTTGAATAGAGATAAGTACAAGTCCTATAATATCTAGTGGTATATGGTTAGGTTTAAATAAGTGCAAGCCATAGAGGATAACATGGTGAGATATATTTATATCAGCACATGCTAGATGAGTTCATGGTTTATTTATTCATTTGGTATCCCTACTTACCATATCAGTTATAATGGCCATGAGATATCTTGTACACAAACTTCATGAATTCCCAATACTTCTTGATAGGTAGATAGACCCACATTATTAAGGAGTACATACCTGATTGAGTGTTATGATAGTTTGTTATGAAATAAAATTCCCTGATAACCTAAGATGGTCTGCACACAACACTTAGGAGATTATTCCTATGATTATAATGATTCTTAGTAGTACACCTATGGATAATTATGGGTGAACTCAATGGATTCCATGGGCTTATGTAGGTGTCCCAACAAATGAAGGTGAGATGTTGTCCTATGTTATATGGTGGGTACAATTTTATCCTCTGATATTGACATCACCATTACAAGAACTAGGATAGGCACAAGCTGTAAATGCATAGGGTGGATAAGTTAAGTAGGGTTTAGATCAAATGGATATAGATGAGGAAAGTGAGGCTGAGACTGAGATGAGTATTGGTGCCAGTAGTAATAATAGTAGTTGGCATAGCAGGGAATGGAGATGATGATGATGGAGATGATTGGGGTAATGATGGGTTTGATACACAATCTATGATGGTGGACCCCAAATCAATAAGTATAGTAGGTACATCTATAGATCCAATCTAGGTAGGTCCATTTGGATATTACAGATAGCTTAGGCAAGATTCAGGGCTAGAGATGAGAGTGGGACATCTACAAGCCTAGGTTAGCTTTAGATATGGTCATATTGAAACCCTCAGATCATATATTGATTTATTGAAGGTTGAGACAACACATATGGTGTAGGTATAGGCATAGATTCAATTGGAAAGGGATCAAGTCATACTAGAGAGGGATTGAGCCCTAGTAGATGTTTATAGGCTCTAGTGTGAGTGGGATGAAGCTTAAGGTGATAGCTCACAAGGAGGGTTTTGTAAATCCTCTGATATAAGTATGAGGCCTCTTACTATCAACAGGCCTATGAGACTACAATCTCAAGAAATTAGTATATTACTAATTTCAAGGTATGGGATGTACAAAGGGCTAGTAGTAGGTCATCTCATTTTAGGACTATGACACATGGTGCAATATAATTAGGTAAGTTAGTATATCAGCCATAACCACTACCACCACCAAGACCACCTCCCATAGGACCCATGGATTCATAGAGTTAGATCTAATGTATAGCTTTGTAGTATTTTTTTATTTTTTCACTATGACATGTATATCTTTGTGATGTATATGACATTCATACTTGGTCTATGGACTTATACATGGACTATTTTTATTTTGATATATATATATATATATATATATATATATATATATATATATATATATATATATATATATATATATATGTGATGCTCTTCTATTTGCTTTATCTTGATTGGCCATGGTATCTTGTTTATGTTGTGTTGATGTTTATGCTCATTTCTCATTTCAAGCATGCATATTGCATAAAATTTATGCTATTTTATTTTCCATATGTATGCCATGTATATAAGATGCTCTATATTTATCTACTTATGTTGATGAGTAGTAATATATGCTTAATCAGAGATGCACATATGTATTAACACATAATATATTCATTGTGATTTGGTTTTATAGGTTTGGATTCTTTGGGGTATGCCTTTTATGAATAAGGGAAGATATTTATAGCACCAATGTATAGATAGATCCTTTAACCTAATTTTTATTATAACATGTGACATTATGCATCATAGTTATAAATAAATTATAATAAAACTATATGTTTTATGCATGGAAAAACTTAATTCAAATGAAAATATAAATAACTTAGTCATAAAATATGATCAATAAAATCCGAAGTGTAAATACAATGCAATAAACTAAGTGTAGGAGTAAAATAAATATTCACAACTTAAGTACAAGATATGAGAAATCAAGACTCAGATGAAAACCTAATGTAATAAGCCTATGGTGTCCAAGGAAAAGACAGGCACAAAACAAAATGTTAGTCATCAACCAATCAAAAATAAAAAAAATGATAAACAAACATAACCCTAAGTAAAAATTTAAAACTCAGACTCAAGACAATGTTAGTCATCAACGAAGTAAAAATAAATAAAGTTGAAAACTAAACTAAGGCACATGCAATAAACAACTAAGCTAAAGCAAGAGTAATAGACAACCTAAGATAAGGAGAAAAATAAACACATAATGTTAAAACCAAAGCAGTAACAAACCAATTTAACACAAAAGTGATAGATAACCTAAGATAATGCAAAGAATAAATAAATAAATAAAGCTATATCCAATGCACTCATCAATAATGTTGATGCAAACGTGATAGATAACTTAAGCTAAGTTGAAGAATGAACAAATAATATAGTGAAATATGATGCACTAAACAATCAAGTTAACACAAAATCAATAAATAACCTACTCTACAATAAATACAACAAAAAAATTAAGCTAATACAAATACAATAAACTAAACTAATATAAGGCATATAATAAATTAATGAATTTAAAAGTACTAAATTAACTATTCATGCATGTGTAATGGAAGTGTTATGCAAGGAAAAAGGTTGCCTCTAAGTTGTAGATAACAATGACATGGTATGAAAGCATAGGAAAAATTGGCAAAAGGTAGTCCTTGTGCTATATAGAATAATGACATAAGTATGGTGAGGGGGAATAGAATAATATGAAAGGGGTGGTCGAGCTAACTCCAAATGCACTAGGCAAATAGATGCTTCATACATAATCCTATGGACATGAGTTAAAATATATATTTAGTCCAAATGTAGTTATCTTAGGATGTGGGAAGAGAAGAAAATTGATGAGAATAAATGAAATTGATCATAGATGAAAATAGGAATGGGATCATAAAATGGTGAGAGCATGAAACAATAAAGGGTTAATGCTCATGATTGCGAGAATCTTAGGCACATGAACTCATGAAACTATGAGAACGTGGTTTAGGATAGAACCACACCAAAAGGCAAAATTTGAGTGTTCATAAATAGAAAGATACAACACAAGCAGTGTTTCCACCAAAAGTGGGATATAAAGAGATACAAGCATTGCAGATAGTGTTTGAGGAATGGGGTGCTCATTTGGATACGTATATAAAGATGACACGTGTACATGGATAGGTGGATATTCTATAGAGATAAATGAAGGTCATGTGATCATGAATAGCCTCACTACAATGCACCATTTGAAGGGGGTAGTCTCAAGGATGGATAGTAGTTTGGCTCATCTAGTAGATAGGTAGGGAGGACCAAAAACATAGATTTGTTATTGTATTATGTTTATATTAAATTTTTGTATTTTATCAAACATTGGATCCATTGATGTGTGCGTGTGTGCGTGCGTACGTGCGTGCGTGCGTGTGTGTGTGTGTGTGTGTGTGTGTGTGTGTGTGTGTGTGTGTGTGTGTGTGTGTGTGTGTGTGTGTGTGTGTGTGTGTGTGTGTGTGTGTGTGTGTGTGTGTGTGTGTGTGTGTGTGTGTGTGTGTGTGTGTGTGTGTGTGTGTATTTTATTTCTAGCACGTGTTTAATTTTTGATATTTTCTATGAGGAAATGTATGATGTATTTTTTTATTATTTTCTAACAATTGTGAACAAATGCATGTTTGAAAAGAATGATATAAAAATGTAAAATTTGGAAATGTAAAATATATTAGATCTCATGAAAAATTAGAATGTAAAACATATTAAATCATGTTTGAAAGCGTATAAAATGAAATATAAATAAATTTGTAAAACATACTAAATCAAGTTGCAAAAGCATGTTAAATGTAGCTAAATAATAAAATAGAATGAAATCTAAAACACACTAAATCTAGTTGAAAAATCATGTAAAACATAAAAGAAGGAATAAAATGTAAAACACATTAAATCATGTTGTGAAGCATTTAAAACATAAGTAAATGGATTGTAATACTAAAAATGTAAAGCATAATAAATAAAGTTGGGAAGTGTGTAAGATATAAGTGAGACCATAAAATCAAGTTAGAATAACATGTAAATTTATGTAAATCTCTTGTTTATAAGAAGTATGGCTAATTTCTAACTGGCTCGAGGTATGAATCTTGAGTATTCTTTGTGAGGAAAGCCTAGTCCTATCCAATGTCTTACAGTGCAACTCACAAAAGATAAAACAATAAGGTAAATAATGGTAAATAGTAATGGATGGTAAAGGAATGTTTTTGAGGAAGGTTTAGTCCTATCCAAGGTTTTATATTTCAACTTACAAAAGGGGAACCAAAGGGGTCTGATCAATTAACAAACATTATTCATCAAGGAGTAATATTGAGAATGTTGTAATGAAATAAGGAATTAAAAATGCATAACAAAGGTGTTTTTAATAAACCTTAGTAGGCATGACACATACTAAGTAAATAGTTAGGTGCTAAGAATTTATTAGATACCAAATTTAGAAGATAATTATTCATAATAAACATAAAACTTTGTAGGTGAATAAGTGTATTACTAGTATCATCTCATTATGGTTATATATATATATATATATATATATATATATATATATATATATATATATATATATATATATATATATATATATATATATATATATATATATAATAAAATTAAAATGGGCATACCTTCCCATGAAGTGTTCCCCATTCCTTAAGACCCCTTACAGAGCCATCAGTTTAATATGAAGATTGATTACTTACATAAAAAAGTAGGTAGCACTTGTAGAGAAATTTTGATACCTCATATCCTACTCTACTGGCCTACTATAACATAATGGACCCCATCTCTATCATGAGGCCAAATGTGGAGTTTCAGATTCAAATATAAATAGGAGATGTGCTAAGATATGAATCACATATTTTGGTGTGATTTTGACTTTTGAATGTTTATTTTTAAAAATTTATCATTACCTTTTGTTTAAATGATTTGGATTTTAACTTTTTATGAATTTTTCAATTCTTCCTCCATATAGATTCAAAATAACCAAACATGAGTGATAAAAATTACAAACATAGATAATCTTTAAGCTTTACTTTTAGGATACAAAATACCTAAAGATTTTGTCATGTTGTTAAATAATTAGGCTTACCCATGAACATGTGATCTCAAGACTAACCATATTTTTTCTTAGTATGAAAGGAAGGTAAAGGGAAAGTGGAGATCAAATAGATATATGTATGTAGTTATACAATGAGAAACATGTTTACTACTGATCATATGGTAAATATAGGATATTAAAGTGGTGTGTATTTTAAACCATGTCATAATAATAACTATCTTTTTAAAACAACTTACATAAAAATCATAAAAGAAATCATCTTAAAGAAAAAAAGGAAAAAATCAATGAAAATGAAATTAATGCATCAAACATTTCCAAGTGATAATTAAAAGATAAGATCAATATATTCTCATAAATAAAATACAAATCATATGAAACTATAATAAATAATGTGATGAAACACCATGATGTGTTCATAAGTACTAATAAATTTAATAACAAACATCATCCATAACATTTGATACATCCTAGTGTAATTATACTCTAACTTGATCAAAGTCTCATCAATATTTCCAAAAGGTCATGAAAAGACTTCTTGATGCACTATCTCTACTAAAAAAGTGGATATGCTAGAAGAAGAATGATAACAAACTTCCCCATATTTAGGAATGTATTTTATAACTATCTTAGGTGTAGGTAAGGTCTTGTTTGTAGACTATGCCTTCTCTAGGTGAAGTGTATCAATGTATTGTTGAAGGTATCATCAATGAGTATAAGAATGATTATGTGTACCATGAAATAATAAGTGCATTTAGGATAAAACTATGAAGGTCAATTCTCTATAGTATAAGTATATCTTGAAGCTTCATGATGTTGATGTGCATGATAATCCATGGCCCAATGACCAAAAATTATATGGATCTCACAATATAGCTCATATACCCATCATGCTAAAAAAGGGTCAATCTTAGGCAAAGGTAGTATTCCATCACCAATATGAGGATAATTTAGAATAGTATCAATACTAGTCTAGGCTAAATAAAGAGATGAGCTAAAAATAGGTCGACATAGTGTAGCCAACATATCTAGAGGAAGTAAGTTGTAAGTATCATGATATCTATCAAACCAATAAGGTATTGTCATAGGATGATCAAGAAGCATGCTCTGAAGAGGCTCAGTTGTGACTATAAGATTAGTGTGTGTGCGTTCCATCTCATACATGTGATCATCATAAGAATAAGAACTAATATTAGGTATTATAAAAGAAGAAAGAACTACATGAATAAAAATAAGATAATTTTATAAAGAAGACTAATATTTAAGTATATCTACATTTTTATCTTGGAAAAAAATTGTCTAAAAAGGTGTCATCTAAATAATATCCATCATTATATTCAAAAATTTGAACAATATTACATGCGTCGATGATTTTATTAGTTGAATAAGCATGGTGAATGGATTGTTTAGTTTTTGTTAGAGTAACCAAAATTTTGACTAATGGTTTTTGACAAGACTGAGGTCATAGAAAAGGAGATAATTTCACAATTATATGAGGATAGAGATCGTAAAATGATTTTCAAACTGATCTCATCTAATTCATCATTATCTAAATCTAAAATATTAGATTATATGTTTCCTATTAATTTAGAATGACAATTTTAATATCTATTAGAGTTAACAAGATAATTAAATTATTGTGATTTACTAAATGGTATTCTAGGTAAAGGTTCAAAGGTAGGTATTTTAAAAACAACTCATTCTTGGAATTGTTTAAAATTTCAAGTGTTATCTCTTTGAATCATGTATATAATACCATTATGGGAAACTTCACATATTGACATGCTAACAAGACTATTGATCTCATTCGGTGTGTCCAAGGTCGACTAAGTAAATTTTTATAATAAAATGGGAAGTTAAATATCATGACTTTGACAATACTGTGATGTAGGGAATTGTGATGGGAATCCAATCACAACCTAAAGGATGTATTTATCATCTATCATATCCTTGACATATACTTTGAGTAGATTTGAGTTTACATTCAGAATATATAAGTATTTTAATGAAGGCTTGTATCTTCATCAATTAATGCACATTTAACTTGCATATATCCTATTTATATACTAATGAATAATGGTGGATTACCTGGATGAAGAAAAATCTCATCAGGGATCATTGAAGAGATAGGGAATTTGAGTGAGAGAAGTATCTACCATTTCATCAACATAGATAGACATTTATTCTCACTATTGAATAATGTTATCTTCAGACCCTAACAAAGTAGCTTCTTGTCCCACACGTGGGGGATTAAGGATATTCATTTCAAATAAAATTTGCAATAAAATATTGTGATGATGAGAAGTTATCATGAGTTCTAAGAAAGTTATTTGATATGGTATATGTGAAAGTTTGGCTATAGGATCCCATTCATTATATCTCATTAGAATTTTATATGATAAAAGTGCATAGTGTTGAAGTAAATCCTTTGAGGGTGTAGTGTAAGTACATTGAAATTTATGTTGGTAAGGTGTATTCGATTGAGTTTTATTTAATATAGGTTGACTGATTCTATTTGATTATGTTGTCTTAGATGATGTGGTTGAATTATTATTTGCTTATTATGTTTCAAAGGAAGAATTAACAATGATGAAAGGTTTTGGGATTTTTGAGTGAGGTTTCTTAGTTAAAGGAGTATAATTTATCTTGATAAAGTGTGAATTGTTTTTTAACTGGGTCATTGAATTTGACACTTGTGACTTTTTTGAATTTATTGGAGTTTGTTTTGATTACCCCAATTCCATGAGATGGGATGGGTAACAATCTTGAAGCATATAAAACTCTGGGAAATAGTTGTAGTTAGAAGATGGACAATGATTGATGTAATAAACCACTATCCTCATATTATTCATATTAAAAAAATTATCATCATTCATATTAGGATCTGTCAAACTTTCAACACTGTTAGTAATGGGAGGTTGATTAGAATTAGCTTGATGATTAGAAAGGGGATCCTTATGAATAGCTTTTTTTTTTTTTTTTTGATTAAAGGCCTCATGTATAGTTTTAGCTTCATGAGCATTAGTTACTTCATTATAAGCTTGTTTATATATATGTATGACCAATTCATGATCAAGTTTGGGTCCAAGAAGATAGTCCATAGAAAAAGTTTCTTAGTTGGCACAATGTGTCATGAGAATGGCCCCAAATTGAATGAAACCAAAAAAATTAATGGGAATCATACCAATGATTTTTAGGGAAATTAGGATTGAGATCTTTTGATGAAAGTGGAAGAAGATGTTTTTAAATATCTACTAATGAAATTTGTTTATGGACATCTACATTATGTACTTGAGAAAATGTAAAACTAGGATGAGAATTGTTGGAAATTGATGTTGAAGGAATAGACTCTGTGAGATTACTTGGAGCAAAAGATTCAATGGTGTGTGCGGAATCATAGGTATCTTTAACACTATCATTAGTTTCATTTATTTTTTTGTATTTCACAACTATATGGGTCCCTATTGGAGGGCGTGAAGGATTGAATTGTCATATAAGTAAATCTTTAAATTTAGCTTGGTCGAGGGCTTTTTCTAAATATTTTAGAGAAAGAGTCCTCACATGATAATATAATTTAGATTGAAAAGCATTAGTGAATAAATCAAATAGATTATCATCATACATATTAATCTTAGATTTTTTAAACAAGGTTTTCCATCATTTGATGAACACTTGTGATGTTTTAGATTATAATTATTTATAATTGATAAAATTAGCTAGGTTATATTAATGAAAATCATTGGTTTTGAATTATTGAACCAACTCATTGACTAAGGATTCTAAACTAGAGATAGAGTGAGTTTTAAGTTGATTATACCAATCTAGAACATCATCAAAGAAGGTTTTAGCTAGTAGATTCATGTAAGAAAAGGTTTTAATCTTAACCCAATCCTTGTATAGGTTTACAAAAGTATTAAAATGTAAGGATGGATCAGTGGATCCATTATAAGTAATAGTGGTAACTATGCCACCTATGACTATGTTTATAATTTGAGGAATTGGATGTTCATTTTTAAGTGTTTAATGGCCATCTTAAGAAGTGTCAGTTGTGGTATAACTTTACCATGTGCATATATAAGTGGGGATGGGGGGAATTAGGGTTTTTCACCCCCATGGAGTAGGTTGAGAGTGATTTTTGAAATGCATTAATTTATTTTACACTTACATCTTTTTATTGGCATTATTGGTTTAAAAAGTGGAGATTTGATTTAAAGTTTTCTATAATAGTTGATTAGTGTTAATGGTATTTTTAATAGTGAAAGTAACATGGGATACATTAGCATTGTGTGAGGCATTGATATTTTTAAATGCACTAGTAGCTTGAGATGTGCTAGTGTCTGTATGGGTTTGAGTATTAGTGTGGGTATTTCAAGTAAACACATTAAAGGTCATTCTTGCCATGTTTATAGAAATGGTTGTCATGGAGGATGAATAAATCATGGAAGATGATTTCATGATAGTATAATAAGGAATGAGAGAATAAATGTGTGTTAGAATTCATAGAACGATTTACCCCAAATCTTGTAGCAAAGCTAGGTGAAGGTGAATGGGGTTCTCGGATATGAGGTCCCATCATGAGGTTATAAATGACTATGGTATCCTTACCATGATGTAGATGGTTTTTTTAATGAATAGGATAATTTTATAAATATATTAAAGGTCACTTTAATCCTTGACTATTTTTAGGAATAGAGGATTAAGAGAAGTAGAATAGGGAGGAGTCCCATAGTTGGTAATTCTAGAAGTAACATAGATATTGATAAGATCAAGATTATCTAGTAAATGATATGGTAGATACATATTAGAGTATTTATGAGGGTTAGGAAGACTCATCATGTTAGTTTAATTTTAATGTGCAACTTTTTCAAACAAATATTATATGATGAAAAGCTTATGTAGACACTTACTAGATAAATGAAGATCTAGATGTTGAAAATTTAAAGAGATCGATCTGGTCAATCTGATTAGATTAATAAGATAACATAAAATATGAAAATAGACTAATTTGAGATGGTCAAGATAGTTGGAAAGGTTAGAAGATAGAACATTTTGTAACCTAACGAGGTCAAATTGGTTGATCTAGTTGGGAAAATAGGAAAATAGAATAGTATGTAATCTAACTAGGTCAAACTGGTCAACCTTGATGGAAAATCAAGGAAATAACATAATATTAGTTAGATAATATTTCATTATTATTAGGTGTATTTTCTCTTTATTTTTATCTTCTTGTGTGTAGCTCAAGAGTCCCGTAAGAATATGAATGGACTGCTTGGTAGGTGTAGCTCAAGAGTCACATTTTTGGCTTTTTATTGTTTGCTTTTGCTTCATTTCAATTTGAATCATGAAATAAAATTTCATTGTTAATCCTTAAACTTCACTTTTGACCTATCATTGGTATTAGAGATCAGATTTTATTAGTCATTTTTTATCTCCTCTATTCTAACTATATGGATTATAAATTTGCATATGTTATATTTTCATTAAAAGACTTATGTCTTTTGTAATATCAGTAGCATATAGTTTTAACTTGAAAAAATTTGGGGTTTAGTGATTAGTAAAAGATGCTTTGTTTATATTTATGGATATAATATTCTAAGCCATGGACTATCATTAGAATCTCTATGTTTCATTTTTGGCTGATTTTGGTTGGTGTAGTCTATTGTGACCTGCACCTGAATGGTGTTTGGCGTCATGGACCTATCATTGATACTTGGAACTATTGAATAGTCTTCAGACTTGCATGTAAATTTGGCTACATGGATCTACTGTATAACTACGTGAAGTTTGGAATAGTGTTTAAATTCATATTATTATTTTTGATTGCAACATATCCAACTAGCATTTACTTCATAAGAGATGCGTGGAATTTCTATCTTTGGTGTCTAGTTTGGCATTTGGCTACATGTTTCTACTAAGGCATTTTAGGTGACAAAGTGTCATTTTAATTCTATTTATTGGTGTCAACTCAAAAACACTATTATTATTGAAATTTTGTTTCCAAAAAGAGTTTAATATTATATTTTAAAGAAAGCCATACTTTTCAATTATGCCAATATTGAAATATTCTCAAACAAAAGCAAATATGTATAAAATTTTAATCTTTTTTTTAAAAATCAAATTCCTTTTTAAATTTTTTTTTTCAAATTTTTCAAATTTTAAATTTGAAAACATATAAAATTTGAGCACTTTTTTGCTTTGAGGCATGCTACTCCAAGTGAATTTGGGAAAATAACAACCAATTTTTGGTTTCAAGGATAAATAAGGGGATCTACTCTTTTTACCCATTTCTATATGTTAAAAAATGTATATCCATAAATTAAAAAATTGAGTATATTGATGTATGAGGTTTTCTTTTTAAGCCAGTGTTAATGACAAAGAAAATCCTTTTCATTACCTTTGAGTATATAGTAAATGGGACCATTTTGGAGTGATAATAAACCAATTGAGGTTAAACAAAAATTTAAAACCTTTAAAAACTCAAATAAAATCTCAAAACCATGAATTCCATCAAATCCATTATTGGCACTACATTGATTAACAAAGATAGTTGGTTATAATGGTCTCAACAAGTAGAGAACACACCCATATTCAATGACCTATGGTTCTATATTTGTGATGGGACAAGACAACTAGCTAAAACAATAAGGAATGCAAAGGACATACAGGCATGGAAGCAAAAAAACCAAAAGGCTTTGTCCTTAATGAGGGTATAAATGGATAGAGATGTGTTTCCTCATATAAAGGGGTGTAATAACCATGGGAATCATATCAAAAAATGAAGAACCTATATAACTCATATTCAGAGTTGGAATTCATTCAGTTGTAGTCAAAACTTTTCAACCTAGAGTTGAAAGATGGTGATGTGATGAGATTGGCTTTAGAGATAAATAATATCAAACATTATGTTGAAGCAAAAAGTGCCAAAATTGACATATGCATGACTACATTTATAAAATCGCTTCTTCCCAACTATTAAACCTATTTGGAATATCTACAAGCAAACAATTAGTTCAAGACTTTCACATTTGACCAGTTGGTTGAAAAGATGGCCAAAGGAGAAAAGGCATTTAGAAGGAAAATAGAAACCAAAATAGGTGAAAGTATGTGTTATGTCAAAAAAAACTCTTCCAAAACATCAAACAAGTCCATGTATTACAAATATTAAGAAAATAATAAGTTAAAGAATAAGTACAAGGGAAAAGGTGGCAAAAATGAAAATCATAGTGGTCAAAATCAAAAATAGAATGATAAATATAACATCTATTTATCATTGGCGTGATAGAAAATGTATCCATGAGATTTATGAATGCAAGACTCCATGGGAGAAAATTGAAGCATAATGTAAAAATAAAGAAGGAAATTCAAAGAGATAATCAAAAGAATCAAACACAACCCAATTCACTAGTAAATATATGTTTTTTAGTACAGATGATGAAGCAAACAGTGTCTCGATTAGTTCCTCATGGTTTGATGTTTGGGTTCTTGATACTGGTACCACTCAACATATGAATTTTTAAAAAGACTTCTTTAGAGAGTACATTGAATAAAGTTATGAATCAATATACCTCATAGATAGATCAAGTCTACAACCACAAAGAAGAGGTATAATTTGACTCAAGTGTTTAGAACTTCTAGACTATAAACTTGAGAATGTTCTCTACCTTCCTCAACGAAAATTAAACTTATTGTCCTTAGTGTTCATAAGGCAACAAGGCCATTCCATTCTGTTGGATAATGGTGATGTCACAATTAGGAGAAAAGATGATAATGCAATCGTCTTGACTAGATATATGAAAGGAAAACTACTCAAACTGAAGGCTGAGCCATCAAATTCAAGGAATTATGCTAATATTGTGGAAGATGAAATGTCTCAAAACATGTTGTGACATGATCAATTTGGGCACACTCATTATAAAAACATCCATGTACTGTAAAATAATGGTGTTGTTGGTGTGCCTACATTACCCACAAAATTAGATGAGAAGTGTAAATCCTGCATCTTAGCTAAACATGCAAGAGAACCATTTCAAAAGTCGCAGTGGAAAGCAAACATAAAATTATAGCTTGTTCATTTAGACTTGTGTTCTCTTCTAATCCTCTCCATTGGTGGTCATAAGTATTTCATGATGTTCATTTATCACTACATTAGGATGACATAGATATTTTTTTTGAAAAAGAAATCAGAAGATTTCAATACTTTCAAGAAGTTTTGAATAATTATTGAAAATGAAGCACAAACCTGTATTGAGACACTTAGGATAGAAAATGGTGGTGAATTCACATCAAATAAGTTTGAATCCTATCTTAAGAAAAATGAGATCAAACGCCATCTCGTTGTTACTCACACTCCACAAAAAAATAGAGTAGTTGAAATAATGAATAGAACTATGATGAATATGGTTCATGTAATGTTGTATTTCAAAGGGGTAAATTTGCACTTTTGGATAAAAGTAGCTAAAACAATAGTATACCTTCATAACAAATCACCATAAATAATTTTTGAATCAAAGACTCTGTATGAGATGTAGTGTGGTCATCTCCCTTCAGTGTGACATCTTTGTATTTTTGGATCCACTTGTTACACATTGATTCCAAAGGAGAAGAGAAACAAAAGGCACCATAGGAGTCAAAAATGCAACCATTTGGGATATTCTAATTCCTCCAATGAATTTAGGCTATACGATGAGAAAGATAAAAAGGTTTTGTCACAAGAGAAGATATCTTTTATGAAACTATAAAGGACAAGAATCATATTGATTGGTAGTTGAGTCAACTAGACAAATATGCCAAGTTTGATCTATATAAAGAGAGTGATTTGAATGTTCCGGACAATGAGTGAGGGACACAAAATTGGGAATATATTTATTTTCTATTATCTCTTGTATATGAGTTTGAAACTCCTCCTAAAGGAGAGAATGAAACTTCATCAGATATTAAATAGGGGCCAGTTAAACAGAGGGAAGATAGTGAAAGAACTTCAAAAGATGAACCCAAAGCACCTGCAACATAGAAAAAGATACCCAAGTGGGACACTCAAATACTAAAATATGTGAGACCTGATGAAGTTGGTAAAATAAGAACTCTAAGTGCACATGTAACCTCATTTCAACTAGACAATTATATTGATTCAATTTAGGACATGATTGAAAAACTCACATTAGATAATTCTCAAGAGGAAGTCAATGTTACATTTGATTTAGAACTAATAACTTTCAAACAAGATGAAAAGCCTAACTCTTAGATAAAATCAATGAAAGATGAGTATAATTCACTGGTGAAAAATGGGACTTGGAATCTAGTTGATCCACTATATGGTTGAAAATGGATCGGTTGCAAGTGGGTCTATCATAATAAATACAAGGTAGATGAATCACTGGACAAGCACAAAGCAAGGCTTGTCTTAAACGGGTTTTCTCAAAAGGAATGAATTGACTACAATTAAACCTTTTCACCTATAATAAAATGGACTACCATTCAGACCATGTTTGCTCTGGTAGCTCACAATGGATGGAAAGTTCACCAAATGGATGTTAAAACTACATTTATGAATGGAGACCTCAAGGAAACTATGTACATGACACAACATGATGGTTTTGTATTCAATGGATAAGAACACAAGGTGTGTAAACTAGAAAAAAATGTTGTATGGTTTGAAACAAACCCCTAGAGCATGGTACAAAAAACTAACTGAGAACCTTATGAACATAAACTTTGAATGTTTTGAGTTTGAAGATGTGACTCTTTTTATCAAAATATTTGTATTTATGGTGGTCTATATTTATGATTTTCTCATCATAGGTAACAATGAATGGTACACTACAAAATTCAAATCAAAGTTGATGAAAATCTTTGAAATGACTTATTTGGGTTATCTTCATTACTATTTGGGTATTGAAGTAATTGAAAAACCAAAGTATTTCTTCATCACTCAACAGAAGTACAGTGGTGACATTCTAAGCAAGTTTGGAATGGAAGATTGTAAGCCTCTTAGCACACCCATGGAATAAAATCTCAAATTGACATTTGAAGATTCAACAAATTTGGTTGATTCCACTAAATATAGATAGCTCATTGGAAGTTTGATTTATGTGACTACCATTTGACTAGATATATCATATGCAGTTAGTGTCCTCAAAGATTCATGCAATAACCTAAGGATAGTCATTGGGTATTATCAAAAAGTGTCCTCAGATATATCAAAATCACACAATATTTTGGACTCAAATGCTCTAGGGTAGGATACTTTGAACTGGTTGGGTATTCAGATTCTAACTATGTTAGTGATCATGAAGATGGAAAGTCCACCTCAGGTTTTTTAATGAGTTTAGGAATAGCAGTTATCATTTAGAAATCTAAGAAGTAATCAGTGTTGGCTATTTCTTCAGGAGAGGTAGAATATATGGCCACTTTAAAGGCAACTCAAAAGATCTTATGGCTCAAAAGGGTTATTTCATAATTATAAGAACAACAATATTTGTCATCACCTCTCATGGTTGACAATACTTCTACAATCTAAATGGAAAATAATCTAGTCTTTCATGACTGAACCAAGCACATCAACACCACATTTCATTTGATTTATCACTATGTGAAAGATGGTATTGTCAAGTTGTAACATTTCCTGACAGTAGAGCAACCAATAGACATCCTGACAAAGGTGATTGGACAAGAAAAAATTGAAAAGTTTAGAGGAATGCTTAGTCTAACAAAAACCCCTATAGATTAAGGGGGATGTAATATTGGTTAGATAATATTTCATTGTTCATAGGTGTAGTTGTTCTTTATTTTTGTCTTCTTATGTGTAGCTCAAGAGTATTGTAGGAATATGAATGGACTACTTGTTAGGTGTAGCTCAAGAGTCACATTTTTGGCTTTATATTATTTGTTTTTGCTTCATTTAAAGTTGAATCATGAAATATAATTTCACTACCATTCCTTCAATGTCATTTTTAGTCTGTCAAATTAAATAATCTCTAGTCTGACTAGGTTGAGCTAGTTGATCTAGTTGGAACAGCATAGAATTAAAATAGTCTATAATCTGACTAGGTCAAGCTATTCAAGCTTATTGGAATGGCAAGAAGACAAAATAGTATGTAAATTAACTAGATCGAGCTAGTCAATCTAGTTGAAAGAATAAGAAAGTAAAAATTCAAAGTTTAAACACACAACATAGAATTTGTATTAATCCTATCTACTACATTCTTTAATAAAACATAGAATGGTAGACAACAATCAATAAATAATGTAATTTAGATGTTAAATTATCTAACAAAAGACTAGGAAGTTTTTACTAAAGGTTATGATTGATAATGTAGGATTTCAAATATACTACCTTATCTATTATATAGTGTCAGCCTAATGTTTTAGAGTGTTAAATATGGAGGAAAATTCATTTCCATAGCCCACTGTACCCATTTTAAAGGGTAAGCTAGAAGTAACTTCTCAGCATTAATTGCTAACTGATGCACCACACAATCAAAAAAATAGTTGGATTCTTAACATTACATATAAAGGGAAATCCTAGGCATTTCCTAAATACCTTGAGGTATAGGGAAACTAAAGACCATGTTTAGATTTGTACTATGGCTAAGAGTATTAGGTCAAACCCCTCACATCACGATACCTAGAAATGATAGATAAGGATCATAAATAAAATATCATGTATCCATTCATAATAGTAGCTAAATAGTTTTAAAACTATCAATACATATTTTATAGGAAACCCAAGAAAAATGAAAATAAAGGTGAAAATCAATTTTATAGAAAATCAAATTTTGTATTTTTTTGAAAGCAAATAAACAAGCAACCAGCTAGAAATAAAAGTGATTGTATTTTAAATGAAATAAGTGATTGTAATTGAAATGAAATCAAAGTTAATTTATTTTGCCTAAGAAAATAGAAACATATAAAATAAGATCAATAGGATGATCTCATTGGGCAAAAAAGATAAAATAAAGTCAAGCTGGTAAACTTGACCTTTTGTAAAATAGACCATAACAAACAAGGTCGATCATGTTGACTTAGTATGATGGCATTAAAAATAGGCATAGAATGAGATCAATCTAGTCTATCTAGGTGGCTATATGGGTTTAATTTTATAGAACTAAAAGAAATTGGAAAAATAATACAAAATTTGAATTTTAGGTAAGAAGTGGGAAATGAAATTTGCTTAAAATTTTGACAAAATTAAAATACTAGATTGTTTTTAATGAACCTAGAAAATAATTTAATGTCAACCATGTCAATGTAATAGTTTTTCTTGAAAATGTTGAATTGATGTTTGACTGGGTCATCCAAGCAAGTTTTTGATTCTATAAAGGCTGAAAATAGTGTTATTGAACATGATCAATTCATTCGATTTAGTTTTATATATATATATATATATATATATATATATATATATATATATATATATATATATATATATATATATAAGAATGAAATCAAGACAGTTACTTTAGTTAGGCACAAAAGATAGAAAAAATTAATTGAATTGGTTGATTTGACCTAGTTGTTTGAGATTAAAAACCTTATGTATAGAAAATAGAATTGGATAGATGTGGTTGATGCAATTAAAAAACATGTGCACATAATACACAATTCATTTGAAAAGATCAACTTAGTTAGAAAACCTATGCACATAATACATAACTAGGTTGATGGGATTGACCTGGTTGAAAACATGCACACAGAATATAAAACTAGATTGACAAGCTCAAGTCAATTGATTGTAAATAAAAATTAAAAATTTAAGGGTTAGATTCATGTTGTGTTCACCATAATGTATTCAATGAATTAGGATGAATCTTTAACTTTTCATAGTTAGTCGATTCCAAGCTTGAAGAAGGTAATCTTGCTAAAATAATTTATTATATAGCTATTTATATTAGGACATGACGAGGGTTCCAAAGCCTCGAAGAAAATGATATTATTCAATAACCCTACCTAGGCCTACAATACATAAAATAAAACATAATCTAGAGCTCACTAAAGCTTGTAGCACAAAGGGGGATAATTAGTAATTAATAAAATAAAATATGTAAATATAACTCTACTCGATTTTATTTAGAGGTAACCTAGGTAATGTGTACTTAATTTTGTAATGTGTACTTAATTCCTAACAAGATCGACTAGGTTGACATAGTAGGAAAATAAAGAAAAAGGGTTGTATGCTTAGTTAGGGGCTATTTTTGAAGTTGAAGTAATTGATGAGTGTATAAGTGGGTTTTAATTATTTAAGGAGTTGGATGAAATTATCTTGTAGTGGTTTTAGATAATGGTATAGGGACCAAAAATATTTTGAAGCACTAAAGGTCTACCCACCCCTTTTTTGGTTCACCTTTTAAGGTGTGCACTTAGAAATATTGAAACTCGATACATCACTACAAGAGATAAAGTATCAATAAATGATAAATTTTGAATATATATATATATATATATATATATATATATATATATATATATATATATATATATATATATATGAGGCATCCATGGTAAATCATTATTTCTTTAATTAAAGTTTCATTTTTAGGGCATCAAAAAACCTTAGAAAGTTTGTACTACCTTAGAGGACATTTTTGGAAAGCATAGAAAGTTGAGGCATTCAAACTAGAAAATAAGTTCATTACTTTTAGTCTATAAATTATCCTAAAATTGAGTACTTCATCACTCTATTCAAGTGTTTGATACTTTTACTTTGAGAATGGTGAAACCAAGACTGATGAAAAATTCATTATGACTATCCTGTTTAAATTGAATCATCTTTAGTTTTTGCTTTAAATTAATACACACATCAAGACTCTATGGGATTTGCATATGTATCACTAATTATTGAATATGTTATGTGATAAAATTCATAGAGAATAGGATAAAATTATTTCTATAATTAAATTCTAACCTTAATGTAATAATCAACATAATTAGTTGTCAATGATATTAATGCAATGTCACAACCCAACTCTAGTGAAGGGAAGCACCTTGATAATAAAAACATGAAAGTAAATCCCAAGCCTAAGGACATTTCATTAACTCAAAATAAAATTTCCCAAATCAAAATAAAATCAAAGTAAAATTAAATTTCAACATCAACCAATAATGCTGTAATTGTGTAATAAAAAATCCATGTTCAACATTAATGTTTAAATAAAATGACATATCTAGAAGCAGAGATGAAAAAATGTAGCTTTTTCTTCCCAAGATAGGAGTGGAACTTTTTGCAACAACAATAACACCTATGCCTAAATTGATTATTCATTCATAATCCTCTCACCATGTGTATCATGATAGCTCATTATATATAATGTAGAACAATATATCAACAATTAGATTTTTAGCTTCTGTGAGCAGGTAACCATTAAACTTTAGCATATTTTCCTTTCACCCCTTAGTGAAATGGTTTCATCATACATTAAGACTACTTTCCTATACATTATTTTGTTGATTAAATTTAGTGTACAACCTATATCTAATAGAACACTTCCCACTCTATAGTGAAAAACATGACTTTCGAATAGAAATGGTCTAGTGTCAAACCAAATGTTTCTAATTTCTGATTTTTTAGATGTAATGCATGGATGCACATTTCAAATGAAAATTAAAAATAAATGAAAAGGAGGGACCATCCTTCAATAATTTTTAGATACTATAAAGATGTGAAATCACATCATCATCTTGTTCTAGGCACCACTAAATTGATTTACTAATGGGATTTGTAATTTTATGAACAATCCTAGTGTTTCATGCCAACATATTCTACAACTCATCTACCATTACCTTTTTTATATTTTGACACAAGTTTTTATGTCTCTTATGAAGAACAAAATAGTTTCAATACATCTCATTTTATGAGTTAATATAGTTCAAATGATGAGCCCTAGGGTTACAACCAACACTTTTACCAATGTTATAAAACATTTATAATGTATCAACAAAACCAAAATAACCTCTACCAAAATGGGTTCAAATTTTTCTCAATGAAGCTAATTCATTATCATGGGATCAAAGATATCCAAGCATGATGATATTATGACATGGCTATAGTGTTTCACATTTGGCACAATTTGTAATGACACATGATCCATATACTTATCATTAAGCCTCTAAGCATCCTAAATGAAAATGAATATGGTGAAATAATTTGTCTCACTAAATAAGATAAAAACATGGGACTTGTTTCCACTCATAAATTTAAAAAATAGTGAGGTGAAAGTAGGTGTACCACAACAAGTATGCATAAAATGGGTCCATTTAAAAATACAAATCCTAACTTGTAGCAAAAGGTTTTGGACAAGATGAAGGTGTTGATTACCATAAAATCCTTTCTCTAGTTTCCAAGATGAATTACATCATGATACTAGTCTCCTTAGCTGAAACTAAATGTATTTAAAAATTTCCTTCTTTCATGAGACTTAAAGGAATAATTATACATGTCCCAAACTCTCAGATCTATAATCTGTGAGAAGTATATCCTTATGTGTAGATTAAAAAAAGTTATTTTACAATCTGAAATAATATTCTCTATATTTATATTAAAATATAAATGCATTATTAATCAAACTAGATTTACATGGAGTCCCTCTAACCCCATAATCTACACCAAGAAAGTAGACTAGAAACTCTTGATTTTGGTCTTCTATGTTAACAATTTAATCATCATAAGGAGTTCTACCAAGTAGATTCAGGATTTGAAATCTTAAATAATGAAGTATTTTTAGATGATGAACTTAGGATATTTATATTTTATGCTTGGTCTTAAAATTTCACAGTCTAAGAAAGGAATATTTGTTAATCAACGTAAGTATGCTCAAGACATACTCAACTAATTCAACTTGAAAGACTGTAAGTCTGCACTAACTCCATATCAAGTTGGAGTTAATTTTGAGTGTTATTATTTTCTATTTTATGGTACACCGTATAGTAAACTAATGTAAATTATTATGTGTGTGACTCATACTTTCCCTAATATTTCATTTTCTATAAACTTGGTATCACACTACTATCAGGACCCCATGAAAGAAATTGACAAGTTATAAAACACATTTGAATGTAACTTAGTGGTACTACTAACTATGGGATATATTATAAATTAATAATAAAAAACCTCAATTTATTATTACATTTTCTTGGCTACATAGATAGTGATTGGGCATCAGTTCTAAATAATCACTAGTCAGATGTAGGATACACTTATCATCTTAGGGGAGTTCACGTGACTTGATATTGTAAGAATAAAAATAATATTTATTTATCTACTAAGTAATATAATTGAAATATATATGTTTTTATCAGTATGTTTTTATTATTACCTTTTAAATGCTTGCTTTTTATATTTGGATCTCCACAAACCCAATCACTCCAATTTAGTGCAATAATTAGAGTGTTATCCACATTTTTCACAACCCTGTGGAGCACCAACATATAAAGCACATTTAGATACACATGAATTATATTCAATAATTTATATATTACTTGAGGTAATTGAACTTATTTTTTACTAAATAAATGATCAATTTATAGACATCTTCATGAAACCCTTGATTAACGGTTAATTTCTTAAGCTCAGGAAAGTTTTGGGATGGAAGGAAGGTGTCGACAAGGGGGATAATTTAGTAATTCATTTTTCCTTACATTCATCAAAGTAAATATTATGGGGGTATGTTAGTGTATTTAATTAGTCATACACTATTTTATGGTTTTAAGATGCACATGTAATATTAATTTTAATATAATTAATGGATATTCACTATTTGGTGCATAATTATCTATACTCTACTATTAAAGAACAGTATCAATAAAGTTAATGACTTGATTGAATTATGATATTAATAATAAATTATTATCTTAATAATAATTATTATACAAGTTAACTACTCTCCAAACCCTATTCTTGACCCCTTTTCATCTATATAAGATCATAAAGAGCTAGTGATTGAGGTAATTTCACTATGGAAGAGAGTTATTATTATGGAAATTTAGATCTTTATAATCTAAAAATGTAGTCACGCTACATATTTTAAATAATTGTATTATTTTTATGTAAATATTTCATTGATTTATATTATTTCAAGTATTTTTGGTGTGTGTTATTGTAGTTAACATAATTTTGGACCCTATCTAGACACTTTAATATAGTATTAGAGTTATATAAGCTTCACAACATTTTTCACGCTAGTTTAATATTTAGATATACTTTTTTATTATATATCAAACATCTATACATTATTTCACATGTATAAAAAAAATTCCCTATTCTTCCCATATCACAAATCAATCATTAGGAGCAATCATGAACAAATTCTAATACATACCAAGCCAAGTAAAGAATGAACATTTTCAAGTGTCAAAATCCAAATCATTAGGTTAATTTAAATAGTAAATATATAAAATTGAAAATTCACACAAAATTGGAATAAATATGTTTGCCTTGATTTCACTCTTCATAATATTGCATACATAGCCAATGATCAATCATCAACCTAGGTGATTGGGGTCAACTCAATCCATTAAAATTTCCATTTTTTTGTAGGTTTTATCCCCTCACAAGTGTAATTATGGTTTTGGAAGAATTATATGAACTTTTGGATGTTTTGCATATGATCAAACTTTTGAACCACACATAAAATTAAAGAAAAAAATGTGCACCTGCTCCTATAAAAATAGGGAAGAAAAATATCCAGCATCAAGACCATCCATATTTTAACATGTATAAGATGCTACTAACTTTAGGATGACATTATTGTTCAAGCTCATACATGGATACAAATCCTCCAATAACTGAATCATAGTCCTATTTACAACCTACTTTGATGCGTGCCATATATATTAGTCCTACACTATATAGGGAAACACTAAGTATCTCATCTTGTATTGTATTTTCCATATTTAGTAGCTTCCATTGTATATCAATTTCAATCCTATAAATTTAAATATATTATTGACTACCATACTTTATGATATGAATCATACAACTAGTTTATATCTTAAATAAAATATGCAATTAATCTAAATTAAACAAGTTACTCCCCAACCCCTTCCACCTTCTAATAATCAAATACATAAAACTAATGGGTATGATATCATTGACCAAATAAATCCATCCATACCATTATAACTAAAAATTCTCCAAGATACACTAAGTATCACATTACAAGTGCTACTTTAAAATAATCTAATGGTATTATTAACTACCAAACATAAAGAAACATGATGTTTTTCACCTTAGGAAGGCAAATACCATTGTGATTAACTTGAATGAGGTGACATGACATAGATCATTGTGAAATACCATTAAATAATATTGAAAAATGTAATAATAAATCCATCATCAATGTGATAGAAGATTGAAAGGAAAAACTTGTAAAAAAAATCCAAAATGACACATCTAGAAACACAATAAGCATAGATTAAAAGTGTCTAATAAAATAGGCATTGACTATTAAATCATAAATTATGGGTGAATATTGTAATCATATTTTGATTAGTAGAGAGAAGTGGGAGACCATGTATAATATTACAAATTTATAGTAGATCAAACATGGGATTGATTAACTATAACTAAATACACATTTGAAATAATCCTTGGATATATTTTTATACCAATTTCTTGTGGACCAAAGGTTGTTCATACACACATATGTGTCATGCTTTTTGATAATTAAATACATTTATATTTAGACAACTATGGTCACAATAGATGAAGGCTAAAATGGATTAAATAAATCAATGCATCTTTTTGTGGCATGTAAAAAAGGCAATCAATATTTGACATGATGGTAATAAAAATCATTATAAATAAAAATGATCTAAGATAACAACAAAGATAGAACAACTAACACCATATATATAGGAAGAGTACACAATGTATCTACACAAGCCTTGAAATATTATATAGGTGAAATATACACCATGTGTTTTGTGACTGAAATGACTTATTTAATTTATTCAAAATTAAAATTATCGAGATAAATAAACAATATAGAAAAATGCAAAAAAATATATTAAATAAAATAAAAACTTGGGACCTCAGCATGACATGATTTATAGATACACTATTTATATATGTTATTTATCACATGTTTAATAGATAAATTTTTCTTATATATACATATGCATTTCATGGTATATGAGTTGAATATGGGATATGTGGCATTCATTTATCTCTTTTTTTCAACATCTTTGTATCCCTTGATTGTGGCCCTTAACCTTATCTGATTTTATATCTTCATGTACCTTGTATGTGACCCTTGGTCTTATGTGTGACATTGCATGCTTATTATTGGATTAATATTGGGTATTATATTAATAATTTTATAATTATTGATATTTTCGATTTATTAGGTGTATACATATCATGCACTTCCTAATTTATGTGTCATTCCATGATTTATATCATACACATATTTACTATGTAGCCTTATTTAGTTATTAATCAGTGATTGTTACTACTGTGTGCCATATTGATGAATTTATCTTGACATGATACTTGTATTCCCTGCATTATGCTACATAGATACTTTAATGATATATAAATTACTATAGTGACATATTTTCCACATTTTGGCATGACTATACATCATTACATATGTATACAAGACATGATACAATTAAATTATTATTTTGAGATGAGTTTCTTATAAGATGCATCCCTCATGTCAAAATACGAGAATATTAGTAGGATTTTCATATATAAAAAAACCTCTATGAGAATATAAATTATATTTTGGGAACATATTACATGATTTAGGGAGTTAATAGAGGTTCAAATGTCATATGAGACATATATTCACACATTGATATAGATTATGGGGCCATATGTCATGCATATGAACAAACTTTCTAGAGACATGAGCTATTGAGTATGAATTCTTATACTCTTGAGTGCATATGCTATGAAGGTGCACATAGTTTATAAGAACAAAAAATAAATATTTTCCCATACAAATACATTTGAGATACATGTAGCATATAGATGCATAGAAATTTATACTAGTTGGAAAAAATTTAGTGGGGCATGATACTAGTTCATGCACATATATAATATTTCCAATACTAATTGGCATATATTCAATGGGGAATGATATTCGTTCATGCACATATATATTATTTCATATATCAGTTGACATAGATTCAATGAGGTATAATATTAGATCATGTACATATAAATATTTTACATTAAAAAATATTATTTTTCTTTATTTTCAAATACAATTTGATGCCACTAAGTATTTATAAACCTCAATAATATTTTAGTCCATTTTCAATAGTTGATTCATGTTTCTTAAGCTAATGTTCATTGAGTTTCATTGATTATCAATGGCTTCAGAATTACTAATGGGGAGCCCATTATATGGCTTCCACCTTAACATTTCATGTTTCAATATCGAATATAAATTATTTATTTGAGATAGTGAAGGTAAGGGTCATCAATGCTCAATGGTCTTAACACTACTCTATATTCATGAGAGTTGGAGCATTTGTATTCCTAACCCTTTGGATTACATAGTTATATAAAATTAGGATTTGACTACCTCCAATTCTCCAATGGTTCAATGAGAGGAACCATTATCAAAGGCTTCAACAAAGAAGCATCATCTACAATAAAGTTAAAGGGAAACATAGTTTACGCACATTCATTTTTACTCCTTCCTTGCTCCTAATGTTTTTCAAATTTCAATATATTTTAGATTTATTTTTCACTCTATGGACATTGACTAGTACATATTCATTGTAGGTATGCATATAAAAAAGTTGTACGTTTCAAGCCTTATAATAAATATAAAGAGTGTTGTACATTAACCTTTTACCTAATTTTTTTATTGCATTACAATAAGAGAATTAAGAAGGGAGCATTTTTAGACACTAAAATATGGTATTAGACACTTAGAAATGTAAATTTTAACCAACCTACACCCTATATGACTTACACATACATATATGCCTCTAATCTACCATTTTCACACACCCACATGTTATCTATGTGTCCAATCCTTGCAATTTGATGTTAGTCACACAAGGAATTATCTCAATCTATGCCAAAATAGTAAAATATCATACGTAGGCATCTAAGTATCATTAGATAAATGTTCTTGTCTCTTGGATAAGAATGTTAGATTTAGTAGGTACCATTAAAACATTACCAACCAAATTTGATAGTTATGTCCTTCACCCAACAATGGTTGAATTTTGAAATTATATCATACCAATGGGTCAGCACAATTATCTAGTGTGTTGGTGGCATGAAAAATTACCCAAATAGATGCATATAAATATAAAACAAGTGTATAATTATAACCATCTAGCACTTATTTATCAAACATATATTTACTATTACACATTAAGCAAAACTACCATATTCTTCCTAAATCATAAATTATCACTAAGAATAATCATCATGCAAATATAAATCATACCAAACCAATTCAAAAAAGATCACAATTGCATATTTATACTAAAATATAATAACTATGTGTGGCTTACTTTCCCTCTTAGAATTATTGGATACATAGGTAGTGGTCAATCATCAATAAAGGTGATTGGCATCAACTTTGTCCATTAAAATTCCAAACTTTTTGTAGGTTTTATTCCCTCACAAGTGGACCTAGGGATTTAGATCAAGATGTATTTATGGATGCCACACATATGTGCATACCTTGGGATAATAAATGGAGGTGAAGTAGAAACATGTACACCTATTTGTATCAAAATAGAAAAGAAAATATCTTGGGATAGAACTATCCATATCAAAATATAATAATAAATGTTACTAACATAAGGCTAATGATATTTTTTGGGCATGTATAAAGATCCATAACCTACATCAAGTGACTAACATTCTTATTTATAGCCTATCTTGATCCCATGCACCTGTCTCAGTCCTACACATCACACGATGCCAATAAGTATCTCATCCTTTATTTTAATTTTCATATTTAAAAGTTGTCATTGTTACATTAATTTCATTCTTATACATTCAAATATATTCTTGAATACCATACTTTATGATCTAAATTATACTAATAGTTTCTATATTAATTAGATTAAGTAATTAATTTAAATTAGGGTAAAACACTTGTCAATAAGTTATTTAAACTATCCTTACATAGATGATGTACAGGATTTCAATCACATTCTCATGCCCATGGTGTAAATATTAAAAGTGGTATGTTGAAAATCCTTTCCAAAATTTTACTTCCAATAAGGGATATGAATGTTTGTTTCCTCATCTTCCTATGGTCAAAAAACTCAATGTTTGGTGGGAGATTGATTTGTCAACCACCACTTAGATCACACGGTTTCAAACAACATTTACTAGTGTTACTGAACCCAAGCTTTCAATTTTGTCTTTGTGTCTTCTTTACTAGGGTCTCACTCTTAGTTGTTTCCTAGTTCATTTGCATGTCACTCAACCCATATGTCTATTATGTGGCCTTTGAGATACCCTTAAACCTTTATTTTGGTTTTCTACAAGATCAAAAATGTTTTATCTTAGATTCTTTATTTTTAAACACATTTCAAACCATAACTATTTATCTAATAGAATATCCTCTTGCGATAATGGCAATGATTCTTGCTACTCATTCTCAAATTTGTCATAATTTTAGAGTGCAAATTCTTTTTTCTATTTGGAAAGAAAAAAATCTAACTATTTGTTTACTTGTAAAAAGGTAGTCATTATCAATAATTTTTTGATGCATATAAAAGTTCATGTGAAAACAAGGTGTCCCTAGGGGTCTCCCATCTTTAGGCCCTTTTGGATAATTTAGGCAATTACCCATGAGGATGGGGGAACCCACACAATTGTTCCCATCATCATTCCTAAACTCTTCTAGAGTGGTCTCCATTGTGTTGTCACTCACTTTTGCCTACTTATCAAGGTGTTTGGGGATATCCTTCACCTTCTCTGTCTGTTTAATGTGGGATTTGGAATACACCATTATTGACACCTCTTGATGGTTGTAAAAATATCATCTCGTGTTGATAAGTTCCCTCACCTAAACTTTGACCATTTCTCCTTGTTATGTAGAGTTGGGCATTGTGGAAGAAGAAGAAGGACAATTAAATAATGGTAACAATGGTTTGGATCTTGTTCCTATGTGGGAAGGCATCCCTCATGTTATTTTGGAAAATCTTGATGATTTTATGGTTTTTTAGTCTCTTCGTGTAATTTTTTTCTTTTTATTATAGGGTTTTATTTGCTATTTTATTCCTCGGCATATTTTATGCCTAGTGTGTTTATGACATGGCATGCTCTCATACCATTTTTTTAATAGTTTGTATTAGTTCTCCTTTTTGTTTAATAAAAAAAATCTATTTCATCAAAAAAAAAAATTTAAAGAAAAATGTCAATGTATTTTATAATATATAAATATTTTTATAGTTTAAGATGCACTTGTATTGTTCATTTATAGCATAATTGGTACGTAAACATTAACTAATACACACTTATGGATGAAAAGTATTTAGAAGAAAACTCAAGTTAAAACTATTTATCTAAAATGATATTTTATGTTTTGTAATTGTTTATTTTATGATAAAATTATAATAATTTTAAAACCATTCGAATAATTTTAATACTTTACATCTTAAAATGTAATTATTAATTATATATTTTTAATTACAAAACAATTTTTATTGCTTATACATAAAATACTAATTATTATTAAAATGATGAAATGAAAAATAAGTATGATACATATTAAATTTGTTTTCTTTAAAAATATTTATGTATAAAATCTTGATCTTTCTACAAATTTGTCTCTTTCAGAATTCATTTTGTTAAAAAAGAAGTGACCAATAATATATATATATATATATATATATATATATATATATATATATATATATATATATATATATATATATATATATATATATATATATATATATATATATATATATATATATATATATATATATAATTACGAAACAATTTTTATTGCTTATACATAAAATACTAATTATTATTAAAATGATGAAATGAAAAGTAAGTATGATACACATTAAATTTATTTTCTTTAAAAACATTTCTTTGTAAAATCTTGATCTTTCTACAAATTTGTCTCTTTTAGAGTTCATTTTGTTAAAAAAGAGGTGACCAATAATATGTGTGTGTGTGTGTGTGTGTGTGTGTGTGTGTGTGTGTGTGTGTGTGTGTGTGTGTGTGTGTGTGTGTGTGTGTGTGTGTGTGTGTGTGTGTGTGTGTTTGTTTGTTAAGGGGCCGTTGTTTAGTAATTAAAAGGGCATGACTTCCCTCCAAATCCCTATATACACATGAATGTAATATTTCAACTACAATATCACCAAAATCTCAAAAGGGATGTAAAAGTATACAAATAGATATTTCAAAAACAATATTCAAACCCTAAAAGACAGGGTACGGACTAATCATTAAACTTATAATTTTGATTGATTGAGTTTTTTTTTCATATCTTTTACATTCTAATAATGGATCGCGAAATTTGCATAATTTTTTCTCCTAAATCTAATGAAAATATAAGATTTATTTCAATTATACTATACTATCCATCCTTTATTGATGGATTTTTTGCTTGAAGCACTCCAAAGGTTTTAGATTTAGAAATAACTCTGCGGCAATGTATTTATAAATTTAAATTTCATTATAAAAAGAGGAGATTAGAAGAGCCTTTACATTTGAATATAATATTTATTGTAATTCTACCATACTATATCCATCATTTATTGGCCTTTAGCTTTTTCAATTGAAGCATTCTAAAGGTTTTAAATTTATAAACAATTTTGCAGTGATGTGTTTATAAATATAAATTTTATTATAAAAAGAAGAGATCAGAAGAGCCTTTGCATTTTAAGCACTTGAGATCTTGGATAGGCACCATTGAATACATGTATTATATGGGACACTTTTTCTAAATCTCATTACAGAAAACGGAGATTAGAGCATCCTTTGAATTTCAGGCACTTGAGATCTTGGGTAGTTACCATTGAACACATATAACATCTTGGATAATCAATAAGCTTCAAGGTGGCAGCATCAACTTCTCTAATACTGTTGTTCACATTATTCTATTTTTGACATTTTGATGTAGACAAATTAAGCTCAAGGTCTACGGAATCTTCTTCTTTGCAAGAGCTCCATTTGGGTATCTTGTGAGGAGAAACAACCATGCAATTATTAGGGCAACTTCTTTTAGCTCCTGTTTGTAAAAAAGATGGAAATTTTTTTATGCTGCTTGCCAACAGATGAAGAGCTGTGACAGTGCTATCCTCATTGAACCGTCACACATTTTTCTTGACCTGAACACATCCCTTGTCATTGTTCCCTCTCATAGCATCCATCATGAATCAATTATTTACAAAACATCACAATATGTAGGAATATATATAAGGGTATAGTTACTTGAAATCCCTTTAAAACATCCATCATGAGCGGCTTAAGAAATGAAGAAATTGCATTGGAATTTATTACATATAACTACTATCAAAATTGAGAGAATGCAAAGTAATAAATACAATTTTTTTTTTCCCTATAAGTATCTAGAATGGTAGCGACTCGTGTATTTTTACTATCTTCAAAGGTTTTTTTGCTAAATTACAAACCCACCAACATGCATAATTTTTTAGCGCTACTTATTCCCAATTATCTCTGCCTCTTAAGCCAGTTAACTCTACTGCGCGTGAATAACGGATGATCTTGGATCTAACAATTGCATGCTTCCGCTAACGAATGCTCTCTAACTATTGCATATGCGTGAGTTAAGCTCATGTGCATGAGTTAAGCTAACAAAGGAGGTTTAGATAATGTAAGATTAACGCATCTTTAAAGTCAATGAAAAATTCTAAGTTTTTTTTTCAAGAAGCTGCTCTATTTTTTTCCTTCTCTATTTTTCAATCTGCAAGTTTTCAATCTAATACTGCTTTTCTAGCAAGATCTATAATTTAAATTGCAGATTCCACTACAATTTTACATGGTATCAGAGCTTGGTTGCTAGAAAGAAGAAGTACAGTATTTTTTTTGTAGATATAGAAGATCAGAGCTGAAAAATAGAATGTTCACCCTCTGCCATTCTCACACCATACAACTATTTTGATTGGAAGCCAAAGATTCTACTTCAGCTCAGAAGTAGAGGCCTCTATCAGATAGTTATGAATATAGAGGTTGAACCCAATCCAGCAGTTGAAAAATCCAAATACTTCAACCGCATGGATGAAGCATTTGGTTTGCTATGCTTATCCATCTCTCTAGAATTGTTGTTTCATGTTGAGGCATGTACAACTCCAAACCAAGTTTGGAATACATTGGAGACTCTTTTTGGAAAGCAAGATGAAATGCGGGGTCATATCCTTAAAAATGAGCTCAACTCATTAGATCCAATGATTTTTGATAATATTCAAGATTTCTTCACAAAGTTTAAGGCCTTATTGTTTCAGCTCAAAGGATCTAGTATTGACAAATCCAAGGAAGAAAGCAAATTAATCCTTTTTATTCTATCAAAGTTGGGTCCAAAATATGTAGTATTTGTCTCTGCTTTCCACACAGTTAGGCTCACAATAGGAGCAACTTGGAAGATGCCCACACTAGATACCTTCAGTGAGTCTCTAGTACATGAGCAAGATAAGCTTATAAAGATGGGCACATTGAAGAATTCCAAAGCTCATGCACTTGTTGTGCATGTAAGTGGGAAGAACAATTCCAAATCCAACCAACAATTCAAAGGCAAAGAAAAAAAGGATTCATATCCAAGAAAGGAAGGCAATCCCAAACCTCCAGATGGATCTACTGGCTCAAAAGAAAAGGACAAAAAGGGCAAATCAAAGTGCAACTATTGCAACCATGGGTACCATCTAGAATCATCATGCATGAAGAAGACCATTGATCTCATGGCTCAGACACTTCAACAACATAATCTTGGTAGCCTTATCCCTGAGAGTGCCAAGAAGAAGTAGGAAGAAAAAGCTCCTGAAACAAGAGACAATGCTCATGCATTGATTGCTATTCATTCTTCTTCAGATGCATAGATCATAGACTCTGGAGCTTCACACCACATGATAGCCACAAAAGAAGCTCTTTCTTCTTTGAAACCATATTCTGGTTCTCCTATTCTCATGGGAGACAGTTCTCCTGTAGAGGCAACTGGAATAGGGAGGGTAGAGGTTGGAATTGGAAGTTTTGAGAATGTCTTACATATTCCAAGGCTTTCTATTAATCTTCTTTCTATGTATCAAATGACACATACTGGAACCAGTAGGAGAGTTGAATTCACCCCTAATTTGGTGACCATATTTGACATGCAAGACAACTCCAAAATTGTTGTTGGTAAGGCAAATCATCAATCTCATCTGTACATTTTTTTTGATTTTGTTGCTAAATCAGATTCTACTTTACTTCTAACACATGCAAATGATGAAAGTAGAATTTGGCATGAAAGATTTGGTCATTTAAATTTTACATACATGCAGCAACTTAACAAATAGGGAATGGTTAAAGGCTTGCCAGCCATAGACTTTTTTGATGGAATTTGTGAAGGATGTGCTCTTGGAAAGCATCCACAAGAAAAGTTTCCAAAGGGGAATGCATGGAGAGCCTTCTCTCCTTTAGAGCTTGTTCACAGCAATCTTATGGGTCCATTTCCTGAACCTTCCATGAGTAAAGCCAGATATGTGTTAACATTCATTGATGATTACACAAGATACACATGGGTGTATTTTCTCAAATTCAAATCTGAGGTATTTGAGAATCTCAGGATTTTCAAAGCCCATATAGAGAGGCAGTCTGGGAAAATGATCAAGATCCTCCACACAGATAATGGAGGGGAGTATGTCAACAATGATGTCCAACATCTTTGTGATGAAGCAGGAATACAATTGTAGAACACAGTTCCATACACTCCACAACAAAATGGGGTAGCTGAGAGAAAGAACTGATCTTTGAAAGAGATGGCTAGCTGCATGTTGCATGCTAGGTCCCTTCCCTCCAAATTGTGGGCTGAAGCAATCAACTGTGCTTCATACATACAAAATAAATCTTTTCACAAATCTGTCACAGGACAAACACCTTTTGAAGCATGGAGAGGCAAGCAACTAGAAGTCACACATTTCTGCATCTTTGGATCCTGTGCTTGGGCATGCATTCCTACAGATAAGAGGAAGGTTTTGGAGCCTCAAAGCAAAGAATGCATCTTTGTTGGATATCCAGATGGTGTGAAGGGATATAGACTACTAGATCTTTCCACATAAACACTCTTCATTGAAAGGAGTGTCTACTTTGATGAAAATCTTCCACATGCATCTTAGGTACAACATGCCACCACCTCTATGCTTCCTCATCTTACAAATCTTAGAGATACATGCAATCATTTTGATCTTATTTCAGATATTTCTAAATCTGATTCAGAGGAACATGAGCATGCATATGTTGATCCACAACCAATCCTTGATTTGGATTCGAGTGATGATTCAGTATCCCATGTGGAAAATCAAAGAAAAAGGAGCTTAGCTGATATATATGAAGTCCCTCATGCACTCTTAGCTACCGAGCCCATCATGCCGATGCATGCCTATGTGGTTCTAGCATCTGACCCTTAGACTTATGCAGAAGCTACAGGGAATCCTCTTTGGGAAGCAGCCATGGATGAGGAGTACAACTCCCTCATTGCAAACCAAACTTGGGATTTGGTTCCGCTTCCTTCCAATCGCAAGCTTGTCGGATGTAAATGGGTCTACAGGACAAAGAAATCAGCAGATGGACATGTGAGCAGATACAAAGCATGGTTGGTTGCCAAAGGTTTTCAACAAGTTCATGGCATTGACTATGATGAGACTTTTGCTCCAGTGGCAAAAATGGACTCCATTCAATTGGCTCTTGCCATTGCAGCATCAAGAAGGTGGGAGGTTCATCACATGGATGTGAAGAATGCATTTCTTCACGGTGATCTTGAGGAGGAGATCTAAATGGAGCAGCCATAAGGGTATATACAAAATTCCTCATTGGTATGTAAACTCAAGAAGTCACTCTATGGCCTCAAGTAGGCACCTAGAGCTTGGTATGCTAAAATGGATTCTTATCTTCTGTCTCAAAATTTCATACGATGCAAATCTGATCCAAATGTTTATATGCTAAGAACATCTAATTCTTTGTTGCTCATAGTACTCTATGTAGAAGATCTACTAATAACAGGTGATTCACCCACCACCATTGCTGCAATTAAAACCATTTTTCATGATAGATTTTCTATGACAGACATGGGTCTCCTACATTTTTTTCTTGGCCTTGAAATCAGCCAGAATCAATCAGGAATCGCAGTTGCTCAATCCAAGTATGCACGAGATCTCTTGGTTCGGTTTCACATGAGTGACTACAAGTCAGCTATCACACCTTTCCTATCAGGGGTGAAGCTTGAAGATGGCAAGGATACACCATTGGTTGATTACACACGCTACCATCAACTTGTGGGGAGTCTTCTTTATCTCACTCACACTCATCCAGATCTCTCATATGCAATGGGGGTTGTTTCTAGATACATGCAAGAGCCGCATGAGCTACATTGGAAGGTTGCCAAGCATATACTTTGCTATGTCAAGGGAACCATTTGCTATGGGATTCATTATTCAGTAAGTTGTGCTTTGGATCTCATTGGCTACACTGATTCTAACTAGGCTGGTGATAACATTGATTGCAAGTCCACTTTAGGATATGTTATTAGTTTGGGATCAGGGCCCATTTGTTGGTCAAGTAAGAAGCAATCTACCATTGCTTTATCATCAACAAAGGCTGAATATAGAGGTGCAGTCAACGGTACCATTCAAGTCATTTGGCTACAACACTTCCTAACTGAGCTTGGTATCCTCTTTCATCATCCGACTGCCATTTGGTGTGACAATCAAAGTACACTAAAGGTTTGTAGAGATCCCATACAACGGCAACGGACCAAACACATTGAGATCCACATGCACTTCATCCGTGAATTGATACATGATGGAGTCATCGACTTGCAGTACTGTGCCAATTCTGAACAGATTGCCGACATCTTCACGAAGACATTCACTGAGCAAAAGTTTCATTTTCTACGAGACCTTCTTGGTGTGAAGAACACTGCAACACAGTAGCTGCCATGCACACTTAGTGTACTTTTGAGGGGGGGTTTTATTCCCACAGGGTTTTCCCTCTTTCCTCTTTTTTTTTTGTCTCCTTAGTTAGACTTAAGGGGGGGTGTTAGCACTACTTATTCCCAGTTATCTCTGCTTATTCCCAGTTATCTCCTCCTCTTACACCGGTTAACTCTGCTGCGTATGAATAACGAACGATCTTGGATCTAACAATTGCATGCTTCCGCTAACGAATGCTCTCTAACTGTTGCATGTGCGTGAGTTAAGCTCATGTGCATGAGTTAAGCTAACAAAGGAGGTTTAGATAATGTAAGATTAACGCATCTTTCAAGTCAATGAAAAATTCTAAGTTTTTTTTTCAAGACGCTGCTCTGTTTTTTTTTTCTTCTCTATTTTTCAATCTGCAAGTTTTCAATCTAATACTGCTTTTCCAGCAAGATCTATAATTTAAATTGCAGATTCCACTGCAACTTTACATAATTTAGATATATAAAGCGAAGTTCTTCGACAAACTTTAAACGCATTTAGACTTTAATTGTTTATTGCATACATGCATTTACCATTTTTACTTGTCAAGATTGTTTGTCTCCATTGAAATCAGTGATTCAACTTGAATATATTACATAAGAGCTGTGATATTGATAAATTCCAAAGAGGAATAACTGAGGGTATATATACGGTGTTATTGGAAATCAAAATTATTGAGGGAAGAGGGTGATGACAATAAATGGCCACCGTGAATTCCTTACGATCAATCAGAAAATAATTTTTAATTAATTTTTATTAAAAAAATTCCATATTTTAAAATATTTTTGTCATTTTTATTTCAATGATTTAACTTGTTAACTCTATTAATAAAAACACTTCATCAAAATTGATGAGTACAGCATACATAATTTCAAAGTTCATTACAAAGTATAGAAGATAGAGATTTAGTTTAGGGATCCGATTGCAATGACAGTCATATCTTATTTATGGTATAATAAGATATTATCTTGTAAGTATGTTATTACAATTAATAATTAAATTGTTTGTATAATTAATACTTTTTAGTGTTATTTATATTGATTTATAAATAATTAATAAAAATATACAACGGTAATTTTATATTATAATATTTTATATTAAATTTAAAGAATATTTATCAAAAAATTTAATTAAATCAAATTCTAATAATTTTTATGAAATCTAATACATATATATCAAAATTTAGTATTATGTTTTTACTAAAGAGAAGCCTATGTTACTTTTAGTATTTAAATTTCGACATCTCATACTATCCTTAGAACAACAGTGAATGTGGCATTCAATATCAAATTTGCAATCCCAGAATCAATCCACCAAAGTACTTGATATTAGGCCTGCTTGTGACGTTTCAACTATATATTTGATATTTTCTTAATTACGTATTTAAAGTTTTCAATTTGGTTTTTAATAAATATAAACAATTTAATGATTTAAATAAATTCAATTGTGAAGTTACTTGAGGATTTAAGGCAGTTGGTAACAACTATACAGGTTGAAAGTATCATAATCTCCACCAATACACGGGCCCATTTGCTCTTTTGGAGGAGTCATATGGAAGACAAGAGCCCTGTGATGGAAGCATTCTTTCTTAATAAATGAAAATTTCCATCTTATTTATATCCTTTCCTTTCATTTCCTTTTGGTATTTTGTATTTATGATCGACGAAAATTGAGCTCATATTTGTGATTCTTCAACTCTAGAATGAAAAGAATGTACTGGGTGTGATTGTATTTTACTTAAGTAATTGTCAAATAAGATATTAAGGTATTGAGTAACAAGGATGTGTTAACCTCTGGTACATGGTAGTGTTGGAGTTCTCTTCTTAGAATATTAAAATTTGTCTAACAAGATTCTTAGTTTTAAAGATTTAAGCCTTTCAGAATTGATAAAATAAGTAAAATATTTATTTAGTTTTTTAAGAAAATTGTGTAAGGTTTTTAATTCAGATCATCCATCATCTTTTTCAAGTATGATTCTTAATATAAATATTATATATATATATATATATATATATATATATATATATATATATATATATATATATCAGTGATTATCATTAAGAATGAATACATCTGAATTGAATTAAAGCTGCAGCTGAAGGAATAAATGATATAACTCTACATCATAGAATATCCGTTGATTATAAACCAGCACAATTAATCGTTGAGGATGCCAAATTGATTATGTGAATTGGCTTAAAGTACCATTATTGTGATTGCCGTTTCAAAATCAACTTCTTATCATGCCCACCGGCCATGATCAAATTCTTCTTATTTTTTTCTCAGTGCAGGACCAAACTTTAAGTCTTTATTCAATTCAAAGATCAAACTCATTTGAATAGGGAAAATGGAACAGATGAATTGATACAATATATTGACATCAAACATATAATTAATCTAGTGAAAACAGAAATAAAATATACTAAATTTTATTGATTTTTTGAGAAAATGGGTCTCTATGAAGAAATTCTAGGAGGAAGCCACCTTTGCACTTCGGACAGTTGGCATCTTGGCTACATAACATAAAATACATTAAACATTTCTGACACCCAACAAGCCTCATAGAAATATTATCAGTAGTACTGATACCGTGGTTGTAATTTTTCTTTCTGGTCTTGCGAACTTTTGAGGTAGACAAATTCAGCTGAAGGTCTAGTCTTTCTCCACCTCCTCCAACACAACTGAGTTCTGAGCTATTCTGGCTTGAAAAGGCCTTAGAGCTTATTTCAGTTCCTTTTCCGAATTCAGATAATACACTGCTCCAGTCTGCACCAGAATTATGTAAATAATGTAACAAAAGCCATAAATCACCAAGAAAATATCACAATACTGACTGTCTGATATGATTATTTATGACCTAAAACTTATGATGATAAAATGGGTTTGAGCAACTGACCTTCAAGTCTAAGCATTTCTCCCACCCAAAAGGAAGTAACTGCCCTTGACCCAATTCCAGGAGATCAAACTCTGTTAATTCAGAGCTACATGAAGATGGGGAAGATGGTGAATTTCTTATTCTCCTTCCCAGTAGATCAAGAGTTGTTAAATTACTCTCATACTTAAAAAGTCTAGGCATAAACCGGGAGACCTCCTCTTTATCCTCACCCCATCCATTTAGCTTCTTGTTATGTCTCTCAACAGCCATATCACATCAAGTATTTCACAAGCCAGAATGAATAACAGAGGTGTTCATACAATATGTAAGAAAAATAGCCCACTTATATCTTCAAGCCTATTAGAAAATAGAATAGAAGCTTTAAAATATGGACCAGATTAGCATTGCAGCTATTATATCTTGATACCCACGATTTTCAATTTGAAATAAATAACTCACTCCATCATGCATTAATGAAGGTTCTCTGAATTTGGACGTTAGTGTGACATCGCAATACTTATTTGGATTTGTTTCTTTTAAATAGAAAATTCATTAAAATATTTATTAAATATATGGCAATATATTAAGAAAGTTCATAAATTTATCGATTAAATTGTTTGACTCAAAAAAAAATTAATAATTTTAAAATCATAAATAAAAAATTTGATGAATTAAAATGTATAATAATATTATAAATTGAATTTATAACCAATCCAAATATAGTAAAAAAATTTTAATGTGTAAATTTTTATCATCAATTATATTCTTTTTAAGAATTTATAACCAATCAAAATATAGTATAACATTTTTAATCTACAAATTTTCACCATCAATTGTGATCTTTTTAGAAACTCTACTTTAACTAATTTTGAACACTTTTATCATTCATTTAATGTTGAATGTTACCTTTTTTGTCAAGCATTGAGTCTTTTAATATAAAAGAGCTTCTAATAATTTTTAACCCATATAATATGGACCCTCACTTTATACTATAGAATAAATTGAAAATTAAATCTACAATCAAAATTACTTTTATAAATTATAAAAACCAAATAAACCTTATCTAAAACTAAATGTAACATTTTAATCTTAATTTTTATTATTTATTAGATATTGACAAATAGCAATGTTTATGTTCCACACTATCTAGCTCAGTTTTTTTTTGGATTCTTTATTCTTTAGATACATTAATATGTTAAATTAAATATTAAAAAAATACATTTACTGCCTTATCTAAATAATGACCTAAAACTTATGATGATGAAATGGGTTTGAGCAACTGACCTTCAAATCTAAGCATTTCTCCCACCCAAAAGGAAGGAACTTCCCTTCATCCGATTCTAGGAGATCAAACTCTGTTAATTTAGAGCTACATGAAGATGGGGAAGATGGTGAATTTCTTATGCTACTTTCCATCAGATTAAGAGTTGTTGAATTACCCTCTGTTAGGTTGTGGAGCTAAAAGCTTCACCAGGATGCGAACAGGAGGAGTTGCAGAGGTTGTTGAGTTGCAGAGCAAGTTGCAGGGCAACTGACGTCGGTCATATTGCAGTGCAGGAGCAACCGATGTTGGTTATGAGTTGGCCGACATCGGTCAGGAAGGAGCCGACGTCGGCAACTTGTGTGTGCATGCGTTTGCATGCGGGTCGAGAACTGGTCTATTTTTGGACAGTCAGTTTGCATGTAAAGACTTATTTTAGTCTTGGCGCTGTGTTTCTAATTATTGTAATTAAGAATGTCTAATTATTGTATGCATGAGATCTATATAATATACTCATGGGTTGTATTGTAAAGTGTGTTAGATAGCCATTGTGCTTGTAGAGAGAGCAAGAGTAGCTCCTCCTAGTTCCAAAGGGGTGTTGAGTGTGTATGATCAGGGAGAGTTGCAGGTTGTGCAAGTGCAAGTTCTAAAAAAGTCTCCCCAATTTAGAGTGTACATACTCACAAGACAAGTCTTTCCTAGAATAAGTGAAGATAAAAAATCTTTATCTTATCCTTTTTTAAGTGTAGATTATTATTATTATTTTCGTTTCAATACTTGGGAATTATAAGGGTCCTAGGCCCTTTGTCAAAAAAATAAAACAAAACCATATAGAGTCTAGCTCAACATCCTTCCATGTAGAGGCATATAACCATACTAACAAACTAAACTTTCAACAAAAACCATCCTTAGATACAAGCATTTTACAAAAACTACCATACTACCAGATGACTATGAACAACCAAAGACCAATAATCTATCTTATTATTCCAAAATTACCAATTTAACAATCTTCCCTTGATTGGTGTGAATCTTCCTCTTCTCTGGCTCCTGGATTGAACCACCTACTACTACACCCAAGGCCACCTGAAGCTTAGTTTCCTTCAAGAAGTCCAAAGCCACCAGCTTTCTACCATCTTGAGCTCCTACAGGTTGCTCAAAGGCTGAAAAAACAATTTTTTTTTCACTTTACCAACAACCTCCCAATTCCCCTAATATTTGCCTTTCCACCAGGGTAGCATCTTGAAATAGCCTCTTGCCACTCCTTTACCTAGTCTTTTAATTGCATTGACCTTGGCTTTATCATCCTTGGTTGCTCTCCATTTAGCCAAACCAAGGATGGGTTTAAGGAGATCTTCAACAAAAGAAAAACTTACTCCCTATAATTCATCGACCTTCAACTGCACTTTACAGGCTACTTCCATATCCTTTGTGAAATCAACTAAGCCAAAAATTGTAACTTAAGATCATGAAACATAGCTAACAGGATAAACCCCAAATAGTCTCTCTTACAAAATGACAAAAGAGGGAATGGCCAAAGTGGTAAAGATTCCAAAGCCTCTGACAACTCAATCTTATATTTTGGCTAGATGAAGAAATCCACCAATGCAAACACCTATGCTCTATCTGTCATAACCAAGAAAAGAATTGAGGCAAAGAGAGAAGTCAAATTAGAATTGACTTTAATTCATCTAGTCTAATCTAATAAATCCACACCCAACACTAACTCAATGTCTTTCACCACTTTAGGATGAGGAGTCCAAACAATGTTCAACAAATGCATTTTAGAGACTGTTCCCAAAAATCCCATCTCATAGATTTTGGCTTTGTCAAATGCCAAAGGTCATCTGATAGATTTCAGACTGATGTTGTTTATCCCTTCCAAATCATAATCTTGATCACCACCAAACCAAAAGACCTATCAACTATCCTACCAAAATGCAACTCCAAAATTGATGCAAGCCATAAATAACCAAGTCACAATAAAAGAGATGCCATTATGGAAAGAAGTGTCCTAAAAAAATAATGAATGATCCATGTGATAGCATCATTAAAAAATCATTCCACCAACTTCAAATGACATCATCCTACACAATTAGGATGAGTGAGAGAATGATTGTTCTACTAGCTATACACTTTTAATTGATTAAGAAATCTTTCTAAAAAGATTTCAAAACAAAAATAATTCTCTATATTAAAAATTATGGAGACACCAACAATTTATTTTAAAAAAACAATCTATATAAAGAAAAAATAGGGACCAAAACAATCCACAATATCAACATTAAAATTTATTTTATGTAAAAGAAATATAATATTGATAAATCACACTAAAAAATCAATCTAATCAAAAAGCCAACAATCCTCCCAACACTTGCTGACATTATCCATCCTCTCCTCATACTGATCTATCATTGCATTAGCCAAAAATTCAACCACTTTATTACTTTCTCTGAAATAGTGATTACATTCCCATCCTTCTAATTCTTCTAATTTAGACCAAAGAACATCCAAGATGTTATCAATCTTTGATAACTTAGCTTTCAACTAGACAAAGCTAGTAAAATCACCTCTAAATCTCCTTTGATTTCTAAAAGGAAAATTCCATGGTTAACTGCCAAATTTACACCTACAACTAGTGCTTATTCTACAGCTTCATTATTATTTCCATCTAGAAGTTTAAGTGAAAGATCTCTTATTAAGGATCCACTATAGTCTTTGATAACACAACATGCTCTTCAAGCTCTAGGATTGCCTCTACAGGATCCATCAAAATTCAGTTCAAACCATCCTAATTTTTGTGGATTTTAGCAAGCTTCTTTTTTGGCCTTCTTATTTTTCTTATCTACTAAAGACCCTTGAATGAGAGGGGCTTTAATTAGTTTCCAAACCACACACATCAACATATCCCATTTTGACAACATACCTTTATTTATTTTCGGATGTGAAGAAACTACTTCAGAGATAGATAATTCTATATCTTTAGTAATGGCAAAGAGTGATCTCAATTTTTCTTCAAAAAATATTACATTTATTTCTTTCCAAATCATCTAGATAAGGAGTTTTAGGCTACATCTCCATATATTAAATAAAGCATTCTTAACATTTCCTATAGGCCAAGAGGCAAAACATTTAAACAGAGACTTTGGCCATGCCAAATGTCATTCTAGCCTATTACACAACCAAACCTAATACCATCTAGTGAAATAATAATTAAACAATAATTGATCCACTATTTCCTCTACTTATTTATAAAAACTTCAAGGTGAAGGACCCACAGACCCTATTTTGCTTAGCCTATCTTGAGTTAAAATCCTTCCTTGAAATGCTAGCCAAGAAAACACCCCTACTTTTTGCAAACCTTTCTGACTTCAACATAAGAAAGAGGCCCAGATTAAATCCTTGTCTTCAGCTTCAGCCATCTGAGAACCTAATTTGACAAAATAAAGGCTTGACTTAGCCCCTATCTAATGAATTTGATCCTATTTTTATTTAAGAAATATTTTCCTTAATTTCAAACAAGATTCTAGAGAAGTAATTACATCTTGGGGAACTGACACTTCAAGTAAGCTTTTCCAATTTTTTACAACCTTACTTGAATCAAAATCTTGGACTACATAATTTTTAACTAAACTTCACCAATGAGTTTTCAAATACCCTTTAATCTGATTATTAGCAAAATCTTCTACTAAAGGTCTATGACCATTCCAAAAATACACCTTTCTACCATTATTTATAATCCATGAAACATGTTGACAAATCAATGATCTAAACTTTAACATTAAATTCTAAATGTAAGAACCCTTGGAAGGATCTATAGTAGATATAATCATTTTTGGATCCTTAGAATCCACATATTTTGCTTTAAGCAATCTGCACCAAAGTCTACCTAAATTAGTTACCATATGCCAAACCAACATTGATCCTAGCGCTAAATTTTATAAGGAAAGATCCTTAATTCTAGCCCCTCCTTTCCCTCTCCTCTTACAAAGACATTCCCACTTCATCAATTGAATTTTTTTGTCCTTCCCATATCCTTGCCACAAATAACTCTTCATAATTTTATTCATGGCTTGGACTATTTACTCCGAAGGGGAAATAACTAAAAAACAATGAGTAGGAAGAACACTTAAAATGGATTTAATAAAAGTGATACACGCATATAGAAAAATCCATTTTCCTTTCCTGGACTGCAAATGAGATTTGAATCTTTCCAACAGGGTTTTCCACAAAGACTTGGAACTAGCTCCTTTAAAAAATGGAACCCCAAGATACTTGAAATTTTCCCAATATTAAAACCAAGAATCCTACTAAGATTATTCTCCACCCTTTTATTTTAGCTAAGAAAAAATATTTCTAACTTGCCCTCTTTCACTTTTTGGCCTGAAGCCACTTTGTAAGCACCCAAAATTCTCTTGATTTCATAAGCTTCCTCTATTTTAGCTTGCCCAAAAATTAAAGTATCATCAACAGATTAGTGACGAGATAAACTTTCAAAATCCTCAACAAACCTTAAACCTTGAATAAGATCTTTTTCCTAGGCCAATTTGATCACTCTCCCTAATGCTTTAGCCATAATGATAAAAAGGAAAGGGGACAGAGGGTACCCTTGCCTCAAACCTCTCAAAATATTAAAAAACTAGATGGACTACCATTTAATAGAATTGAAAATCTAGGATTGGAAACACAACTAAAAATCCAATCACACCAATCTTTACTAAAACTAAAAGAGATCAGAATCTTAAAGTGAAAATGCCAATTAACACAGTCGTAGGCTTTGCTAATATCTAGTTTGATCATCATTCCTTTATAATGATTACTAACTAAAGAGTGAATAATTTCATGGGAAACTATAATATCATCTTGAATACTTCTACCTAGAACAAAACCTGCTTACTCACCTAAAATCACCTTATCCAAAAGAAGCTTCAATCTCTCTAGTATGGATTTAGAAATAATTTTATACACTAGGCTACAAAAAGCCACCAGTTTGTAATCCATAAAAGAATTTTGGACTTCACCTTTAGGAAAAAAAGAAATGAAAGTGGTATTAATTTCAAGCTACATGGATTATTATATTATTAAAATAAATTATAAAATTATTTTATATAAGATATTAATTTGTCTGTTGATTATTAGCTTAGATTAAATTTTTATTAGTATGGTTTTTCGTATTTTGATTTATTGAAATATTTAGATCTTATAAATTATACTTATTTTATTACTTGAGATATTATGATCATTGGAAGGGCATGATAAGTAATGAGTTTTTAAAATCTCAACGAATTCTAAACACATGCCCAAAAAAACATTTTCTTTTTTCATTTACATATTCAACAATCATATTGGGTTTGAGGAAAGATGTCACTTTCCTATATATCCACATAATTCCAAAAAATTAGGCAAAGTTTTTAAACTCATAAAACTAACTAATAGAATCATCATTTTTTTCTCACAATTATTGAAATGGCACTAATCTTTTGAAAGCATCCATACAATTCTAGGATTAATATTTGTTCACCTCTTTTTTTATGTGTTTGCTTTGTCTTGTTGTCTGGAATTGTTTTACACTATTTGATCTTGCTGACTATTTTAAAATTTGTGCAAAAATATTTTTATTATAAACCCATCTCTTGTCATTTATTACAATGGTAAAATTTATCATGTAATTAAATCTAAATTTATTCTCTTAAGTCTAACTATGTTTATTTAACTTGTTTATGAATAAATGTGTTGTAATTTGACTTAGATGCATTTATTTATAAAATATTTTGGTGAACACATACTAATTTGTATGCTCTTTATTCATCTTACTTCATGGTTGTGATATATTTGACTTTTATTAAGGTTATTTGATGTGCTTCTCCTCAAGGGTTAGATTTTTTGAATTGAAAAACATAGTTTTATTAATCATAAATATAGTACACCATTGATCATAAAAAAAAATACGGGTGGAAGATGTCATACCCCAAACTGCAAAATTAAATGAAGGCACCAACCTTGAGAGAGAAATTAAATTATATCACCAAAAATAGATTTATACAGTAAATGTCACAAAAAGTGTAGTTCAATCAAAAAATGAAAACCAAAACTAAAAAACACAAAGACCAAAGCCAATAGGAAACAATAATAAACATGGTGGCTAGAAGAGGCAAAGGGAGAGACTATCCATCTTGTCCCCCAATCACTGATGCTCAAGTAATTAGTTGTGTCAGGTATGAGTTTCCATCCATATATTCCTTTCTTTTCTTTAGAATCCTCTGCCAGCTATGAGGGGTAAATGGTAAGTGCCAGTAAGGAAACTTGTCTTAGGGAGGACCCCCCAAGTGCTACCACCATTATTCCCAAACTGGTCAAACACCCCACCCTCGTAGGGAGATGAAGATTTTATGGTATGAGAAGAGAAACTCTACCTACTTCTAGACTAGTGATGTCAAAATCCTTGACCTTAGCCCTAAGAGAGAGAACTACAACATGAAGGATCCAGTGGCTCACGATTGACTACACATAGAGCACTACCTTAGTGATCTAAGAGGGTATGCAGGTGGTTCACCTTTATGCAAATTATATCCAATTAAATTAGATATCCATTTTATTGTTATGGATAAATTTCAATATTATTTTTGGTACTTATTTGACCATGACTTTTTTTTTATTTGTTTGGATAAGTCAATAATAATATCTTAGATGTATGGTGGATTTTAGAAACCCCATTTTTTAGACATTTTTTTACCTTGACACAGTGGTGTAGCTAGATGTCATTTGTCACCAATTAGTAAGAAATTGGAGGAGAATCTAATCGAATTATTAATAAATTTTGTATGTGAAAAATCTAAGAGAAGAACCTAAGATTGATATCTCTCAGTGTATTTCAAATAGATATATTTAATAAATTTATATTAATAGTATGTAAGTATTATCTATGGTAAAACTTGTTCTACAAGTAATTACTCTCTAAAACCTTAAGCTTAACCTCCATTCTTATCTATATAGGAGCATACAAGGCTAGTGGGTGAAAAATAATGTGGAAGAGAGTTACCATTATTATACTAACAAGTTGAAGGCATAGGTTTTAACTTAAAGAGGGTAATTCTACCTAAAATAAATCAATGGGCTATTTTTTTAAAGCTTTATTAGATTTATATAGTGCATGTATTAGGGTGCTTGTCTTATGGTAGCTACATTGTTATGGAACTACTCTAGTAATTTAATAGGTATCATAGCTTTAAAAGCTTCTCCTATTGCAGAGTAGTTTTATCGAGTATACATATGTTTTGTTTTTGTATCCACTTTAAAATGTTAATATATACCGAGATCTATTCTATTTTTAGATTTATATTTTTCATTTTTTACTACATGTTCAATTTCAAGACTGAATTTTAATGGCCTAATGAAAATATATAATATAATGCTCTCACCTAATCTTAAGAAATTTTGGGTTATCATAAATTGGTGAAAATAGTGGGTTACTTAGGGTCAAATGTTTTATTTTCATGAAAGTACCCTAAGTTATAAAATTTATGTTAGGATCTTTAATAATTACATATATATGGGACTTCTTCTCTGTATTATATAATGAAAAAAGCATGCTCTTATGCAATTAAGACCTTTTAAATATCTATAGTCTCAAAAGTGCTAGCACCAAGCATTTTGGAGGGTATCAATGTTTTGATGAGCTAATTATAGAGTCAGGAGTTTATAGTGGATGGTTAGGGAAGTAGGGCAAAGTCCTCATTTTAGGTAGGGAAGGAAAATTTGTTTGGTTCATTAGCTAGATTGGGAGAATGGAAGGAGAGAGTGGGGGGCATAGAAGAGAATTCAAACACCCCAATAAATATGGATAAACAAATAGTTAGGGGACCCTTAGATCCTTCATTCTCCTCTTTTAAGCAATCTATGGTTTTAAGCATGGCTAAGAAACATCTGGTTATCAATTTTGAACACAAATCTCTTGAAGAGATTCTTGAAGGTGAAGACTGGTATGTGGAAAGGGGTTTGGTTTGTCATTTTGATATTTTTTGGCCTTCCCTTCCTATTCTTCATCACTGTATTTTGTATTTTTGGTAGTCAATGTTGAAAGGCAATATGGAAATTTATCCTTGTGTAAGAGGATTTTTTATTGTGGTTTTTCAATAATTTGGCTGACTATAGAAAGATATTTCAACCAAAATCATGGAGTTTTGATAATCACCTTCTTCTTTTGAAACCCTAGTCTCTTGATTTTAACCATCTAAAAAAGAAATTTTCTCTTTGACCTATCTTAGTGAGAATGTCATATCTTTCATTTCAATTTTGGTTTGAATCTAAACTTTAATTTATTGGAGGTCCATTATGTGATTTTCTAGAAATTGATGCTTAATCATTGAATTTTTTTAGAATAATTTTTGCCAAGATTCTTGTTTGTTTAGATATTACATAGGATGTTCCTAAAAGGATTGAGTTAAAAGTAAAAAATAGGTGTTGGTCTCAAACCATTGATTTTGAGGGGATTCCCTTCATATGCCATAATTATTTTAAAATTGGTTAGCCTTCAACTTTTTGTCAAAAATCCAAGTGAAAATTAGAGTCTCCATGGGGGAAGGAAGCAAGTGCAGAGAATATTATAGTTTTTTAGATAGCGATCTTGATTTACCCTTAACATTTATTTTACATATTTTCTTGGAAAAGAATTCAATAGTGTAGTACCTTTTGTGTCCTCACCTAAGTATTTTGAGATAGTTGGGTCAAGTAGAACAAGTTTTGCAAATATGGTTCATAAGAATTAAGCTTATAGAGGTAAACCTAAGGATGGGTGTTACTTATTAAGTTAGGACTCAAGTAAATTAAGTAAGAAAGAAGAATTGAAGGTTTTTATAAGTAAGAAAAAGGGTCTAATTATTCATACCTCTCCTTCCAAGAATTTAGTTATCATTGCATAATGAAGAATGATGAGATTTAGTAATTTTGGGATTTTTTAAAAGTAGATATTGATTTTTTTGTAAAGCTAAAGTATTTTAAATACTTTTAAGTAGTTAGTAGTATTTGAGATAGGATGGTCAAATGCCTTGATAGTTCTACCATCAAGCTAGGCTACTTTTGTTTTGTGAATTATTATGTTTTTTAGGAAGGAGACCCGTGAACCCTGATATCAATCAAAAAATTATAATTACATATGCATGTCATTATTGGAAAAGTAAATTCATTTTTATTAGTGAAATTAGGGGACTTTTCCAAATACCCAGGCCTCAAACTACATTATAGAATAAATCTAGTTTTAAAATACTTCATGGTATATTGGAAGTGTCAACGATTTATTTATTTATTTTGTTTCTTTCCAATAGATATCAATCAATTTGATTTTATAGTGTACTAATAAAGGTTTATCCCCAAAAATTTACTTTTTATATACCTTAAAGACATGATAGTGTAGCTACAATTATAGTGGAACTCTTTGTAGTCAATGTCCTTTGGGTGTATCCACTATTAATGCCTAGGATTCATATATTAGACAACCTACATAGATGACATGCCCAACCTAATAATTCTAAATAAATCTTGGTTACATTTTTTAAACATTCACATATATTTAATAGCCTTTTCTAAAATCATAGAAATATATGATCATGTCAACTAAAAAATGAGCTTGGCTATCATAGTCTAGAAAATAATGCTCATATTGAGGATATCATCACTCAATTTAAGTTATTGAGACTTATTCTTGTTAAGACAAGTTTAAACAAGACTGATGACCAACTTGTTATGATTTTTTCTCATATGTGGCACAAATTCTTTGAGAAATACATATGTGGCACAAATTTTTGATAATCTTTGTGAAAAGCTTTAAAAAAAAGGAAAAACTAATTTTCATTGATGACTTCCAACCTATAGATACTAATAAACATGAATTAGTTGTTAATGAGACTAATTTACCATGTCACACCCTAACTCTAGCAAAGGCAAGGGTCATACCAAAGGAAAATGGAAAGAAAAAGCCTAAGCATAAGGTAAATAAATAAACTCAGAATAACACTTCACCCCTATCAAGACAAAGGCAAAGGTAAATGGAACACAAATGTTGAAAAATAGCATTTCACCTTTTTTGAGTAAACCATACCATGTTAAACATCATTTTTTTTTAAATGGAATCTTTATAAGTAAACATGAAAATATGCAACTCCCTTCCTCCATGATAGCAGAAACACTTTTTGCAAAAATTAACAAGTCAAATTTATATAAAATGATTTTGGATTTAAGAGTTCTCACTATATGGTCCATAAGAGCATACTATTTCACACTCTTGAAAAATAACACACTATTGAAAATTTTGTAGGAAACTCTAGTCCTCTAGTTGTTTAGGGTGAAGGGTTTACTGATATGGTAATGGCATATTAAAAAAAAAATCTCCACATTTTAGAAATTTTTACAATCATCATTTCAATCTACTAAATCACACTTTTACATAAGAAAAATTATTGATTTTACACCTACCAATGTTTTAATTAGACATGCAAAAGAATAATATACCATTACAGCCACTAGTAAGATTAAATATCATGCTAGTTTGTAAAAAATTAACAACTTTATGTTCACTCAAAATTCATATGTCATGATTTCAAATGCAAATTTGACTTGATTAAAATTTGGCATGAGCATTTTTAGTACCGAAAAATTCCCTTATTGTAGGACCTCAGGTAACACAACATGGTTCTTAGTTTGACAAAATTTTCTTTCAAATATGGATTTTGTTCATGTTGAGCACTTGGAAAATAACATTTGAATATATTTCCCAAAGGAAAATATTGGAGGTCTATTGATAGATTAAAATTGCTTAAAATCTCATATCATCCCTCAAGCTTCTTTTCAGTAAACATAAATATGTGCTTACATTCATTGATGATTTCTCCTGTAGAACATGGGTTTACTATATAAAACAATAAAAGTGGATTATTTGAACACTTAAAAATATTCAAATCCATTGTTAAAAACCATAAAATATAAAATGAAAATTTAAGTGTCTAACAATAGATAATGGAGGATATTTTGTTAATAATTAGACGACCAACTTCTATGAATAAACAAATATTTAAATTTAGCATATTTTGCCCTACACCCATTAATAGAATGTTCTAGTTGAATTACAAAGTTGAACACTTAGGGAAATGGCCAATTTCATGGTGAATTCTAAATACATTCCTCATTTTTAGATAGAGGTGGTCAAATGTTTAAAAAAATAAAAATCACACTCCCCACTAAGTAGGTTCAGACATGACTCTTGAATAAAAAGGGTCTAGTGTCAAGCTGGATGTTTTTAACTTCAAGATATTATGATGGGATACATGGGTGAATATCTTAGATGACATGCATAAATCAATGGAAACTAATGGCCCTTCTTGGATTATTTTATCTATTGTAAACATGTGAAGGCATATCTTCTTCTTTTTCCGTCACCACTAAAATTATTTACTAGTGGGACATGTTGTTTGATGAACAATAAAAAGATTTTGATTCAAAATATTCTCCTCCATTTTTATTTTTATTGAGACATAATAATTTATGTTTCTTATGAAGATAAAGGTAGTTCAAATAACTTCCAATCTAAGAGTCACTATAGTTCGGATGATGAAGCACAAATGGGGCAACCAGCTCCTCCACTACTAGTAGAACATATAGTTCCAACACCAATGCCACAAGATTTTTAAAATAAACCCAAAAAACCATCACAAATTAAACCATTATGGGTCTGAAATATTTAAAAAGGTTGTAGTTCATGGATAGGGGATCCTAAAGATCCACATAGGACTAGATCAAAACATTAGTCTAGTTTCATCACACTTGGCATAATGTTTAGTGAATCAAGATGTAGAGACTTAACATGAGATTATAAACATCATAAATGGAAAGAAACTATGTTAGAATAACTTATTTCTCTTAAAAATAATAAATGGGACTTGGTTTTGCTTCTAAATGGAAAACAATAGTGAGGTACAAGTGGGTGTACTTCTCTAAGTATGTATTAGATGGGTCCATTCATAGATACAAAGCAAGGCTTGCAGAATAATTTTTTTCATAGCTTATAGGTGTTTATTACTTGAAAGCTTTTATTTAGTGTCCAAGGTGAATTCGACCAGGCTAGTGCTATGCTTAAAGGTAACACACTCATGGGAAGTCCATAAAATCTGGGTGAAAAGTACATTTTTCATGGAGACTTACAATAAGGAATATACATGTCCTAACAACTAGGTTATTTTAGTATCAAGAATTTTAAATATATGTGTAGACTTATTACTTAGTATTGGTATGGATTGAAACAAGATATTTGAGTTTGGTATAAAATATTAACATGTTACTAATTGACTCTAGTTTACAATGAGTCCCTCCAACCCCACATTTTACAAAAGGAAATAACACTGGAAACTCCTAATTTTGGTCCTCTATGTCAATGAATTAATCATTAAAATAAGTTATATCAAGCAGATTCATAATTTTAAAGCCCAACTAATGAAGTATTTTGAGATAAATGACTTCGTCTTGTTACAATTTTTCCTTTGTCTTTGGATTTCATAGTATGAGAATAGAAATTTTTTCAATCAATCCAAGTATGCTCAAGACATACTCTATCTTTTCAACATATAATACTTAAAGTCCACCCCAACTCCTTTCTAATATGGATTCAAGATTTCTACCAAATTTTATTCTCCTTTTGTTGATGGTACATTTTACATGAAATTGGTGGTAATTCTTTTATACTTGACTCATACTCATCTTGATCTCTCTTTTGATGTGAATATCTTTTCATTCCTCTCTATGGCCCCCGTGATAGCCATTGAAAAGGAAAAAAAATCATTCCATGGTATCTTCATTGTAATACTAGTTTAAGTATTGATTAAATGTTAGGAAGAAAATATTTATTGTTGTTTACACCAAAACCAAAACTATAAGTTTAAAATATAGTGTTTGGGAAGGATATCCCAAATATTTCAAGTCATCTGCAAGATAAATCTATCATTTTTGGGCATGTCCCATGACTTGGTCTTGTGATAAACCTACTATTATTATTGTTATACTATGGAATTTAATTATAGTAGATTTTTCATTATTGATGTTGATTTAGTTTGGATTCAATCCATGATTTGTGAGTTCACATTTCATTAGAACCAACCCACAACACTTTTATGTAATAATCAAAGTATTATCCACATTTATCGCACACCAGTGGACCACCAACACATAAAAGACATTAAGATTCATATGCACTATATCTTAAAACTAAAATAAGATAAAGATGTTAATATTAATTAATGTCACATAGATGATAAATTTGTAGACATATTCACAAAACCCTTGCTCAAAACCTAATGTTTTCATCTCAAACAAATTTTGGGATTGAAAGATGGTGTCATCAAGGGGAATAGTTCAGTGATTCCTCCATCCATTTATTTTTTAAAATAAAGTTCACTTATAAGTATTTTTACTATCATGTTCCATTATAAAATGATTATAATTAGGTATTTCATTATATGTATTGATTAAGGAGGGTTTTGTAGTATCTCTTTTCAAATTTTAAACCATAGGGTTTTATTTAGGGTCCCTTGAATGAATTTGCTCAATTACTTAAAGGCCACTTTGTTGATGAAACGTTTCTCCCTCTTATAAAGGATGAGACTAATATCAATAAGGAGATGTATTTTTGATATAGTTTTTATTGGGGTTTTGATCAAATATTCAATGGAAAAAACTCAATGCTACAAACAATGCTTTATTCCTCCATCTCCTTAGTTGCAAAAGATACAGGTAGAAATGGATCAAACATGGTAATGTATTTAATTTATATGGATCCTATTTACATTCCAAGATAACACCTCTCACTTGTGGTAGTATTAATTTAGCTACAAAAAAATGTTCTTACTAGATCACAAAAACACTATCTCTAGCCAACAAGTTTCAATTCAATTATAAAGTTCTCATTTCAAATCATGTTTACTACTATTCTTATTGGGTGCCTTCAATAAATTTTTACTGAAATTTAGATAGGTAATTTAAATATTTTCTTTTAGATGGCTCTTCACATGGGAAGTAGGATAAATTTTAAGATCCTATATCTGAAACCCTCTTAGATTTGTTTATGTGAATCTGATTCACAACCTTGGTAAATTGATAGGTCCAAAAATTTTGCCCATTCATCAAATAAATTCTATGTTAATATGTTTCATCCAAGAATTAAAATATTTTAGGTTTTTTTCCCATCTACATGAATTGACTGAATGGCTTAACTGAATGGTACAAGTACAGGCAGAGCTAGTAGCCATGTCATTTGGCTCTAACTATGATTGTAGCCTATGACACCCAACTCTATCAATGGTTACACCATTCAACTCTACCAATGACTATTCCATTTGGATCTACTAAATGGTTGTGTCATCAGCTATGCCATTCAATAGAGTCCTTCTAGCATAGCAACATTGAATGGCATGCTGATGGCAGTGTCAAATAGTATAGCCATTAATAGAGCTAAATGATTGAGATCAATGATTAGGTTGAATGGCTCTACCAAGTAGTTCCACTTAATGAATCTACTAGATGCTTGATTTGAATAGCTCTACCAAATGCCTAATCCAAATGGATCTATTAGGAGGTTGAGCTAAATGGCTCTATTAGGCACTTATAGCCAAGTTGAAGGGTTACTAGTGTAGTTGGTCTATTGTCAGGTTATATGGTCACCTCCAAGGGGTCCTATAAATATGCCCTTAGCCCTCATTTGGTGCATTTGATTCCATGTCCCCCTTGGCCCCACCCGTAGGAATTCACCATTGACCATAGTAATAAAAATGTTTTTGAACTAATTGTAACCATGACAAGCCTATGCATTTTGAAGACTATACAACATCCACTACAAGATGTGTACATGGTACAATGACTGGACGAATATCTTGTAGATTTACCTAGCTATATCTTACAGAAATAAGAACTTCACATTATTTAAAGAGAGATTTTTGAATATAAATAGAAATCAAATTTACAAGGGGTTCATAAGTGAAATTCAAACTTCATGTGTTAGGAGTTATCAAAAATCATGGTGTTACCTCTACAAGTATTGCCATTATTTTAGACCAATTGATATGAAAAAATGGAATCAAAAACTGGTCAAGCTACCTCTAGTAACCAATGTCATGAATCCATTGGATACTTTGAGAATCTATATGTAATAATATAGGATAGCTAAAAAATGGTTGAGAATGTTTATTGTGAAGCTATGGGATGTGATTTATATGATAGGGATAACAAACAATAAGAGATGGCAATTGAACAATGATTAGTCAATAAAAAAATATGAAACCCTTAGTGACATAAAGATTGAACTATTTCATGCAATTCAAGATTAAGATCAGTCTATATGGTGGTTGTTAATCCTAAAGTCTATGCAACAGTTCAATCTTTATGTCACCAAGGGTTTCATCTTTTTTATTGTCTGATCATTATTCACTACCATGTTTCACCCCACATCTTCACAATAGACATTGTCAACCATTATTTAGCTAAATAATATGATTTTGGATGCATTCTAAAGTTATCAATAGATTTGTGACATGGTTACCAGAGGTATCTTCACGTGTTCTTAATTTAATTTTTTTCATATCAGCTAGTTTTAAAAATAAATGCAATACTTGTAGAAGATGCATCATCATCTTTACTTACTTATGACACATGAAATATGAATTCCACTTATAAACCCCTTGTAAATTTGATTTCTCTTCATATTTGAAAAGCTCTTCTTTAACAAAATGTGAACTTCCTATTTCTATAGGATAGCCAGGCAAATGTAGAGGTACACATGCAGTGTTTTTTTGTATACTCCATTGAAAGTGATTTCAATATTCTTCAATAGGTTAGGTACATTTAATGGTTATTTATTTTAAGGTTTCAAATTTTGGTTTCCTTATTCTTTTCCACCTAGTCTTGGTAGGATTTGGAATCACAGTCCTTGATTTTTTTGTTTTCCTTTATTCTTCTCATGACCTTAAGCTTTAACCCTGGTGAATGTTCTTACAATTCCATTTAGCATTGCTATTTATTCTATCATTTGACATTATCAGTTGGTAGTGTCATTTTATAATGCCATTCAGCTCTTCTGTTCAGCTATATCAGGATTTGGAGGTGTTGTCTTGTTTGATATATATATATATATATATATATATATATATATATATATATATATATATTAAATTAAACTATTTTCAAAGATAATGTTGTAAAGGGTTGGTGAGATGACCTCCAAAATAATTTATATCCCTAAAATTTTGGTGATATGGTACCATCTGTCAACCCTAAAAAATTTCCAAAACCAAAATCCACATATTACAATATTTGTTAATTAATGAATATTCACCACTAAAATTTACCCTGATGGGAAGGGTTTCCATAGGTTAGCTTGTGAGTTTTTTTGTCTTACAAAAGAGGCTAGATGTTTGGGTTCACTTTTTGCACCAAATGGATTATTATGTCCATTGAATACAAATAAGCTTAGAAAGTGATACTTCACAATTACATTTTTGAAGGCTCTCCATATGATCACTCGACTTGGAAAGGATTAGGTTTTTAAAATTATATCATCCTTCAAGCTCCAGTAAAATAATTTGGGTCCTTTATTACTAAAAGTATATGAAAAGCAAAGGATAAGATTAATTTTCATATAATGGTAATGTTATTATATATGGTCTCTCTATTAATCAACATGTTTTATGGTGATATCCTTATATAAATTTTCATTAATTCCATCTTCTTTAAATTCCATGTGTGTATAACCTAAAATTATTTAGACAAGGAAGGACCTTTATTTAAAAACATTTGGAAATCATGGGAAAAAACCAAACCTTGGTTTCTCTAGAATGGTTATGTTTTTATGTATGGTATCTCTATTAATCAATATTATTTATGATGATCTCATGTTATAAATTTTCATGAAGTCCCTCTTATTGAGATTCCATGGGTGAATTTTGTAAAAAAAAATTAGATCAATAATGTGCACAATAAAAGATATTTTTTTAAACAAACTAGATCTTGGATTTCTTCTTTAGAAGTCAAGATTAAGTTTTGTTTTTAAAAAAATGATAAATACTCTTGCCATGAATTTATTGAAGTTACTCCCATAGAGGCGATATTTCAATCACATTTACTGCCCATGGTGGAAAGACATAAAGTTGTATGTTGAAGCTCCTTTCAAGAATTATACTCCCAATAAGGGATATGAATGATTTTCACCTCATATGAACCTATGGTTGAAAATCCCAATTCTTATTAGTATATTGTTCTTCAGCCACCACATGGACCAAATGGTTTTAAATAATATGGAATTTTAATCTTGAACCTAAGTTTACACATTTTTCATGGTGTATTCTTTATCAAGATCCTCCCCTTGGTCATTACCTTATTCTGTTGGGTGTTTATTATTTATGATATCTATTTTATGGTCATTTAGAGACCCTTAATCATTTTTTTTGTTTTAAATGAAAGAAAAAAATGCTTAGTCTTGGATTCATTATTTATGTAGATCTTTTAGACCATAATCCTTCATCAAATAGAATATCCTCTTGGGAGATTGGCCAAAGATTCCTACTAATTATGCTCAACTTTGGCATAATTTTAGAGTGGAAATTATTTTTTAATTTGGAAAGAAATAAATACATTTTATTTTTTAATGATACTGTGGATATTCATTTATCTACTTATAACAAGGTAAAGGTTATATCCAACATTTTTATGGAGATACAAGTACCCACAAATAAGGTGGCCCTATAAGTATCTAATCTCTAGACACTTTTGGATCATTTATTTAATAATACCTGCATCATCATCTATGTACAACCCACCACATTTTACATTGAAACCACTCTAACAATGAAAGCACCACCATAATTGTTCATGTGATCATTCTCACAATTGTCCAGGTTGGTCTCCACTGTACTATCACTACCCTCTATCTACTTAGTGGGGTGGTTTGGGATATATTCAACCTCATGTGTTTGTTTATTATAGTATTTGGAATGTGTCATCATTGACACCTTTATATGGTTGGTTTTTGTCATCTCATGACAAATAATCATCTCATCTAGACTTGACAATTGTTATTACTTACATAGAACCAAGATCTATGAAATAAGAAGGATAGTTGAAAAAATGTTAATGATGGTTGGTACATTACACTTATGAAACAATACCTCCCTAATATTAGTTAGGTAAATATCGATGACAAGGACCCTCTTCATCTGGCCTTTTTGTTATGGTTGCTTTGTCTTTCAATGTAATTTTTTGACTTTTTATTGTTACATTTTTTCTACTTTTTGTTACTATATTTAATTACACATACAATATTATATGGTTTTAAGATATATTTTAAAAATTTATTTTAATTTTTGGGTAGGCACTAATTGATACATACTTATATATGGCCTATTATTAGATAAGGCTATTAATTAAGTAAATGCTTGATTAACTTTTGATAATAATAGTTTGCCTTTTTAATATTTTTAACTACTCATTAAAACTTTAATTATAACCCTAAAATTCTCTCTTATATATGTAATAACATAGAAGTATAGTGGGTTAGAGATATTGTTGATGATAGTTATTGTTATACAGGAAGAATTAGGCTAGTTTCATTAATCAAAAGAGAAAGCTATGTTACTTGAATGAATATATGCTATATTTTTAATATTTCTTAGATTTTGTATGCATGTATTGTGGGTATTTGTCTTATGGTATCTAACATAATTATGGTCTTTTATCTATATAATTTAATATAGAATTAATATGCTGCCCACATTTATTGCAACATAGCAGAACACAAATGTATAAAGCTCATTGAGATCCATGTTTATTATATTCATTAATTGATACTAGAAAAGGTCTTTGATGTTAAGTTTTACCAAAAAAATGATAAGGTTATAGACATATCCACCAAACCCTTACTTTAGGCCCAACTTTTTCATTTCAAGAAACTTTTAGGAGTGAAGGAAGGCATCATCAAGGGAGGAAAGTTTAGCTATTTTTACATCATTCCCTTTATTGAAGCACATCTCAAAGGGTAATGTTTGTGTATTTAATTATTCCTACACTATTGTATTATTTTATGATACAATTTTAATATTTATTTGTAATTAATGGGTAGGCACTAATTACTCATACTTATACATAATTTAGTACTAGAGAATATTATTAAGTAAATATTTAATTGGCTTCTACTAATAATTTTTTTTATCTTATTCTATTTGTAATTACTTGTTAGGAACGGTAAAAACATTCCATGAAGCCAAGATCTAAAGAGTTATCAATAAAAATATCAAAAATATAGTTGCATAAAAATAAAATACAATAAAAATCAAATCAAATGATTATTCAGAATATGAGATAATAAGATGGTAGTACAAAGGTAAGCACTTATTTATATAAGCAAGAAAAAATACTAATCTAGCTAATCTAACCAATATGGCATAAATCCTCATATAAGACAAACCCACCACAAGACAAAATATCTAGATAATACACTATCAAACATGATAAAATACATGAAATATATAGTTTAACACCCCCCTTAAGTGAATCTAGAGGCTAAAAAAAGCTAAAAAGGAATAGTGATATATCCATAGAAAGAGTCCTGATAAATAGACCTAATAAAGTACTCATGTACAATATGTATCCATGAAATAAATATAGAAGATGCCCCCATGAACACATCTAAGGACAACTATCATTGATACTTAATCTATTAATAATCCAAGTCAGAATCATAAGATAATCAATGTTGATGTTAATATCCTCAGATAGAAGAGTGTAGAAGAGCCATCTGCATTAAACAATGTTTTTTAATTTTTTCAAAGGAAGAACATGTATGGTGTACTAAAAGTCTACCATTCCACAATGGAAGATAAAGGAGGAAAAAATACAAAGATCTCTTAATCACATCCAAATTGAAGTATAGCATAGGTCTGGCAAGATCATGCACAAGAACTGAATGTAATGCCATGAAAATGAATCGATCAAAAGAAATACATGGAACATTTAGTAAAATAATTTCCATGGCAAGTGGATCATAATGATCAAAAAGTGTAGTCTCACTAAAACTAGCATAGTCCTTTGAAGTGATAATTTATGGTGGCTTAATATCCTACATAAGAAAAAAGGAAGATTTTGCAAATAGATGTCCCATGTCTAGCAAAAACTCATTCCATAAACGTGGCTCAATAAAAAGAAGAGATGTCTATCAAGAATGTGTCATCATAAAAAACTATAGTAGGAGGAGAGAGTACATTATCAAAAGATAAAATCTCATTAATATAAAGATAAGTAGATGGAGAATCATCATCCATGTCACTATCAAAATATAAGTCCTCACTAATAGTAGGAAAAGGAAGTGAAACATAAGGAGGTAGAGTAAAAAGGGTTGAAAATATCAAGAAGAGCTGGTATCCTTCTCAAATAAGGCTATAATAGCATTTCAAGCACCCTTTGATGATGTGGCATCTATAATATGAATATGCAAATTATTTGAAACATTGAGGCAAATCAAATGAAGAGCCTCATATTGCATATATGCAATCTAGGCAATATATTTCTCATCAATGAAGTTAGGAATATCACCAAGTACCAATCTCTAAACATCTTTTTGTTAAAGGTGTATCTTCATTTTGATCTTCTAAATAGTGTAATTTAAGATTTTAAGGGGCTTCATTATCGAAATACAAGGAAAAAGTTGGGAATAAGAAAGAATAAACCTCCTAAAATAATTTTTTAATTCAAATAACAATAAATAAATAAACCTCTCAAAAAAGTATAAGCCCCCCAAAAGCATGTATTATAGGACCCCTCCTAATTTAACATTTTATAAAATAGTTATTTTTTACAATTTAATGACATCAATGGATAGAGAATAAAAAAATATGCACTTTTAAAAAAAAAACTCAAATCTAAGTTACGGTTTAAAAATTATAATCATTTTGATTCTCATAAAAATATATCCAAACAATAAAAGAACACTACAAACTTAAATTTGTGACCAAATCAGAAACAAACATAGTTGTTTAGCCACTCGTTGGAACCATAATTTCACCATAGACTTAAAAGGTCAACTAAAGATAAAAATAGTCTTTTTAATTACCTTATTATACATGCAAGTTTGACTTCCTCTTTTTAGAAAAATATAGCTTAATAAAGAAAAATAATTAATTTTCAATTGTGTTTGAGAAAATAAAAGGAGGATAAATATAGTTTTTATTATTTTAACAGAGGGAGGTATTTTCCAAGACACAAAAACAAACCAACCCCTCACTATTCCACTGCAATCTAAAATGAAAAAAAAAATAGCTTATAATTAATGACACCTTTGCTAGAGATAGACTCCACTCAGACCACCTCACAAGCTTAAACGTGCAACACCTCCTTTCAATGCTTCAATAGAAAATTAGAATCAGAAAAGAAAAAAAAAAGAATCCATAGTAAAAGTTCCACCATAGAAAAAGGGCACATGCCAATTTAATACAACCTCTTCCTTCTTCCAATGTAGCAATAAACCTCTTTCAACGTAGTAGCAAACTGTTTTCAATGTGGTAGTAAAGGTGTAGATTCCAATGCCCCACCAGATATAAAGCAATAAATGATCCAAAAAAGGAATGAAAATATGGATTTTTCAATGCCAATATCTCCATGCTTGGAAAAAAATGCATCCTTCCTCTTTCCCAATGCCTTCTCTCCTCTATTCAATGCCTAATCTCTCTTCCTTCTCTCCATGCAGTAGATCAGAAAGTTCTAATGCCACCTTTAGAGCTCCACCAATCTAACACACACTTATTAAAAATATAGAACAAATTTTGTCAAGAGAATTACACTATAGAGAGGGGAAAAAAGGGTTCGAACATATTTATAGAAGACCCAAAAAATGGTGTAGTCCTAGTAGATAATAGTTAAAAAAATAAAAGGACACCTCTTGTTTTCAACATACCAATAGAAATATTCAACGCTCCTCTTCTACGCCTTCTTTGAGCTATCACGGATCTGAAGCATATCTTTCACCATCAAAGGCTTGAAAGTAAGACCTTTAAAATCTTTGAAAAGTGTTGAAGAAAGGGGCACCAACAAGGGCACAAAAGATCTCATTGTTCCTCTCCAAGTTGTAGATCTGGTAAGGAAATATTTTGAAAAGTGCTGAAGAAAAGGGCACCAATAAGGGCTCAAAATATCTCTGTGCACCTCTCTAAGTAGCAGATCTAGCAAGGGAAGATTTTAAAAACTTACAAACTTAATGGATGGTTTAAACCCTTTAAGGCTCTAGTAACATGTTAGGAAATGTGAAAATATTCCATGAAGCCAAGATATGAAGAGTTATCAATAAGAACATCATAAATATAGTTATAAACAAATGAAATGTAACACAAAACAAATCAAATGATTATTCATAGTATGAGATAATGAGATATTAGTACAAGGATAAGCACTTGTTTATATAGATAAGGTGAAATACTAATCTAGCTAATCTAACCAATGCGGGATAATTCCTGATATAGGATAAACCCATTACAAGACATAATAGCTAGCTAAAACACTAGCAAACATGAAAAAATATATAAAATACATACTCTAACATTACTCAACAACATCTCAACCCTAACCCTAGCCTCCTCTCCTAGAGAGAGAGAGGGTTAGAAGGTTTAAATATTTTTTAGATGAGATATACTATTATACTAGGATAATTAGGCCAGTACTCTTAATTTAAAAAGGTAGCTATGGTACTTAAATTAATTTATGTTATTTTATTTTGAATATGTCATAGATTTATTAAGCATGTATTGTGTGTATTTATCTTTTATTATCTAACATGATTCTGAGCCTTATCCAGATATTTTTAAATAAGAATTAGATTTTTATTGTAACAAATTGTTATTGTTTTATTCATAGATGCTAGTGTATCTAAGATGTGGCATGCTCTCACACATTTATTTTGAATTTTTTTTTAATAATTCAATTTTTACTTTAACATATATCTATTTCATCCAAAAAAAATTAATGAAGATGTTAATGTATTTAATAACACGTACATAATTTTATGGTTTAAGATGTTTTTGTAATAAAATTTATGGCTAAACATTAATTGGTACACATTTTATATCTATAATTCATTATGGGAGAATTATCAATTAAATATTTACTTAATTGAATTTTACTAATAATAGATAAGTCTTATCTTTAAGAAACCCTATTCTATTGATTTAAAGAGGATTAATGCTACTTACAATAAATTTATATACTCTCATTCTTTTAAGTTTTCATAAATTTATATATTGAGTGTATTGTGGAAATTTGTCTTATGGCAAAATTACAGTAAGTTTAAAACTAATCCAGTAAATAATTATTAATTTAATATTTTACATCTTACCAAATGACTCTTAACATATATTTTTTAAATTGAAAATTATATATATTAATTATATATAAAATACACAATTATTTATTATAAAAATAGTGAAATGGAATCAAATTATAAAAAAAATAAATCATACTAACTATTATACATATATTTAATTTTTATTTACACACATTTAATTGGTGCTTTTTAAAAAGCTTTTTTGTAAAATATAAATCTTTCTAAAAATAGTTTATTTATAAAGGCTTGTACTTATGAAAACTTCCTTTTGTTAAGAAAGAGGTTTTCATCATCATCGATCTAAAAGCAGTTCCCTTTGTTAAGAAAGAGGTTTTCATCATCATCGATCTAAAAGCAGACAGAGCTCATCTCCCCATTCCCAATGGTGTTTGCCTCTTTATGGGGTCGGCATGTTTGACTATTTTAAACATAGTAGTGGTGGACACGGCTGTGATTCTTCCCAAGACGAGTTTCCTCACCTATCTCTTGCCATTCCCTCCTAATCAATTTTATTGAAAAATATAACACACTTTTATTTTTTAATTGATAACAAAGTTTTTTTTGACTTGGAAGAACTTTTTAGATCTATAAAAAACAATACCACCTAAAAAAATCAACTACAAAATATAACATAATTTTACCCAAAAATCTATACTAATCAATCATTAAACTATTTATGTAATTAATATTATATTATTTATATTAACTAATTAACCATGAATAAAACTATTTTGTTTTATTCTTTCAATTAACTAACTTCTTAATCTCATACTATAGCATATGACATTAAATCTAAAAAAATATTTATGAAGAAATTGGATTAAGTCAAACTTTAGCATAATAGTCTCGACGAAATCCAATACATGTATATTGGAATTTGGTGTTTTGTTCTTATTAAATCGAGAAGTCTTTGTCACGCTTCTTTGCAGCAGTGAATGTGGCAGTCAATTTCGAATATATAATCCCGCAATCAATCCACTAAAGTAAGTGACATTACGCCCGCTGGTGACGTCTCAACTACACAGATTTGATATTTTTTAATTGTGTATTTAATGTTTTGAACTATTTGGCTTTTAATAAGTTTGAAGTTGTTTAACGATTTAAGGCGGTTGGTAACAGCTGCGCGAGTTGAAAGTATCATAATTCCCACCAATGATCATACTTATCAATGATATCGTTGAGGATGCCAATTGATTATGTTAATTGACATAAAGTACCATTATTGAGATTGCTGTTTCAAAATCCACTTCCTACCATGCCCACCGGCCATGATCGGTCTCCTGTTAGTTCTTTCAGTTCCACACCAGACTTCAAGAATTTATTCCATTCAAAGCTCAAACTCATTTGAATAAGGAAAATGTAACAGAAGAATTGATACAACATATTAACATTAAACATATAATTGATCTACTGAAAGCAGAAATGAATTTCACTAAATTTTATTGATCTATTGAGAAAATGGATCTCTATGAAGAAAATCTAGGAGGAAACCACCTTTGCACTTGGGACACTTGGCATCTTGGCTACATAACATAAAATACATTAAACATTTCTGACACCCAACAAGTCTCATGGCAGGCGCAGATTCCTGTGCAATATTATCAGTAGTACTGATATGGTGGTTGTAATTTTTGTTTCTGGTCTTGTGAACTTTTGAGGTAGACAAATTCAGGTTAAGGTCTAGTCTTTCTCCTCCTCCTCCAATAAAACTGAGTTCTGAGCTATTCTGGCTTGAAAAGGTCTTACAGCTTACTTCAGTTCCTTCTTCTGAATTTAGGTAATAAACTGCTCCAGTCTGCACAATAATTATAAAATAGATGTAAAAAATGCAACAATAAAAGCCATAAATCACGAAATAAATATCACAATACTGACTGCCTGATCTGAATAATGACCTAAAACTTATGATGATGAAATGGGTTTGAGCAACTGACCTTCAAATCTAAGCATTTCTCCCACCCAAAAGGAAGGAACTTCCCTTCATCCGATTCTAGGAGATCAAACTCTGTTAATTTAGAGCTACATGAAGATGGGGAAGATGGTGAATTTCTTATGCTACTTTCCATCAGATTAAGAGTTGTTGAATTACCCTCTGTTAGGTTGTGGAGCTAAAAGCTTCACCAGGATGTGAACAGGAGGAGTTGCAGAGGTTGTTGAGTTGCAGAGTAAGTTGCAGGGCAACCGACGTCGGTCATATTGCAGTGCAGGAGCAATCGATGTCGGTTATGAGTTGGCCGTCATCGGTCAGGAAGGAGCCGACGTCGGCAACTTGTGTGTGCATGCGTTTGCATGCGGGTCGAGAACTGGTCTATTTTTGGACAGTCAATTTGCATGTAAAGACTTATTTTAGTCTTGGCGTTGTGTTTCTAATTATTGTAATTAAGAATGTCTAATTATTGTATGCATGAGATCTATATAATATACTCATGGGTTGTATTGTAAAGTGTGTTAGATAGCCATTGTGCTTGTAGAGAGAGCAAGAGTAGCTCCTCCTAGTTCCAAAGGGGTGTTGAGTGTGTATGATCAGGGAGAGTTGCAGGTTGTGCAAGTTCTAGTAGAAGATCCACCGGGTACTGGTTGAAGAATCATGAGGACTTGGTGAGGCAAGGACAAGGGTTCTTCAGGGTGTAGAGACATCTACATGGTAAGTAAGGTATGTTGATTTGTAGGTTGTTGCAAGAGAAGGGAGATCTACTTGGAGTACAGTTGTGTACTTGGTGTACTGACAGCGTTGTTACTGACTGGTGGAGGTGAACAACAACTCTGTGTTTGAGTTGATTGTTGTGACCATAATTGAGAGAGTGAAGTGTTGAAGGAGAATTACTGGTGAGCCCTAGAAGTGTGGAAGCTCTAGAGGTGTGAGAAGAAGTGTGGCGACTTCTTTATTGTATTTCCTTCTCGATAAGTATTAATACAATTGGGTATTGTCTCTCATATTCTGTGTTGTTTCATATTTCTAGTTACTTATCATTCTGGTTAAATTTCGTGTTTAGTTGCTAATACAAAGGTAATCAAGTGTGCCCTTAGTGGGCAGTAGATCCTGACAGTTGGTATCAGAGCTTTTGGTTGGGTTTACTAACAGGTTGTATTAGATCTGGTTAGTGTTTATTGATTACAGGTCACTCACAGGGGTTTCTGATTGAGTGAGAGTATAGCAATGGTAGAAGAAAGTAAGCTACGAATGGAGAAACTAAATAGCACGAATGGTCAGTTACAGATTGATGGAAAGAAAGAGCAGGTAAAGAAAGATTATTGATTGGTAGAAGATTAGCATGAAAGAAATGAAGAAGCAAATGTTGCAGGTGTCATTGCACAGGATGCTCTGGATAAAGTAGAATTTTGGTTTATAGATTCTGTTGCCTCTTTCCATGCAGCCTGAAATAGAGTATCTTTTTATGATGATGTCTAGGGAGACTTTGGAGAGATTTATTTAGGGGCTGGTGAGCCTTGTCAGATTGTTGGCAAAGGGGAAGTGACGTTGATATTGCAGACAGGTAATACACGGGTGTTGAATGAGGTCATGCAGGTACCAGTCTTGGAGATGAGTCTAATTTCTTCAGAAAGTTGGGTGATGAGAGATGCACAGTAACTCTCACAGCAGATGCACTTGAATTAAACGGTATTAAGAAAGTAGGTATCCTTTATCTATCTACTTATATTATTGATTCACCTTTTGTTGCAGGGATGTGGCTTTGTAGGCTTGGTCACATATGTAAGAAGAAAATGCATGTTCTTAAGCGGAAGACAGATGTTTTTGATAAACTTAAGAACTGTAAAGCCTTGGTGTTCATGGAGGAGATGACGGACAGAGATCAGCTGAGGGGACTGAATTATTCTGAGTAGGGCTATGTTAATTGGAATAGGGTTTTGATCCAAGGTGAGCTCGTGGGTAAAAAGTCATCACTCACAGGAAAACACAGTTACTGGCGTCAGTCATATGGAACCGATGTCGAACAGATAGGTACCGACGTCGGTCAGGAAAAATTGATGTCGACAGTCAGGGTCAGTCATAGGGAACCAAAGTCAATCGGTTGCAGATCGGGAGATGGCCGAGATCGGTCACTGGAACGGATATTGGATGGACAGCAAGCTGTCAAGGGGTCTCAAACGCCCATGTGGAGGACTAAAAGGGTAAGTGAACCTCATATTCGTTGTTCACCTTCTTTATATTACTTGTTGCTAACTGATGGTCAAGAACCAGGAAGATGTGAAGAGGCAATACAGGTAGAATCCAAGAAATAGTGGGAGCATGGCATGAATTCTTTGGAAGAGAACCAAGCGGGAGTTTTGGTAGAGTTGCTAGTCAAGATAAAAGCACTGACAGATGAATGGATTCCCAGGTTAGAGAAGAGAGTGGATGGACACGTGAGACGGAAGGCCAGGGTATATGGTCTTGAGTAGGCTACAGGACAGTGGTACAGGTTTGACAGGTGTATGACTAAGCATGGCTTTGGTCAAGGTCAATGTAACCATTGTATTTTCTTTACCAGATTGGATAATGGTCGCAACATTATCCTATTACTATATGTGGTGTGGTTGCTTGTTGCAGGGTCACACATGCAGGGAGTTTCTGAGCTAAAGGTAAAGTTAGTTCAGAGATATGTCATGAAAAATTTGGAAGCAGCAAAATTCTTTGCCATAAGAGACATGGAAGATCACATGTTGATTTTGTCTCCAGTGGGAGCTGATGTGAAGAAGGTCTTGGTGGGGTTCAATTCGCAGGATTCAGAACTGGTAAGCACACCAAGGGCTGGACAGTTCAAGCTGAGCTTAGAACAGTGTTTGAAATCACATGAGGTTTGGTGTAGACTTGAGTTTTCCCAAGCAGTGGGAGTTGTCAAAAAGTTTGGAGCGATCCAGGAAAGAAGCACTGGAGGGCAGTTCAGTGGATTCTCAGGTATTTGAAAGGGACCAGCAGCAGGTCGACATGTTATGCAGGGTCAAGTTCTTTTCTACATGGGTTTGTAGATGCGGATGCGGCAGGTTACTTAGATGATAGGAGGTTCACCATAGGTTGTGTGGTGGTTGGTCTTCAGGATTGAGCTTGAAGAGGGATACAAGCCAGAAAATAAATTAGACAGTGTACAGGTATAGGTGCAGCGATTTATCTCCAAGTGGGAGATTGTTAGGTTATGGAGCTAAAAGCTTCACCAAGATGCGAACAGGAGGAGTTGCAAAAGTTGTTGAGTTGCAAAACAAGTTGCAGGGCAACCGACGTCGGTTTGATCAACCGACGTCGGTCATATTGCAGTGCAGGAGCAACCGACATCGGTTATGAGTTGGCTGACATCGGTCAGGAAGGAGCCAACATCGGCAACCTGTGTGTGCATGCGTTTGCATGTGGGTCGAGAACTAGACTATTTTTGGACAGTCAGTTTGCATGTAAAGACTTATTTTAGTCTTATAGCTATGTTTCTAATTATTGTAATTAAGAATGTCTAATTATTGTATGCATGAGATCTATATAATAGACTCATGCGTTGTATTGTAAAGTGTGCTAGATAGCCATTGTGCTTGTAGAGAGAGCAAGAGTAGCTCCTCCTAGTTCCAAAGGGGTGCTGAGTGTGTATGATCATGGAGAGTTGCAGGTTGTGCAAGTTCTGGTAGAAGATCCACCGGGGTACTGGTTGAAGAATCATGAGGACTTGGTGAGGCAAGGACAAGGGTTCTTCAGGGTGTAGAGACATCTACATGGTAAGTAAGGTCTGTTGATTTGCAGGTTGTTGCAAGAGAATGGAGATCTACTTGGAGTACAGTTGTGTACTTGGTGTACTGGCAGCGTTGTTACCGACTGGTGGAGGTGAACAACAACTCTGTGTTTGAGTTGATTGTTGTGACCGTAATTGAGAGAGTGAAGTGTTGAAGGAGAATTACTGGTGAGCCCTAGAAGTGTGGGAGCTCTAGATGTGTGAGAAGAAGTGTGGCGACTTCTTTATTGTATTTCCTTCTGGATAAGTATTAATACAATTGAGTATTGTCTCTCATATTCTGTGTTGTTTCATATTTCTAGTTACTTATCATTCTAGTTAAATTTCGTGTTTAATTGCTAATACAAAGATAATCAAGTGTGCCCTTAGTGGGCAATAGATCCTGACACCCTCATAATTAAAAAGTCTAGGCATAAACCGTGAGACCTTCTCTTTATCCTCACCCCATCCATTTAGCTTCTTGTTATGTCTCTCAACAGCCATATCACATCAAGTATTTTACAAGCCAGAATGAATAACACTGCTGCTCATACACTACGCATGTATATATAAGAAAAAGAACCCACTAATAATTTCAACTCTATTAGAAAAAAGAAGCGAAGCCTGAAAATATGGACCAGATTAGCATTGAAGTAGTTATATCTTGATACCCATGGCACTAGATTTAGAGGTCATGGAAAAGCAAAAAACGTCGAGGTCAAACTTCCCCTCCTTTCTTGTGTCCAATACATTTATAATGACAGAAGTAATGTTTTGTCCCAACAATTTATGGAGTGCCTTGGTTGCATTTCCTTTTGATTTTTCTTATTACATTGACAAAATATATGCGGTCTTCAATTTGAAGTAAATTACTTCATCGTGTGTTAATGAAAGTTGTCTGAATTTGGACGTTAGCAACTTCTTATTTGATTTTTTTAAAATAAAATCTATATTTTAAATGTTTAGTAATTGATTAAGAGTTTTTTTTTAATTTATTAATAAAGTTGTTTGGCTTATTAAAAATTTAATAAAAATTATTAAATAAAAAAATTGATCAATCGAAAAAAAAAGTTATAAATTTATAACTAATTAAAATATGGTACAATATTTTTAATGTATAAATTTTTACCATCAATTGTATTCTTTTTGGAAAATTTAGTTTGAGTAATCTTAAATTTATAATCAATCAAAATATAGTACAACATTTTTAATATATAGTTTTTTACTATCAATTATGTTCTTTCTAGAATTTTTAGTTTGAATGATTTTGAATGTCTTTATTATTCATTTAATGCTGAATGTTATATTTTTTTCAATTGTGTTTTTTCTAGAATTTTTAGTTTGAATAATTTTAAATATCTTTATCATTAATTTAGTATTGAATGTTATATTTATTTATTTATTGGTTTAATATCAAATTCTATGGATTTGATCTTGCATAGGAAGTTGATTGTTTTAACATAGGATGAACCCTTAATAATCTCGAAGAATTGAACTCACAACCAGAAATACCTCTAAAGGTTACCAAAACCAAATAAACTATACTCCATAATGAAAATGATAATTTATTCTTAATCTTCATTACATACAAGATATTTATAAATAGCAATACTCACCTTCCACGCTATCAAGCTCATTTTTTGGGATTCTTTATGCATGGTGATCATTATTCGAACATTAATATCCATGTTTATATATATATATATATATATATATATATATACGCTCATGATGATGGGGACCATTACCAATCTTTTTCCATCAATCATTTACACATGATGTAAACATTTACAATTTTATTTTCTAAATATAGGTGGAAATATAGTTAAGTATTAAATATAAAAGTTAGGGTAGGAATATATATATATATATATATATATATATATATATATATATATATATATATATATATATATATACTCCCTCGTCTAAAAAGTTGAGGCACCAACTTCAAGTGCACATACTCACAAGATAAGTCTTCCCTAAAATAAGTGAAGATAAAAAATCTTTGCTTTACCTCTTTGTGCTTTGAAGTGTAGAAACCTGATTTTGGTAGGGGTATTTAGTCATAAAATTATATTATTATAGGGTAATAATATGTTTTTAGTACTTGCGCAATAGGTTTTATTGTAATTGGTTCATAGATTAGTTTTATATTTAAAATTGTGTTGTCAATCAAAGCAATATAATTTTACAAATTCTTAGATTTGAACATTAGTTGTAATATATGATGTTATTAAAAAATAATAAATTAATTTATTTATTTTTCTTTCATTCATTGGGTTCTGATGATTTGACAAATATCTTAGGGAAATTCGTTATTTATTGTTTTGTAAAATAATAAATTTTGTATAGTCAAAAAACATAAGAACCTTAGAAAAATTATTTTCATTGTGCAAATAGTCAATGTGGAATTAAATGGGAGAACATACCATCATGACTAATGGAATCCCATTGTACCTTCATTACATTTATGTTGATTTGATCTCTCTCTCTTGGCTTTTTGCAATGACATCTACAAACTTAAAAATAAAGAAAAATAAAGTGTATTGTATGCATTTTGTGTATACTAAACTGACCAATGAAGCTTTAGTGGATAGAGAATACAAGTTTTTAATATGTTAATGTATGTGTATTATATAAGCAAAGAAGGTCTATTTATCTTAATACAAAGCTAAATTTTTGTGAATGTTTTCTATTTACAATCTCAATGACTGTATTTTTGTTTACTAAGTTGATCGGGCCACCCAGATCTCTTTGTAAACCCTATAATTATTAATCATAAGTCTGAAGCCTTGATGGAGGACTCGGTACTGGAAAAAGAAAGCAAGACAAACATAGGAATCTTCACAACTCTACATTGAAAAATCCCCTCGATGACTCTCTGTAAACCTTGATTAGGAGAAATAGAGGGCAGTTGGCTCTCAAAATTTACATTATTGATGAGCTAGCATACCCAGTAATACAGAGGTAGATATATAAAGAATATTAACTTAGAATTCCTAGTTCATTTATTTATTCAAAATATTTACATCAACTGCTCAAAAATCATGTGTAGAAAAATTATTTATACATATTCAAGTTTGGTCAGAAGCCCAAGATTAAGATGATAGATTAGTAGTCTTCTCAATTTGTAACATCTTCTCTATACGTAGAAAGCACATGAAGCTTTGTCTATGGAAGAAAGGAAATGTCATAAAACTAAAAGCCTTTTAATGAACACTATTATTCGCATATGACATAGTCATAACATTCAAAAAAATTGTCAAGCAGTCGATATATGTGTGCATCTTGTATACTACAGCATGTAATTTACATTGAAAAGAAATAAAAAAATTAAATGATAATTTTGAATAGTCATGAGTATTAAAATTCCTTCACATACCAACATCACATCATAGTACCTAAGCCATTTTCATTATCTAAGCCATTTTTCTAGCTTAAATAGGATCAAAAGCCAATTTATAAAACATGCAATCAAAAATTGAGATCAATATTAAATAATAATGAAGTACAAATCACTGAACAATGATATAAATAAATCTTAAAGATAAATCACAAAACCAAATTATAGCACCTTCACACCACTCACGATTGTCATAATAATGTTATTTTTCCTAAAACCAATTTCAATCTTTATTCTCAAGAAAATGAAAATATGCCAAAGACCTTTCTAAATGTAATATTTTTGCCAAAACAAAAAAAAAAAAAAGAAGAAAAAGAAAAAGTAAAAGTAACAAGTTGTAATAACATCATTTAAAATGTTATACCCATTCTATATACTATGACTCCTCTTTATTTGCTTAGTGAGGTGGTTTGGGATCTCATCCACCTCAATTGCTTGTTTAGTGTATGAGTTAGAATTTATCATTGTTGAGACCTTAAGATGGTTGGGTTTATCGTCTCATGCCAAAAAATTATCTCATCTAGATTTGGTAATTTTTATTGCTTTAGATAGAGCTAGGAGTTGTGAAAGAAGAAGGATAGTTGAAAAAATACTAATGATGGATGGGACATTACTCGTGTGGGGGAATACCCCCTTAATATTAATTGGGGAAAACCTAATGATCAACACCTACTTCCTCTAGCCTTTTTATTGGCGTTGCTTAGTCTTTCAACATATTTTTTTTTAAGGTTTTTTCTTACAATTTTTTTTTACTTTTTGGTAGTGTATTTAATTACACATACACTGTTGTATGGTTTTAAGATATATTTTTAATATTTATTTTAATTTTTGGGTAGGTATTAATTGATACATATTTAATTATTAGATAAGGCTATTAATTAAGTAAAAACTTAATTGACTTATGATAATAGTAATTTTATCTTTTTATATTTTTAACTACTCACTCAAACCCTAACCCTAGTCTATTCTTTTATCTATGTAATAACATAGAAGGCTAGTGGGTTAGAGGTATTTTGAATGAGATTTATTGTTATATTAGAAGAATTAGACTATTTAAATTAATCAAAAGAGGTATCTATGATATTTGAATGAATCTATTTTTTTTTTTTAATGATTTTTTAGATTTTATATTCATATATTGTAGTTGTTGTCTTATGATAGCTAAATATTTCTAATCTAGTTATTTAGATAATTTAATATGGAATCGATGTGCTTCCCACATTTCATGTAACATAGTGGAACATAAATATATAAGCTCATTGAGATCCAAATGTATTATATTCGATAATTGATACTATATATTGTATAGTTTTAAGATACACTTATAATATCTATTTGTAATTTATGAGTAGGCACTAATTAGTACATACTTATACACAATTTATTACTAAATAATATTATAAATTAAGTGAACATCTAATTTAATATTGTTAACAATAATTTTATCTTATTCTATTTGTAACTACTCACCAAAATCCCAACCCTAATCCTAACCTCCTCTCTTATCTATATAAGAATATATAGAGCTAGTGGGTGTAGATGTTTTGTTGATGAGAGTTACTATTATACTTGTAGAATTAGGTTAGTACTCTTAATTAAAAGAGGTAGTTATGCTACTTAGATCAATTTGTGTTATTTTATTTTTAATATTTCATAGATTTATTATGCATGGATGTTTATTTTTGGCTATTTAACATGATTCTAAGCCATATCAAGATATATTTTTTTCAAATACTTTTTTATTGTAATAGATTTTTTACAGTTTTGTTCCTAGGGATCTTTTATGTCTAGTGTTTAGGATGTGGCATGCTCTTATGCCTTTTTTTAATAGTTTTTAATAATTTTCTTTTTAAGTTTAACATATATTTATTTCATCAAAAAAATCTTAAGGGGAATGCTAGTGTATTTAATAACAAATACACATTTTTATGGTCTAAGATGTACTTGTAATATAATTTGTAGATAAGCATTAATTGGTGCATATTTATCTATAACCTATTATAAGAGAAGATTATCAATTAACCATTTACTTAATTGAAATTTGTTAATAATAAATAAGTCTTATTTTTAAAAATACTTTGTTCTACAAGTGATTACCCTAATTTTAATCTATTTCTTTTTTATCTAAGAGTATAGAGGGCTAGTGGGTGAGAAATATTAAAGAAAAGAGTTTAGGCCAAATCTATTGATTTAACTTCGGTTCATTAATTTTTTATTTATTTATATATTGTATTTATTGTGGGCATTTATCTTATGGTAAAATTATTATATATGTTAAAAGACAATTAGTAATTGTATATTTTTTAAATTAAAATTTACTTTTTTAAGTTAGATGTCAACTTTTGATCAGAGCCTAAATTGGATCTAGGGCACAATAAGAGGCCTAGTCTCCCAAAAATATTTACCCAAATAACATATAGAAACTATTGAAAGCTAGAGATCCCTATAGAAATGGAGATGAACCAAAGCTAACAAAATTGAAGCCCAAACCTAAAGATAATAGCCAAGCCTACTAATGATTAATCTAGAAACCAATCAACACTCTTTTAAAGTGAAGTAAACCAAAACTTCATCTCAACCTTTTACTATCAGCTCACGTGTTCCCCTAATGAAGAGCAAAGATTCCATTGTTCATTGAGTATTACCATTAATGGAATCCTCTATTCCCTTTCTTACCGAATTTAGGAGTCTCAGCTCATAAAGGTGTTAAGAAATATACTAAAATGCCTTACTAACTAGTTCTTCTCCTTCTTCCTCCCAACCTTCTTCTTCCTCTATTGAGACTTCCTTCTACTGAGATCATTTTTTTAAGGGAGAACCTTTGTCCAAACCCTCTGTCCAAGACTTTTTAAAAGTCTCTTCCTCTTCCAAAATCTAGATGGAAGGCTACTCTGCTTTTACATCAACCAACCCTTCCTTTGTTGCCAAAGCCTCTCCTTCTTGAGGACTATTATGAATTTCTTGAACTACTAGTGAAATATGCTTAAAAGAAGTAGATTTTATTGGGATCATCAAGCTGTGAAGCAAGTTTTGATTCAGGCAACCCATCTTTATGACCCATTTCTTCATAATCATTGCCCAATGACCTCTAAAAACTTTCTTGGGGTAAGAATCAATTTACGATCAGCTTGATTACAATTAAAACATATAAAAGGAAGCCCTTCAAAATGAACACACTGAATACAAACTCCAAATGAGGATGAAATTTAAATATTACTGATGTAGAGGTTTAGATAAATCAACCAATACACATAACCTGATAAAGCTCAGATTAGCCTCAATAGTTTCATCAATTTTAACAAAGACTCCCAGCGTACTAACCAGTTGCTTAAAAAGACCAGTGTCATGCAAGGCTAAAGAAATATTGTAAAATCTTATCCACACTGGAGCTTGAGAGATAACTGTTGCAGTTATATCAAAAAAGGGGCCCATAGACATAAAAACCCTCCCTGCTTGCCAATAAACCATGGCCCATTCGACCATACAAAATATCTATCTTCCAAAGATTGAAACAAACGCTGAAAAAATCCATTAGAGAGCATTGAAAGTGAAGGAGATATTAAAGAAGGCCAAGAACCTTTCAACCATTGTAACATCACTTCCCAAGATGATCTCTTCCCTACACATTTTCCAATTAAAGATTTCCTTCCCCTATCCAAGCCAATCCCTGAAAACTCTTAATCTGAAATTTCCAAATTAGGAGGTGTTTCAGATAAAATCAGGGGGATATCATCCAGGGAGTCCATTTCCAGGGCTCCTTTCTGTGGCAGTTCAACATCTGAATTCCCCTTAGAACCACCCTCCGTTATTTTCTCTTTGACAGTAATCTCTTTTAAAGAGATCTGGCTTCTAAAAATAACATTGGGGTTTGAGTCAGGTTGAGCTTTGAAAATAATTCTTTGCAATATGATCCACATGAATGAAATACATTAGAAATATTCATACAACTAAAATACACTAGAGCCTTATAAGAAACCTAGCCGGCCCCTCAAATCTTTCATACACCTGCTTCCTTAGAGAGACATCTCTATTAGACCTGCCTCTATCTTCATCCGAAAGCCCTGTCTGTTATAGACAGCGGAGAGACAAAACAAGTTTTGATCTGGTCTTTTTTATTTTTTAACCGGTCCCTGCCCTGTCCTCTCCTTGCCAAAGAAACTCTCACTCCCAATCTCTCCCCCGAATCTGCACCAGCTGACTTTTCTGCTCCCTCCTGATCGTCGAAGAGATCCCTCTCCTACACCTCACCTACCTCTTCCTGTCAACTCCCTCCTCTACCCCTAATCCCAAAAATCTGCCTGTCGCCTGCTCTTAAATAACCTCCTTCAACGTTGCCATCCCATGCTTTCTCCCAGTCAGCTCCGACTGCACTTGCCAGGGGTCAGACGCCGCCGCCATCGCCTTCGCCTTCACCCACGACATTTTCCCATATGCTTCCTCTGTTAGCTAAAAACTATTATTCTTTGTTTAATTTCAAATTAAAAGTCACTTTTATTAATTACACGTAAAATATATTAGAAGTATGGTGACATACAATTACAATCTATTAAAAAAATACATCATACTAATCATTATACATATATTTAATTTTTTATTTACATACATTTGTGCTTTTTTAAAAGATTTTATGTAAAATATAAATTTTTTTAAAAGACACTTTTTTATAAAAGCTTGTATTCATGAGGATTTTATTTTTTTAAGAGGTTTTCGTCATCACCGATTTAGGAGCAAAGCAAATGGAGCTCCACTCCCCATTCTCAATGATTTTTGCCTTTTCATGAGGTTGGTGTGTTTGACTATTTCGAACATAGTAGTGGTAGCCGTAGACATGCTCCTCCTCAAAATAAGTTTTCTCTCCTAGCTCTTGTCATTCCCTTCTCTCAACACATTGAAGATTCTAATGTTAAGTAACAAATCGATAGGTGGAAGCCCATCCGACACCAATGAATATACGAACAACCTTGATAGTCCCCTCCTCTAACCACCATATTTACCACTACTAGCTAATGACTTTAATTTTTATCTCTATCCATTCTTATTTTTATCATTTTATTTATTGAATCTCACTTTTAATATAATTATTGTACAATCTTAATTTTAACATTGTAATGTAAATTTGTTTTCTTAAAACATATGATATATATTCTAAATATCATTTCTTCCACTCTTTATATGATCAACTTAGTACTATTTTTTTATTATTAAAAAAAACATACTTTTATATATATATAAATATAAAATATAACTTTTCCCATCACTCGGTCTCAAGCTATTTTCCCAATAGATTTCTTCCGCTATGTAATCTAAAGATTAAAGGGCCATTTTATAGTAGTTAAAAGGGGATGGCTTCCTTGTAAATATATATATATATATATATATATATATAGAACAGAAGAGTTTGATCTCCTCAAGTCTCTACACTAGTAAACCATACAAATGAATGTAATATTTCAATTGCCATATCACCAAAATCCCAAAAGAGCTGTAGAACCATATAAAAAGACAGAATATTTCTACATCAATTTTAAAAAGCTAAAAGACAGGGTACTGACTATTAACTTCGATTGTTTGTGTTCTTGCATGCGTTTTTAACATCGGTCGCTTGATATAATTACAAACTCGGCTTTTAATTTAAAAAAAATTAAATAGATTTTTCAACAGCACCACTCCAAAGGCTTTCTGTCCTTTGGAATCTAGCAATAGATTTATTATTAATTCTGCAGGGATCTCTTTATATTAAGAAAACTCGTTACAAACATAGGAGGTCAGAGGAGCCTTTGCACTTCAGACACTCGAGATCTTGGGTACTTACCATTGAATACATATAACATCTGGAACACCCAACAAGCTTCAAGGCGGCGGCAGCAACTTCTCTAATGCTGTTATCCTTGACATTCTGCTGTTTAAGACATTTTGATGTGGACAAATTAATCTCCAGGTCTGCTAAGTCTTCTTCTTTGCCAGATCTCCATTTGGGTATCCTGTGAGGGGAAAAGGCCATGTAATTATCAGGGCAGCTTCTCTGAACTCCTGCTTGTAAGGAAGATGGAAATTTTGTTGTGCCGCTTCCCAAAAGATGAAGAGCTGTGATATTGTTATCATCATTGAACTGTCTTTGCACATTTTTCTTATCTTGAGCACATCCATTCTCATTACCCTTCCTGTTCACTCTCAGAGCATCCATCGTGAATTACTTGTTTACAAACATCACACGATGTAGGGATATATATTTCGGTATAATTACTTGAAATCCCATTAAAAGATCCACAATTAGCGGCTTAAAGACCGAAGAAATTGCATTGGAAATTATTAAATATGACCATCATCGCAATTGAGAGAATGCAATGTAATAAATACAATTAATTCTTTTTCCTAAAAATATCCAGAATGGTAGCGATTTTGGTAGTTTTACCATTTCTAAAGCTTTTGTTCCTAAATTACAAAAGCATAAACATGCAAAATTTACGTAAGTAAAGCTAAGTTCTCCGACAATCTTTAAATGCATTTAGACTTTAATTGTCAGTGGCATACATGCATTTACCATTTTTACTTGTGAATATTGTTTGTCTCCATTGAAATCCGTGTTTCAACTTCAGTATACTACATTAAAGTTGTAATATTGCTCAATTCCAAAAAGGAAAAAATGAGGCATACATGCATTCAACATTAGGATATTACACTAATGTAATATTATCTCTTATTGGAAATGAAAATTATTGAGAGACGATGATAATAAATGCCACCGTGAATTCTGCTATAGAAAATAAGATCTAATCAAATTATTAAGTTCATTAAAATTTCTAGCCATTTTAAGCCTTCTCCTTATTTTCATTCCATCGATTTAACTTGTTGACTCTCTTTCAATAATACTTCATCATAATTAAAGATTATAATATACATAATTTCAAAGTTCATTACAAAGTATAAGAAGAAGAGACTTATGTCCTATGTATATGTAGAGAAAGAGTGTCCCTGATTGCGTTTGAAGGTGTAGGTCAGTGTAGTTGTATGTCTACTCATAGAAGTAGGTACTGTTGTCCAATTCCACTTAGGATCACCTTTTTCTGATAAGTTTTTGACCGGAAAATTTTTAATAGCTTGTAAATTAGTTGATGTCACGTAACAAAGACTAGTTGGAGAAGTTGAAATTGCATGTGCGCAGGGAGGGGTAAATTGCATGCTCCTTTGTACTTTAACAACTGCGCTCACTTGATGGTTTCCTCCTCATGTACGCAGAACTTTAAACTACAAATCAGATTGCAATCAAAGTTATTTAATATTTATGATATAATAAAATATAATTTTATAAATATGTTATTGCACTCAATTAATCATTAAATTAAAATTTTTAATGTTTTTATAATTTATAAGAATAAATAATGTAGATTTTTAGATAAAACTGTGTACTATATATTTTGCTTGTAATTCGAAATGTATCCAACAAAAATATAACACACAATTTAACTTAATAATTTACACTAATCAATTATCATATAATTAATATTATTTATATTAACTCGTTGAAAATCAACAAAACTGTTCTTTTTTATTCTTCAGTAGCTAACTTCTTAATCTCATTCTATAGCATATGACATTCATGAAGAAATTTGATTAAGTCAAACTTAGCTTAATAGTCTCGATGAAATCCAATCCATATATATTGGAATTTGGTATTTTCTTCTTATTAAATGGAGAAGTCTTTGTCACGCTTCTTTGCAGCATTGAATGTGGCATTCAATTTAAATATATAATCCCGTAATCAATCCACTAAGTAGGTGACATTATGCTCGCTGGTGACGTCTCAACTATACAGATTTGATATCTTTTACTCGTGTATTTAATGTTTTGGATCATTTGGTTTATAATAAATTTGAACAATTTAATGATTTTAATAAATTTGAACAATTTAATTATTTAAATAGGTTCAATTTCGAAGTTGCTTGACGATTTAAGGCTGTTGGTAACAGCTGTGCAAGTTGAACGTATCATAATTCCCAGCAATGATCAAACTCAACCGCTCTCTTTTATTATCGATTCATAATAATGGAAACAGAAACCCTCTGATTTAAACTCTTTTTTGTCATCGATTCTTAAAAATGAAAATTTCCCATCCTATTTATATACTTTCAATTATCTTCATACTTACAATATTAAAATTTGCCCAACAAGATTCTTAGTTTTAAAGATTTAAGCCTTTTAGAGTTTATAAAATGAGTTGTATATATATATCTATAACCGTCCGTAAGGTTTTTTAACTCAGTTCATCCATCATCTTCTTCAAGTAAGATAATGTTTAAATAAAATAAATATATATATTTCATGCTGTCTGTATATTTATCAGTTTTTTTATTAAAATGTATGTGTGATTGGCATTAACAACGAATACATCTGAATTGAGTTAAAGTTGCAGCTGAAGGATTAAAAAGTCTAACTATACATCATGGAATACCCGTTATATACTTGTCATAAACCGGCACAATTAATCATTGACGATGCCGATTGATTATGTGAATTGACTTAAAACGTACCGTTATTGTGATTGCCCGTTCAAAATCCACTTCCTACCGTACCCACTGGCCATGATCAGTCTCTTGTTAGTTTTTTTCAGTTCAACAACAAACTTCAAGACTTTATTCAATTCAAAGCTCATACTCATTTGAATAGGGAAAATGGAAGAGATGAATTGATACAATATATTAACATTAAACATATAATTGATCTACTGAAAGCAGAAATGAATTTCACTAAATTTGATTGATCTATTGAGAAAATGGATCTCTATGAAGAAAATCTAGGAGGAAACTGCCTTTGCACTTGGGACAGTTGGCATCTTGGCTACATAACATAAAATACATTAAACATTTCTGACACCCAACAAGCCTCATAGCAAGCGCAGATTCTGTTGGAATATTATCAGTAGTACTGATATGGTGGTTGTAATTTTTCTTTCTGGTCTTGTGAACTTTTGAGGTAGACAAATTCAGGTTAAGGTCTAGGCTTTCTCCTTGTCCTCCTCCAATAAAACTCAGTTCTGAGCTATTCTGACTTGAAAAGGCCTTAGAGCTTAATTCAGTTCCTTCTTCCGAATTCAGGTAATACACTGCTCCAGTCTGCACCACAATTATAACATAGATGTAAAAAATGTAACAACAAAAGCCATAAATCACCCCAAAAAATACCACAATACTGACCGCCTGATCTGAATACTTATGACCTAAAACTTATGATGATAAAATGGATTTGACCAACTGACCTTCAAGTCTAAGCATTTCTCCCACCCAAAAGGAAGGAACTCCCCTTCACCCAATTCCAGGAGATCAAACTCAGTTAACTCAGAGCTACTTGAAGATGGGGAAGATGGTGAATTTGGTATGCTCCTTCCCAGCAGATCAAGAGGAGTTGAATTACCCTCATAATTAGAAAGTGTAGGCATAAACTGTGAGACTTCCTCTTTATCCTCACCCCATCCATTTAGCTTCTGGTTATGTCTTTCAACAGCCATACTGCATCTAAGATTTCACAAGCCAGAATGATTAACACTGGTGCTCATACAATATGTATGTATATATTCATACAATATGTATGTATATATAAGAAAAATACTCCACTATTAATTTCAACTTTATCACAAAATAGAATAGAAGCCTGAAAATATGGACCAGATTAACATTGAAGTTATTATATTTTGATACCCATGTCACTAGATTTAGAGGCCATGGAGAAAAAATTGATTGAATCAAAAGTCACCCCATTCTTGTTTATTTCGTCTGTCCAATACATTTATTAGGAAACAAGTGATGTTTTGTCGCCACATTTTATGGAGTGCTCGTTGCATTTCCTTTTGACTTCTCCATCGTATATTATTGAAAATAGCTTGAATTTGGACGTTATTGTGACATTTCAACCACCTGTTTGAAAATTTAAAAATGAAATCTATTTTTATTTATTAAATATATAATAGTATATTTTTTGGTTTATTGATGAAGTTTGATTTATAAATAATTTTAAAAATTTGTTAAATCGAAGATTTGGTCAATCAAAAAAATATGAAAATAAATTTTGGTGTATAATTTATTTGATTTTGGCAGTTTGTAGAGGTAATTATAATTCTGAAGTTAATTCTCAATTTAAATTGTGATGGGATAATGGCTTATGATACATAGCTTCTAGACATCCCACTTTATATTAGAACAACCAACTCAAAATGCTAAACCTCTGGATTCTCTCAAATTACCAAAAAAACAAAAATAAATATAATAATATTATAAATTAAACTTATACCCAAATAAAATATGATATAATATTTTTAATGTAGGAAATATTGTCATCATATATTTTTTTTTAAAAGATACTCATGTTTAATTAATTTTGAACGGTTTTATCATTCATTTAAGGCCGAATGCTACGTTTTAGTCTTATTCTTAGTTTACCTACTCCATATTTGCAGACAGCAATGGTCATCTTCCACGCTATTGAGCAGGTTTCTTTGGATTCTTCATTCACGGTGATCGTTACTAAACATTAATATATATGTTAAATTAAAAATCATAAATCAACGTTTCCAGGGTCATGTTGATGGGACCTTTACCAACCTTTCAGCGTCAATCCTTTATACATGATGTAAACCTTAAACTTGTTTTCTGAATATATTTAACTATTAAACGTATAATTTGAGGTAAGAACACAATTTTATTTTATTTTTTTAAGATTATTATTCTTCTTCTTCTGATCTAAAAGTTCATTTTCAACTTAGAATGCACATAATAATAAGTCTTTTCTAAAATAAATGAAGATAGAAAATATTTATCTTATCATATTTTGTAAATGTAGATTGTTGATTTTGATAAGGTTAATAAAATTATTATTATAGGATATTAATATGTTTTTTATTATTGATTTAGATTTAGTTTTTATTGGTGTGTTTTCCTATGTTTTAATTTACTGAACTTTGTAGATGATATGTATTATACTTAATTAAATATTTAATGTTTTCACAGTTTATCAAATCAATTACAATATTTTTGAAAGATAAATAATGGAAATATAGTTATCTTAAAAATATTGTGATTGATGCATTATACTTGTTTTATTGTTTGTGATATTGCGATTTGTCAAGGGGCATAATAAGTAGCAACTTCTTAAAATCGAACTAATTTATTTTTTTATTTGCACGTTCAACTATCATATTACAGTTGAGGAAGGAGGTCACTTTTCCATATATCTATACATAATTTCAAAAAGTTGAGCAAGGTTTATGAATTCATAGACTTAATAAATAGAGTTGTCAAATCAATTTTTGATTATTTGTTATTTTCTAGGTCCAACCACACAATTCTATAAATAACCCTACTCATATGAAAGCATCCGTACAAATCTAGGAGCAATCTCTGTTCACCTCATTTTTTCTAGGTGTGCTTTATCTTGTTGTCTCAGCCTATTTTGTACTATTTAATCCTAACAACTATTTCAAAATTTGTGCAAAAATATTTATTCTTTTAAACCAATCTCTTGTCATTTATTGCAGTAGTAAAATTAATCATGTACTTAAATCTAATTTAATTATTTTAAGTCTGACTTTGTTTATTTACAATGTTTATGAATAAATATGATGCAATTTGAATTAGATGCATTTATTTAACCAAAAAAAATAGTTGAACACATGTTAACTTATATGCTTTTTATTCAACTTTTTTGGGGTTGTGATATAGCTAAATTTTCTTAAGGTTATTTGATGTGTTTCTTCCCAAGGGTTAGATTTGATTTCACCTATAGTCAAAATATTACTTTAGTTGATTTCCTACATTTAATTATATTGCATGTTCTTAGATATGCTAGTTCTATCTTTGTTGTGTTTGATCTATGTCATCCCAAGACATAGGTCATTTCAATTTCTACAAATGTATTAACCCTAGTGTGAATCTAATGGCTCATATTTTTTATATAATTCTTCAAAACCTTACAAATTCTTCTATGAATGTCATGATTTTTCATAACTATGGAAAGGTTTTTTACTTTGTATTGGATTTAAGTTATGTAAAATATTGTAAAATTAGAGTTAATCAGATTATGTAAAACATGGGAATAATGCATTAATTTGAATTGAAATTGATATCTAGATATTACATTGTTTCAATTTTGAAGTGACATAGCATGAAGGGAGTAATGTAATTAGTTTCACTGATTGTGCATCGTGCAAAGAATGTGTCTCTATAACTAGAAATGTTTTATGGTTTTTAATCTACTACTCAACCCTAAAATAGAGGTTGAAGGCCTCTCTAGATGTTTTTGACAAACTTTGACCTCTATAGTATCTGACACTATCTAGGGTTTACCCATAGTGTCTTGTGCTATGTGAAAGTCTATATCTCCTAAAACACTTGTATTTGTGCCTATAAATATTTCATGTGTGTATGCACACCTTCGCTTCTATGTACTAATGTTTTTTTTTCTTTCTCTTTCTACCCAAACCCTAATTATTATTTTGACCATAATCTTTTCCATAAAAATTAGTTAATATTTTAGATTGGATGACCCTAGCCACTCCCCACTAAATGTATGAGCTTTTCCTATATTCTAATACTTTGAACAATGCTCAAATTGCACCTAGTTATCCCACTTATGCATTTGTGTGAAACATCATGAAAAACATGTAATCCAATGAAATATTTTTGAACTTCAACGCTTTTTACCATGCAAATTTGACTTTATGTATTCAAACTTATCTCTACATAATGCTCAGCTACTCCTTTGAAAGGTTTTTAGATGCATACATGTATTATTTATAATGTCTCAAGGGATTGATAATAGATTATGCATGATTTCTAAGTAACTGTCAAGGTATTGGCCAAGTAGTTATTGAGTATAACCTTAGGAGTGACTTGTATTTATAGTTGACTCTCCATTACTTCCTATTATGACTAGCCCATGATGAAATATGTCTAGGAAGACTTGATAGAGACTTCCCTATTTGAAAAAATATGTTTAGTCTATGTGGACACTTCTAGTAGAGGAAGACCCCTGAGGTAACCAATACAGTCTAGTTGTAAACAATACTATCCTCTAAATGTAAATCAATGATGTGTGATATGCAAAAGACCTATCTAAGATTTTTGGATGTTCTTTTATAAACCAAACTAATTTTAAATAGGTCTATCTAGAGAATAAAATTGGCCAAGATAATATATCAATAGGAGGATAGATGGAAAGTGTGCACAAGATCCAAATCTATGCACATTGTCTAAATATGTCTAAATATGTCAAAATATGTGAAAGTTAATGTTTCCAAAGCATCTTAACCCAAATGTAGGTGTATAAAAAAAATTATGATTATGATTAATCTCATAGTGAGGATAACATTGATGAATGTCTATGAAAAATAAGTTTTATCCATATATGTCCAAATGAATATATAAGTTGAATGGATATATTTTGTGTTAGTTACCTTTAAATAAGATGTCATAATTATGGAAAACCAATTTTTTATGAAAAAATTAATTAGTTTTAAAAAATTTGATACAAGAACCTTCACCATGATGTTTTTCCCCTACTTTATCAAACTTGGTCCATGTGCACACATTTGGTTATTTTTTTGTCCATGTGCACAAGTTTGGATTTTTTAAGTACATCTTATGCTTATTTTGGGACTAGTATTGTTATCTCATTACATATGTATTCCTCATATCCTAAATTTATGTTCACATTTAGCCCATAAAATCAGGTTTTTTTAATGGCAAATATTCATTAATCTACTAATATTCCATTTTTCAAAGTCAACATTTGGATATTTTTGTGGAGAGGTCAACAGGGTGGGATCACCTAATTCAAAGTTCATTTAAAGGAGAGGTTAGCCTAATTTTAATACAAATTTTCACATATAAATGTAGTTTGTCAATACCTCAAAAGCCAATCTTAATGAATTTGCCATATATAGTCATATGGACATCGACAATCTACATAGTAAACCAATTTTGTGCACTATGTAAATTGTGTGAGTAGACACCAGTATGGTGTAGGCATATGCCCAAAGACACCAGGTGGGCACCCATAAGATGTCCACCAATGGATGTTTGTAGATTGCTAATGAGTGCCCACCTGCTACTGGCAGATGCCCACAGCCCTAAAAGATACAAGCAAACACCCATAACCTATCGACATTTGCTAGTATATTATGAGCATCTACAGGCATCCATAGACATATTATGGGTGTTCACTAGTATATTATGGGCATCTTCTAGCATATTACGGGCATCCATCAACACATTATGGGCATCCACCAACATATTATAGGCATTCACCAACATATTGTAGGAATCCACCCATAATCTACCTGCAGTCACCTATGATTAGTTGGTGATCGCCTACCAATTGCCAATGGATGTAATATTATGGGAATTCATTGGCATATTATGGGAATCTACCTGTGATCTACCTATAGATGCCCATAATTAGCAGATGATCACTTATAATCAACCAGTGGGTACTTTTAGATCATCGATGGACATCCATAAGGATGGATGCCTACAAACTACTAGCATACATCTATGGTCTCCTAACATCCACCATTAGCAACGTCTATGCATGGGGGATAATTATCCCACATGCATGGCCAAATAACGTCTCCCAAGGGAGAGGCACTATAAACACTCCCCTTAAGATGTAATAGTCACATGGGCACATTGTGAGTAGTATCACACATCATTGGTGTTATTTTGTACATTCCAATAATGCATCATATCATTCCAACATTCATCGACATGATGTGGATGTGTCAAAAACCCCAACACATGGTGTGTGGTAAAAAATGTAATTAAACTATAATTATAATTATATTATTATATTATTTTTATTTTTCTTTCAAACCTATCAATTAAAAATAAATAAAAATCATTTATCATTATATTATCCATTAAATTAGGGCTCATCATTTACAAAATAGAGTAACCAATATAACATGCATAACCACTTTTTACACTTTTAGCATCTAAAAGCATGTAATTGACGTCCATCTGCATTGTGTAGATGTCCATCTAATTATTGGTGGTGTCCACCTATGCCATTCATCCTTTGCTTGAACGATATAGGTATCTTCCCACACCATGTTGCATGTTGGCATTTAACTGTGTTTTATAGGCATTTGTCTACATACTTATGATGTTCATCTGCATCATTCACCATATGGCATCACATGATTCACCTATGCATCCATACACCTTCTAAACTGATTCACCACCATTGTGAATCTAATTTGCCTAGGGACCTCTATGGATTTTTTTAATAAGGCCCACTAAAATGAACCCTACATAAAAGCTAATCCATTTTATGTATAATTTTAAATAACCTACAAATCTATTGTTCATCTGCATTTGTATGACCCTAAAGGCTCCCATAATATCCAAAATATTATTTTAGTGTATTTTTCTATCTTAATCAGTGTGTATGATTGTTTCCTTGATTTATGGATCCCTTATGTCAATAGTGTTGCATTAATATATATTTTAACATTGACCCATGTGTATGTGTGGCCTATAAGAGTCCATATATATAATTCTATCATTTTATTATATGGCATTCACATTCAATCCTATTATAAATATATCCTCTCAAGCCCATTTCATCAATATTTAATAAGAGGACATTGTCATAGCTTGAAATGGATCTTCCACATCTAACCAACATTGTTTCTACACCTTATTAAATTCTTATAACATCACCAACTTATAACAAAAGAGATTTTAATTGGATTTTCATGTATTTTCATTATTAACATCAAGTGAAGAGAAGGTATAAACTCTTACTTGAGAATCTATTTACATGACAAAAAACTACATGAGGTTTATTTATAGCATGCAAATAAGTAATGTAACTCTTTATAGGTTTCTCAACCCATAACTTTGTTTCATTGTGAGTTAATGGAAATATAATTAAATAAGTGTTGACAATTTTTGGTCACTATGGAGTAGTGTCTAAATTTAGATCAAAGCTTCAGGATTAACAGGGAAGGTTTCTCAAAAGTTTGGGTCAAATTTTAACAAAGAGTGTCTAAGTCAAAATGGAAAAAAGACTTAACATATTCTCAAAAGTTATACTTCATGTAATTTGGCATATTCAAGTCATAGGTTTTGCATGGATGTTATCTACAAAAGCTCTGAAGACTTCGAGAAAGTCACATAGAAGTGCCAAAACTTGAGAGCATAAAAGCTTGAGAAACTTGAAGGTGAAACCTTTATAAAAGTTTCTAAGTCTTGAAAGTCTTTATAAGTATGGAAGTGTGGATGTATTAGATACACGGAAGCATATAATCATAGAGGTATTAGAAGCACAAAAGTGCAGAGGTATTCGAAGCATAAAATCTTGGAAGCTTGGGGCATTAAAATCTCAAGACAAAAGTCCACTCCCATGGTTTTGAGGCCCCTAATAAATTCCATGTGGTAGATCCCTAAAGAGTCCATAAGCACAAAAACTTGGAGCCATTAACCATTTTTCTTAAGTGTAGAGAGCTGAAGAAGTAATGTCTAGTAGCTATTAAGACAAAGTCGCAAGGGACTTGGGTGGACCTACAAAGGTTATGTGGATATGATGTTTATAGAAGTAAACTACAAAGCTAAATCTCATAGATGCTGACAAGCCACCAAGTGAAAAAATTAGAACCCTTGAGAGTAGAGCCAATATTAGAATAAAGGAAAAGGAAAAGGTTTACGAAATGAAAAAATGTGGCAGTGATGACTTCACCATTATATTAGCCTAAATTTGATGGGTCATCTAGCCGTCAATACCATCAAAGATAAGATTTGTAAAATCAAATCATGGAGGCTCAAGGATCATATAATTTTGAGATGATAAATAAATTGGAGAATGTTATAGTTGACATAGTGAATTGACTTGAACCTGAATCTATAGAATTTAATACAAATGTGGCTAGCATAATAAGATCATGGCTAGAGCATATAGGGGGAAAAAATGTCTTAATGATAAGCATGGTGTGAAAGTATCTAGGGAGAAGAATTGAAAGCAAAAGTGATAGAATTAGGCCAAAATCTTCTAAGGCATTAATTTCAAAAGATCTATAGGCACATTCCTACACACAAAAGCTTAAAAATTGAGTTATGGTTATTGAGAAATTAAATATTGGTTGTTATACAACTAATGAGAGAATGTGTTGAACTGACAAGTTCAATCCCAATGAAATCATCACCATGCTTTGATGATGCAATTAGATTCTTGATTACCTTTTTTCTTCCCTTATTGATTTTCAGAGAGATTATGTGTCTCAATTTTTGATATTCAATTTAATTCTCTTAGATATATTTTTGATTTTAATCAATGACATGTGGGATTCACATTGCCTATAAAATCCTAGGTCATATATTGTAAAAGAATTGATATTTTTTTATCATAGTAATGCCACCAAAAATTTTCCTTCATGAGCCCTTTACTGCCTAAGCCTTATATTTTAATGAGAATTGAGCTCACATATTTCCTTTCTACTTACATTCTATGTGCATCCTATGGTTTTTTGATCTTTGCCTATGGATGATCTTTTTCCCTTTCATTGTTATCCATTCCCTATCACCTCTATGCATAAATTGGCTGTCTCTTGTAGTTTGTAGGTTGTCTAGATATAGGTCTATGTAGATACCACTTGTGGATCCTCCATCATCCCTCTTGATTTTATATTATGTCATGCACCTCCATGTAAAATATTCATGCAATTAAAATGTTTATTTTTTAGTCTTTGTGATATATTCTTGTCCTTTGAGATTTATAGTGTGTACTTGAAGGCTTGAAGATGTGTTTTGTCTAGTCTTTGTGCATCACTGTTATTTCCTCTATAGCAACTAACAATCTCTCTTTTACCCTTAAATATTTTAGACTTAGAATTAGTTGTAGATTTCCATTCAACTCTTTTAGGCCTACATGTTGATACTAAATTAGATGCATTCAAATTAGAATGAATTTAACCTTCTCCATAGGTGCATCCCAAGGAGCACAAGTGTCCCACACCTTGAAGGATGATCTCATTGTTTCACTAAACTAATTCTTCCAATTTAATGAGTGCATGATTTGGTTGATAATAGTTTTTGGCATGCCTAGTGGGACCACATCAAATATTTAACTAAGGATCCAATGTTATTCTTGGTCAATAGTGTTTAAGACACTCTACTAAGCACCTAGTGACTCTAATTATTTGTAGTTAACAACAATTAGTGCTTCATATATGTGCCAAGACAAAAGAGATCATATTTAAGAGATATTATTATTCATCATATTGAATTACCTATACCTTCTATAAGAAGAAGAGGTAGAGCATTCTCATCTCTTGTTAGGAGAGCTAACAATTCAAGGCAATCTTCCCCAAAATATCAGTCTACCCCTCATTTTGGTAGATTTCCCCTACCTATAAGAAGGTTATTTCCTATTTCATTCATGGCTTCATAATGAAACCAATTATTTGTGCCCTTTAAAGTATGTAATCCTTTGGCTCTAACTCAGTATGATGACATTCTAGTTTCAACACTTAAAATCTTGTCATATTTTACTGGTGAGAATGTAACCACCCCTATAGAACACACAAGATATTTCTAGTATATGCTCAGTCGATAATGTCATCTAAGATAATGTAGCATTAAAGATACTCACCTCTTATTTAAAAGGAAAATAATTTTAATGGTATAGGATTATAACACCTAACTCCATTCACATCTTGGATGAGCTAGGAGAAAAAATATACAAGCAATATGAAGACAAGAATGACCACTTATATTTGATGGAGTAGCCTACCACCATTAGGAGATCCCCATATAAGCTGATGTTGATTTTAATTTCATATCCTAAAGAGTTTGGGATATAATACCACCCTTGTTTAAGCCATCTCTAAATACTATATTTTATATTATTTAAGGGCTCTAAATAATGATATAGCTATAATGGTCCAATCTATGGAAGGACTAGTACTCACTGATGCATATGAAATTACAAATTGAGTTAAGAATTATCTAATTCATATTGAAAAGATTAATCCTAGACCTCTCATACCTCTCTTTTTTGATTCACCACCTAATCACCCTATTGCTCAACCATCATTGGTACCTATCCATGTTGTATTCAACCCATCGACTACATTTTCTACTCCTAGTAAATTACATGAATTTAAGTCATTACTATAAAGTTTTGGGAATGAGATAATAGCCTTAAATAGGAATCAAGCCCATCATTATAGACCTTACTAGCTACTTAACCAACCTTACCAATACCTCGGGTCTCTTTATCAAAATAATGCACAATCCCAAGGCCATCTCACTTACTCTAGACCACCTAATATGCCAAATGCTAATAATTTTATCACATTTAGGGCACTTGTTCCCATTCAAAAAAATATATCCCAAGATTATGATTGGTAATTTTCTTGAAATCAACCACATAATCAAACTACCTATGAAAATGGAGTGCTAAATCAAGCTTTGATGGTGCAAAGTACATCATACCCTCAAGAATAGCCAAAAGAATCAACTTCACAAAGGGAAGAAGTGCATGAAGAGGCCCAACTACAAGTGCATGAAGCCACTTTGGTAAATTGGTATTGGAATGAATTCATTATCATAGATCAAAATGAAGTACCAAATGCAGTCAACAATCTAGTGGCCTATAATACAAGGTTTAAAATAAGGGTGATGGAGGGTGAGAAATCTCCCTTAGCAATTCAAACATCTAATTCATAAGTTCCATGTGAATTTTCCAAAGATAAAGTGATTACTAATGCCATTCAATTGTCAAAAAATTAGTTGATTGAGGAGGATAGTCAACCACAGTTCATTTAGCATATTAAGGAAGAGGATGATATAACAAAGATTTAGATGAATGTGACTCAAATTCCCTTCAACATAGTGGAACAATTGAAGGAAATAAACTTGAGAATGACTATGTGGGAGGACATATCCATTATTTCTCAAAGGAATTTGTTGTAAAAATCATTAAAGAGATTTCATCTTCATGAACAAGAAAATACTTCTTTATCCATTTCCATAAACTTATGTCAACTAAGGGAAGGAGAGCTTAACAAAAGCAACAAGGTACCACCATTATGTATCTCCTTGATCATATGTAAGCACATCATCCATAATTATATCATTAATTCATGTGCAAGCATCTCAATCATGCCCAAAAATATAACCAATATTCTAGGTATAGAGTATACCCCAATTGCAAAAGGAGTTATTCAGCTAGATGTAATAGTTGTCAAAATTATGGGGGTTATTAAAAGCTTAAACCTCACTTTGCATGCATGTCATATCCTCTTCATTACCCAAGACATCTCTGTTATATGCCTTCTTCCCCTTTTTCCATTTTTATTTCAAGAGCTTTTACTACAAAAATGGGTGGGTACTTATAATCTGATTTGTCACACATTAGCCCAAAATTTTGGCTAAGTATTGTCTACTTTGGCATGGAACTGGCATAGTGCAGAAGGACCATGGCATGTAACTTGGAAGGCACATTAGTAGCATGGCATGAAACCTAAAAGGTGAAAGAGGACAATGACATGGAAGGACTAGTGTGAGAGGACCCTGTTAAAGAAGAATTAGTCATGATGAACCTAAGGACTTAGGACTCAAAACTAAAGTGGAAGACTAGGGGAGCATGTGGGAAGGGGGATCAATTAAGGGAATGATTCATACAGAACACCCAAACCTTATTCATAAGAAGTTTTACACTGGCCCACAAGGAGAAGAACACATAAAAGCAAGGATATAACATAGATCATGGATATAGGGGGTGCAAAGGCCTAGATCCTTAGGAGGAGAGTTTGTTGAACACCATGAATCCCAATATATTGGAAGCTTTTTGGATAATTACTTGAGTCATTAATTATTTTAAACACTTAGTCAAGGATAAATAATTATAAATAGCCTTGTTGTAAAGGACCATGGGGAAGATGATGATGGATGGATGTATTTTTAGTGTTGATGTTGTAGCTTAATATATGATTTTTTAGGTTTTATCAAACTTCTTGTGTTCATGATGAATGATGTGTTAGTTACTTAGAATGAATTTTGGTGCATCTTTTCTTTTATAAGAAATAACTCTAAAACTACAATGTTGTTAATCTGTGTAATTGTGGTAGTAGAAAACTCCAAAGATCATAATAGTATATCCTTGCATTTATGTAATATCTAATTGAATAAATATTAAAAATAAAAAATATAATTAAGTATGACTATGCAACAAAAACCTATGGGAACCAGTCTTAAGTTGTGTGTTTCAGGTTAACACACAAGACCTCAGTCTTGTATGAAAGGTATAGTGTGTTAGCTCATTGGGATAGATCTTAGTGATGATACTATATTTATATTATAAAAACCCAACATTTTGGTTTTGTTTCTAGGACCCAAGGAATTTGTTTCTCAATCATGGAAAATGTTTGAGCACATTGCTCTTGATAATATAGAATAATGGATAACCAGTGTAGAAGATAACTTTGTAATTCCCTACCTTGAACCAAGATTTTTTGCATGGAAATGGATAGATAAAAATATATATAACACATTATATGAAACTTTATTTGATGAGATTCTAGTTCACTTACATGCTTGGCTCTCTGCACATGCTCAAGGACGGTCCCAAAACATTGGTAAAAGACAACCTTATACCCTAGAGTGACAAAGAGCTTTAGCACAACTTGGGACCCTATGGACATGAGTTGTCAACATTTTTTAGAGAGGATTTTTGAATATATACATTATGGAGTATACTATAACTACATATTAATGTCCTGAAGAAGCTAAGTTCTAGTTCCTTTGAGAGCTGTGTGACCGTTACATTAGAAATTTTTCCTTAGAAATTAAGAAGTTATTTATTGATTTGGGACTTAAGACTATACCAATAAAGGGCTAAATATATATTTTCATGAGCCACATAATTAGGAGGGGAGAAAAAATGAGTTATTAAAATCTTGTGGGTTCATAATGGTATCTAGTCAGCAGGTATTATAGAAGAAAAAGTATGATGAAGCTCGGTAAAGGATTATGGGAGTCAATGATGCAAGAAGCGATTAGGAAAGCTCAATAAATGTTATTAGGATCTATAGGGAAGTAGAGACAAACAAAGAGTACCCCATCATTTTTTATCAATGTCATATGCCTCTAATATCATATGAAGGAGAAACTAACTAGATGATGGTAATTAAAAAACCTAGTCTAAGGCAACCAGGCTCCCCAACCAAAGTGTATGTTCATGCTCTTGAGTCAGACTAAGTAAACATATGTAATTGGGACATATAAATCATGGAATCAGAGACTAAGCCAATAAGGGATACCAAAACTCAACCATTTGACATACATACAAACCTAACACTTTTCTTCCCCCTTCAAAGAAATTACATGGTGAAATTAGGGATGCCTAGAGGGTTTGGCCCTCAGAGTGGACAAAGTATAGGCCCAAGTTTGGTTAATCATCTCTTTACCATGCCTCATGTCATGATCATTTCTTGTGGAGGCATTAGAGGAAGACTAGAAAGATGCACTATAGGAAATAGCAGACTTCCCCCTCAAGGGATAGGGAATGGAGGTTCACAACAACCACTAGTTCAGGCACCTCAGCCAACAATGGTGTATTATGAGATGACACTTCATTTACCAAAATATTGAGGCATAGAAAATGCAACTAAGCATGTCCATAAAATGTGAACTTATTTGGAGAGTGCACAACATCACCTCTTTTAAGCATAGGGCCATATAGTTTACAATTATGCTTTTACAGTGCACACATAAATTGTATAAGAAGTTTGACCCTCAACAAGCTATGGTCAAATTTGATCAACTTAAAGTAGCCTTACTTTAAGTGTTTTAAATTCTTGATTTTTAGCAACAAAGCATAGCCTTGTTGAAGGACATAAAATAGGGACTTCATGAAAGTGTGAGAGAATATGATACAAAGTTCAAGATGGTGTTATCTAAACTGTCATTCTAGATTAATGCTACTCGATGTGCACAATGGTTTATGGGAGGATTGTTACTACCTTTTTGATGAACCTTATCTTAGAATACTTTCACTAACTTGTATGAAGCCTTGGAAGTTGCCCTCCATGCTGAAGTAATTGAAAGTGTCAATACTGGGATCATCCCATTATTGGAAGCTTAGATACCTTCAATGGTGTCACAACTTGAGAATTTAACAACCAATGGTGCACATGATACACGTAGTGGTATTTGGTACACTGATTATGAATCCAATGGGCATATAAGGAGCAATTGCCTATGAAAGAACATTTGTGTAGTACTTAAATAGATGTGTGAAATAATTCATGAAGAACATGAAGTATGATCTTACACACTTACATAATGATAAAATCACTCAAAGGTATCTAACTATTGCAAGATCTGTGATGCCTATACTCACTACATTAATGACTACCATTTGATTAGTGATATTCATGAAGTACGAGTTCATGACATGCACCAAACCTCTATAGTAAAAAATTAGGATAATGGTTAGTATCATGGCTAATGTAGAGAAGGTGGTCACTTCCCACCTAGGACATGTTATAAATTTGGATCCCCAAACCACTATCAGATAAATTGTCCATAATACCTAATATGTGCTTTCTGTAAAATGGACAACCAACTGGAGGAGTGTCTCAACTATTAAGTTGTGGAGCTAAAAGCTTCACCAAGAAGCTAATCAGGGGGTTGTTGAGTGCAACCAGTAACTGGCATCGGCAGTACTACCGATGTCAATTAGGCAGGGACCAGGGATCGGTCGATGTTGGTTAGGAGCAGACTAACAGCAATCGACGTCGGTCACCTGTGCGTGTGCATGCTCTTGCATGTGCTTCCAGAATGCATTTCCAGAATTAGACATGTCTAATTTAAGAGGTCTGAGAGTGTTTGCATGTTGAAGACTAATTTAAGTCTTGAGTCTGTGTTTCTAATTATTGTAATTAGAGGTCTAATTATTATATGCTTGGGATCCTATTTAAGAGACCCATGGGCATGTATTGTAATTAAGGCAAGTAAAGCATTGAAGCAAAAAAGCAAGGTCAAGGAGATCTGTAAGGTGCAAGGTCAAGGAGATCAGCTGAAGCTACCAAGGAGGGGATAACAACTCAGGTTGTTGAGTTAGTTGTGGTTGAGAAAGAGAGAGATAACTCTTGAGTGTGAATTACTGAACACTTGGTGTGGGAAGCCTGTAAGGTGGAAGAGTGTGGCATCTCTTCATTTTCATTCTTTTCTAGAAGAGTATTAATACAGATAGTATTGTTTCTCATATTCTTTGTTGTTTCAAGTTTCTAGTTACTTAATCATTCTGGTTCAATTTTGCGTTTAATTTCTTATAGAAAAGTAATCAATTGTGCTTCTTAGATCCTGACAAGTGGTATCAGAGCATGTTTGTTGTTCTAGGTGCCTAACATCAACTTGTCCACATATATCACTAAAGATAAAAATGAAAAGGGTATTGGAATGATACAAGTTGATAAACCACATTGGTGTGCACATTCAAGTACCCCAAATTTTCAATAGGTGAATATTTCCACATGTAGCATACAGTCCTAATCCACCTCTAGTCCTATTGAGAAAGTGTAATGTGAAGAACCATGAGCAAGAAAATATCAATATGCCTAGCGATAGAAAGATGTCCTCTAGGACACAATGACATTGGTGTGAGAACTCCAAGGTGAGATTCAATTCCTAGGAGATAGATAAGCAATGCAACATGTTGATATGTAGAAATCAGCTAAACCACAAAATGTGGCATGTGATGACTTCTAAGAACTATGCAAACACATGCTAGATGAGAAAATTATCCCATAGCTAAGCATTTGGATTAAGAATAAAGTGAAACTACCAACTAAGGTTCAACCTTAGGTCACCAGATAGAGTGAGTATCATTTCTTGAATTATGCTCAATGATACAATACTCCTTTTCCCTCTACTCCTCCAGAAGATAGAGAGATACTAGTCAATTCTGCTATACATGGATAGGCAATCTGAGACATCTTAGTTGACACCAACGTAGAAATAAATGTCCTTACCAATGACACTTGGAGAAAGATGGCCAGTCCAATGCTACATCCTTCACATCATGTCTTCTTTATTGTAAATAAGACTCATGTGCTACCCATTTGGGTCCTAAAGAATACAACAATTGACATACTTAGAGTACCCTTAAAGGTAGATTTTGAGGTTCTAGAACTAGCTAAAGCTGATGATTACCCCATTCTATTAGGAAGACTTTGGTGCTATGAAAACAATGCAGACTTGAATTTCAAGAAATTTTACATCAAATTTGAAAACATTGATCAGTGCATTGTTATTCCACTAGATCTTTCACAAGGACCTCCTTACATAGAGCCTGTCAATGTCGATGAAGATATAAACCACATATATAAAGTTACTTCAATGAAAAATGAGCTAAGAAATCATACTTTAGATGGAATTCTTTGATGGTCAGACACTCAATCTCTTTTTAAAACTATAATCAATGCATGTAATTTTTGGGTATATGGTGACTATGACCTTACTAGACGAATGTGTAGTATAATCAATAGTCAGGAGAATTTCCTACATTCATTTAATATGTGTCACAAGTTTTTTCATCTTACTGGATGAGCAATAATAAGACCATTGGTATGCCCACCATTGAAAATACTAGATGAATCTTCATGATTCCATTAATAAATGGAGGTACATAACTTCATACAATGCCTTGAAGCATTCTATGACACTGAAAGTGAGCATATCAAATCATTAGTACATCTATTTAATGGAACTATTGTAAGGTGGTGGCACACCCATCATGAGGGACTCCTTTATTAGGATCAAGTATCCTCTACTTTCCATCATAATTTCAACCATGATAATAAGGTTATGGGATCAATAATTTATAATGTCATACAAGCACCAGAACCTCACATTGATGCCTATGAAACAATGTGGAGGAATGAAATGACATACTTACTAGAGTAATTATGGGTACATACATTTTATGGGATGTTACACACTTGGGCACATGCATGCTATGTTCATAAAAATTGACACATGGGTAGTAGGTTTTGGCATCTATTGAAGGAGATCATGAAGTTGACACTATCCTATTCTTCACCAAAGATGGATTTGCACCTCACTCTCCAAGCCATGCATGAAGCATTTATAGGTGACCCAAGTCCCCTAAAATACCATTTAATGAGTATTCATCATGACCCTAAAGAGGCCCTTCACCTCTTCAATTAATCATCAACACAAGTTTCCACACTAGAACTAGTCCTTGATCATGATCTGTTTAAATAAATATGTTTAGGAAAATAGAATATATGTTTTATGTAGAAGTAGGTGAAGGATCCAAATCACATGGCCCTTTTTAAACACATTTGGATATCCCTATGATCTATGTTACAAGAGGTGTTCATGATACTAGCACCAATCTAGATAACCCTTGCAATGGTCCCATTCAAATTGTTCAGTGCAATATTTCCATGGAGCAGGAACCAAAGATGGCTATAGTAGGAAACTACTAGACTAAAATGGAAATTTCAAAAATATTTAAGTTAATAAAAAAATATCAAGATGTTTTTCCCAAAAATTATAGTAAAATGAAGTGAGTCCACTCATCCTTGGTAAAAATGTATATCAAGCTAGATGAAGACACTCGACCAGTTATAAAATGACCATATAAAATAAATCCCAATTTATAGATGTAAGTCAAAAAGGAAATTGACAACATGTTGTGCATCAGAGTAATCAACCCCATTGATGAATCTAAATAGATCAACCCCTTGGTGATTAGTGTCAATAAGGATGGCCATATCCATATTTTCATGGACTACCAAGTGCTTAATGTATCATGTGTCACTTATCCCTTCCCTATGCCATTCAGGAAGGAGATCCTTGAAGGTGTTTCTAGATGTGAGGTATTTATTCCTTCATAGATGGCTTCTTGAGATACCATCAAGTCTAGATAATTGAGGACCAACTAAAGACAACATTTGCCACCAAATTGGGATCTTTTATGTCTATTGTCATGCCCTTTAGGTTAAAGTATGACCCAATAGTGTTTTAAGAAATAGTAGTTTTAACTTTTAAGGACTTCATCCACATGTTCAATCAAGTATATTTGGATGATTGGATAGTCTATGGTCTAGCCAAGGACCATTATTATAACCTAAGGATTATTCTTAAATGATGTTGTGTCTTAAAAATATCATTAAATTTAAATAAGTACCTATTTACTACACCATTTGGTGAACTATTAGGACATATTATATGTAGAGAAGGACTTCTAGTAAACCTGGTGAAGGTCTCTATTATTCTTCACCTCTTGGCACCCATGACCTAGTGTGAGGTTTTCACCTTTCTAGGCTAGCATCACACATGCTACTAAGGACTAGATATTAAGCCAAGGTGATTATCAAGGTTGAGCCTATTTGTAGAGATCATATAAATCCATATTCATCTAATCCCATCGACATGAATTACACTATGCATGACCTTAAATATGGTTTAGTCATGCATGTGACTACCACACCTCTAAAGGAAATCCCAAATGTAATATTAGATGATTGGGATAATGAGCATTATGGATTTGATCCATATGATTGTATGGAGGAAATTAGATTGGGAAATTACTTCATTCTTGAGGAAGACGTTGTTATACCAAACCTTATGAAAACTAAATAATTCCTTGAAGGCACATATAACCTATATTTTGATGGCTAAAAAATCAGAAATGGTACAGGTGCATGCATTGTGTTGATCTATCCTCAAAAGAATAAATACTTTCATGCATATAGGCTACAATTTAGTTGCACTAACAATGTCACCAAATATGAGGCACTAATCCAAGGCCACCAATTAGCATAAAATAAATTATTTTAATACATTTTAAGTGTTTCAGGATTAAAAAAATCATTGTAAATCAAGTGAGACCATGAAATGCATCCAATAATAGCCTATTAAAGGATTATAAACATAGAGTCTAGGATCTCATTGAAATCTTTGATGCTTTCGACATACAAGTTTTTCTAAGGAAACAAAATACTAATGCAAATATGATTTCCATAGTAGTCTCTCAATATGACATCATTGTGCATGTTGTGAGAGATTTAGGATAGCATGTCAAGCTTATAGTTAGACTTGTAGTGTCTGATAATGATGTTAATTAGCAAGTGTTCAAGAATTATGAGAAGATCATCAATTTACTATAAGAGGAGGTAGTGTTTTTTTCCAAAAACTATTTAGGGTTATGGACATAATATGAAGATAAAATCATCCATTTAAAAATAAATAATCTACCCAAAGTATTGGTCACACTAGATAATATATTTTACTTTGACAATCAATTCAAAGGTGAGAAGAGGAACATGATGATAAAGAAAGAGAATTGTGAGAAAGTGGTCATTTCCAATGAAAAAATCTCAAGAGTTATAAATGTATACACTCAACTTAAAAAATAAGGGTTTATTCATCTTTGTAGAAACTATGATGATGTATGCACATGGAGTTACTAAGATCTCAAAGATTTTGACACAACCTTGGCCCATCATACAACCTAGTTAGGCAAAATCAAAGGCCTATAAATCCCATATTGGAACCACTTATCAATGTTGGTATCACCTTCCAAAGAGTTATGGACATGGACTTTAAGTGCCTAATAAAATATATGATCCTAGTTTACCTTGATGATATCAATGTTTTCTCCAAATGTGTAGTTGATCACTTAGATCATTTGAATCAAGTCTTAGATAGATATAGAGAGTTTGGGGTACCTTTAAACCTCAAAAAGTGTGTATTTATTTTCCATGAAGGTCAATGGAACATTATTTCTAATGATTTATTGACCATTGACCTAGAAAGAGTATAAGCCATCACGTCCCTTTTTTTTACCCTTTGCATTCTTTCTACTCTTGGTAATTAGATAACATAGCTTCTACTTCTGGTGTTGACCATTGTGATCCTTTGACTACACATAATTATCACACATGGAGACCTCAAATGAAAATAATCATAAATTTTAAATGATTATGGTCACTAATAAATGAAACACAACCACAGTTCACATGTGAATTTGAAAATTTTTAACATCAATGTAAGTTTGAAGAATGTATGGGCTTGATTGGGGGATATGTGAGTGATAGTCTCTTGTTTTATTTTGATGGGTGTGGTACTCCATTAAAATTTTGGACTAAGTTAAAGGAATTGTTTGGTAAAGTAGATCACTTGAGAGTGATACAACTTGAAGTGGAGCTTAGTTCACTAAATCCATATGACTTTACTTCCATTGAATATTACCTCACAAAGTTTAAGCATTTGTTGACACAATTGAAGGGGAGTGGACAACATGAAAATGATGAAGAGTGTGGGTACTTAATCTTTTCTAATTTGAGTGGCCCATTCCAAATATTTGTTTCTACATTTTTCTCTAGTATGGATGCATTAAGTACCACATTCAAAATGCTAGATCAAGAGTTATTTTATGAGAGACTTACCTGAGAGGAATCCAAATTGTCTTACCTTGAGTCTTCCACATCTTAGAAATCATTAATGGAATCACATTATAAGTCTAAGGTAAAATCTAATGGTAAGAATAAAAACACTCCTCCTCCACCTCAAAATGCACCTAAGCCCACTAATACTTCTACATCTAAACCTAAACCATCTTTCATATCCAAAAATAAGTCTAACCTATCTTGCTTCTATTGTGGGGGAACTAGCCATGAAGATTCAAAGTTTTTCAAAATAATGCAAGCCTTAAAGGATGCCATTAGGAAACATAGATCTCTATCTCTACTCTTTTTCCATCTCATGATCATGGGAAAGCACTTAATATCATCAAGAGATCACAATTACCTATTTTAGATAGTTGGGTTATAGATTTTGGTGATTCACACCATATGACTTGTACCAAAGAGTCCTTTGTATCTCTTAATCTAAGTTCCACTTACAACATTGAGGTTGGAGATTTTTCCTTCATTTTTTTAAGGGGAAGGGTGACAAAAAACTAGATGGTGGCCACATCAATGATGTATTATATGTTTTAGACATCACCACCAATTTACTTTTAGTGTGTCAAATTTTCCATTCTAGTCAGGGAAAGATATTGACATTCACACCATAGGATGCTGAAGTTTGAGCTTTGTTAGAGACACACACATTCATTACACAAGGTGTTATTAATCATAGTTCTCGAGCTTACTGTTTTGAGGGTTTTGATGATGGTCCTCCTTTAGGGACATGTTTAGTTTCTCATTTAGATTTTGAGAGTCATCTTTGCCATGAGAGATTTGAACACCTAAACTATAGATATTTGAATGAATTGAACACTCACATTATGGTAGAGGGTCTTCCTATAGTTTCATGTCTTGATGGAGTCTACCTCAATTGTGCATTGGAAAAACAACACTAGGATCTATTTCTTAAGGGGATGTCCATGAGATCTTCTTCACCACTTGAGCTTGTGCACAATGATTTGATGGTCTTTCCTACTCTTTCTTTCAATAAATCTACGTATGAACTCACCTTCATTGATAATTTCTCAAGGAATACTTAGGTTTATTTCCTCAAGTACAAGATTGATGCCTTTGCTCATTTCAAAGTCTTTAAGGCTTTAGTTGAGAAACAATCATTAAGTTACATCAAGAATATTTGTATAGATAATTGGGGTGTATTTCACTCGATATTTTATTAATTTTTTTATCAACCCATGGTATTGTTCACCAGCATTCTATTGCACATACTCCATAATAAAATGGATTATCAGAGAGGAAAAACCAAACTCTAAAGGATATGGCTAACTACATGATGCATTTAAGGGATTTACCTCTTATTTATTGGGTAGACACATTTAATTGTGTGAAATACATTCAAAATCACACACCACATCGAGCACTTGAGCATATTACTCCAGAGGAGGCTTAGTCTAGATCCAATCTTGATGTCTCATTTTTTTGAGTCTTTGGGAGCCTTGCTTGGGTGTTTTTACCAAAGAATAAAAGGAAAGCATTAGACAAAAAGAGCAAACCTTTGATTTTTGTAAGGCATTATGAGGACATGAGAGCTTATCATCTTTTAGATCTTGATACTGATGATGTTCATTTTTTAACTCATGTATATTTTGATGAGCATTTCACATCTCATGATTATTCATCTTATTCCATAACTTATTCTTCTTATTTTCATGATTCACCTCCTCTCAAGGATTTATTCTTTAAGGATCTAGTTTAGGAGTTTCTTGAGGAGGTTATAGATGATGAGGATCTTATTCACACTAATATTTCCACTATGCCTAGGTGGGCTCATACTATAGTTTTTGAGGTAACACCTTTCATATAGGATCTTCCACCTACTCAACGTCATCATGCCCATTCTATAATTACTAGACTTTTGTGTTAGGCATTCTCTAGGGATCCTTAATATTTTTCATAAGCTCATGGGATATAGGGGTGTGATAATGTGATGGTAGTTGAGTATTATTCATTGATGAAGAATCACACTTGAGATTTGGTTAATCTTCCTAATCAAAGAAATTTAATCAAATGTAAATGCATTCACCATACCAAGTATGTAGTTGATGGGTCCATTGATAAGTATAAGGCACATTTTATTGTAAAGAGATTCTCACATGTCAAAGGTATTGACTATTCTAAGGCTTTTTCACCCATTTCCAAGATGGTTTCTATTTTCCTTGTACTTTCTCTTATTTCATCATAGGTGTTAGTGCCCAAAATTGCACTTGATAATTTATGCCATTGTAGAAATATTAATCCCTAATTATTTGAATGTCACCCCAATCTATAATTGTGTTCACCTGCATCATCTAGAACTCTATTTCCACGTTCAATATTATATAATCCCCACTCTTGTGTTCATATTATAAAGATCCATGTGCAATCCCAGTTCTAGCTGACATTTAATATTTTTGTGTTTTAATAAGCTTACAGGATGTATGATGAAAGGGATCCCAATGGAAGTTTCAAGGTTAATTGTAAGTTTCAAAAGTTGTAAACAATGCTCCAAAGTTTACAAAAGTTTGAAGAGTAAAATCAAAATGCAAATTACACTTCCTCAAAACGCAAGTTACAAACACAACATAAAACTTCATGGAAGTATGAAGTGAAAATACATTGTGAAAATTGAATTTGGAACTCCCACACCTACACAACAAAGTCAATGAGAAAAATTTACAAAGTGAAAGAGTGCCACATTGTAAATAGAGGTTTGAATGAATGTCTTAAGCTACGTCATAAATGACTTGCCCATATAGATGAAAGGCAAGGAAATAAAACAAAATTTTACAACCAATATGTTCCCACATGGAATTTCTAAGAGGCCACATATATATCAAAATCCATGCCATGAAAACTTGCCACATGGATAGAAAATAATTAAACAAAGTTGAAATTGGTAATGTGTGGGCCTCCGTAAAAATAAATGGTGGAACTTTAAGGTCAAACAATAAGTTTCATCAGTGTTTAACTTACAAATTATACCAAAAGGTCCAAATGGAAATTTGTGGTGGAAAATAAACTTGTCAAATATACAAGTTGAAAATTCTTGGTTGACCTCCCAAGCCCACAGAAAGGCAAGTGTGAGACCACATGGAGGCAAATGGGTCAATGGCATAGAATGGGAGCTAAGATGTAACTTAACAAGATCATTATGCATATGTAGATTATATAGCCTACCTTCTTTCTAGTTTTATCAATATTACCATGGTTTTGAAAGGTCATTCCTTAGGCTAGAATAAATTGGAACAAATATTGAAACATGAAATGCATAGGAAAGATCAATGCCATGTGAATCTGGGATTTATACTAATTGAAGGATTTGATGTTGCATTATTGGTTGGAATTACATGTGAATTACAAGGATACATTGAACCTATAGTTTCACCCATGATCATTGTGTTTAATGCTAAAAAATTTGAGTAAAATCTTGTAGAAAAGTCATTTCTTAGGGTATGGCAAGCTATAATTAATGTTGCCTTGGAACTTTCAATTTTAGGCACAAAGTCTAGCTTGTTTGTGGAAAATATCATCCATCAATTCTTTAGCCTTCCTATAGTGATTTTCAACATGTTCATCTCATCTAGCTATTGGTATACATTTGTTAACAATACATTCATATGACACTAAAGGCTCCTAGAATATCCAAAATACTATTTTTAGTGTATTTTTCTAAGTCTTAATTAGTGCATATATTTTATCCTTGATTTATGGATCCCCTATGTCAATAGTGTTGCATTATTATATATTTTAACATTGACCCATGTGTATATGTGCCTTATAGTGTCCATATATAAAAATCTATCATTTTATTATCTAGCATTCACATTCAATCCTATAAATATACCCTCTCAAGTCCATTTTGTCAAGATTTAATAGGACATTGCCATAGCTTGAAATAGATCTTGCACATTGAACCAACATTGTTTCTACACCTTATTAAATTATTATAACATCACCAACTTATATCTAAAGATATTTTAATTGAATGTTCATGTATTTTTAGATTAACATCAAGTGATGAGAAGGTATAAACTCTTACTTGAGATTCTATTTACACTATAAAAAATGACATGAGGCTTATTTATAGCATGCAGATAAGTAATGTAACTCTTTATAGGTTTCTCAACCCATAACTTTGTTTTATTGTGAGTCAATAGAAATATAATTAAATAAGTGTTGACCATTTTTTGTCACTGTGGATTAGTGTCTAAATTCAATCAAAGCTTCAAGATCAGTAGGGAAGGCTTCTCAAATGTTTGGGTCAAATTTTAGCAACAAGTGTCTAAGTCAAAAGGGAAAAAAAAAGACTTAGCGTATTCCCAAAAGTTGGACTTCACACTCTTTGGCATATATGAGTCATAAGTTTTGCATGGATGTAGTCTGTAAAAGCTCTGAAGACTTTAGGAAAGTCATGTAGAAGTGGCAAAACTTGAGAGCACAAAAGCTCAAGAAACTCAAAGGTGAAATCATTATAAAAGTTTCTAAGTCTTGAAAGTATTTATAAGTGTGGAAGTGTGAAGGTATTCGATGCATAGAAGCATAGAAGCAAAGAGTTATTCAAAGCATAAAATCTTGGAAATTCAAGGCATTAAAATATCAAGAAAAAAGTTAATCCCCCATGGTTTTGAGGCCCCAAATAAAATCCATGTGGTAGCTCCCTAAAGAGTTTAGAAGCACAAAAACTCAAAGTCATTAACCATTTGCCTTAAGTGCAGAGAGTTGAAGAAGTGATGTGTGGTAGCTATTAAGACAAAGGCACAAGGGGCCTGGGTGGACCTATAAAGGTTGTGTGGATATGAAGTTTATATAAGTAAAATACAAAGCTAAATCTCCTAGATGCTGACAAGCCACCAAATGACAAAATTAGAACCCTCAAGAGTAAATCTAATAGCACAACAAAGGAAAAATAAGAGGTTTATGAAATGAAAAAATGTGGATGTGATGACTTCGCCATTATAATAGCCTAAATTTGATGGGTCATCTAGCCATCAAGACCATAAAAGATAATATTTGTAGAATCAAAGCATGGAGGCTCAAGGATCACAAAAAATTGAGATAAGTAATAAATTGGAGAATGTTGTAGTTGACATAGTGAATTGACTTGAGCCTGAATCTATAGAATTCAATGAAAATGTAGCTAGCATGACAAGATCATGGCCAGAGCTTATAGGAAAAATAAGTGTCTTAATGATAAACATGGAGTGAAAGTATCCAAGGAGAAGCATTGAAAGTAGAAGTGGTAGAATTAGGCCAAAATCTTCTAAGGCTTTAATTCCAAAAGATCTATAGGCACATTCCTACACACAAAAGCTTACAAATCAATTTGTGGTCATTGAGAAATTAAATATTGGTTGTTATACAACTAATGAGAGAATGTGTTGAATTAACAAGTTTAATCCCAATGAAATCATCACCATGCCTTGAGGATGCAGTCAAAGTCTTGATTACCTTTTGTCATCCCTATATGATTTGCAGAGATATTATGTGTCTCAAGTTTTGATATTCAATTTAATTCTCTCTATTATATTTTTGATTTTAATCAATGACATCTAGGCTTCCCATTGCCTATAAAATGCTAGGTCTTATATTGTAAGAGAATTGACATATTTTTAGCACAATAATGTTGCCAATATTTTCCCTCCATGATCCCTTTACTACCTAAGCCTTATATTTTAATGAGAATTGAGTTCACATCATTCCTTTTTGCTTGAATTTTGTATGCATCCTATGGTTTGTTGATCTTTGCCTATGGATGATCTTTGTCCCTTTCATGTTTGTCCATTCCCTATCACCTCTATGCATAACTTGGCTTTCTATTGTAGGTTGTATGTTTTGTTCATATAGGTTTATATAGATACCACTTGTGGATCCTTTGTCATCTCTCTTGGTGTCATATTATGTCATCCATCTCCATTTAAAATATTCATGCAATTAAAATGTTCAATTTTTAGTATTTGTGATATATTCTCATCCTCTAAGATTTATATTATGTTATTCATGGCTTGAAGAGGTGTTATGTCTAGTCTTGGTGCATCACTATTATTTCCTTTTTAGAAACTGACCCTCTCTCTTTTTCCCTTAAAGATTTTAGACTTAGAATTAGTTGTATATTTCCATTCAACTCTTTTAGGCCTGTATGTTGATCCTAAATTAGATGCATTCAAATTAAAAGGAAGTCAACCTTCTCCATAGGTTCACCCTAAGCAGCGCAAGTACCTCACACTCTGGGGGATGATCTCATTGTTTCACTAAACCAATTCTTCTAATTAAATGAGTGCATGATTCTAGTGATAATAGTTTTTGGCATGCCTAGTGGGACCACATCAAATATTTAACTAAGGATCTCATGTTATTCTTGGTTGATAGTGTTGAAGACACTCTACAGAGCACCTGGTGACTCTAATTATTTATGGTTTACAAATATTAGTTTTTCATATGTATGCTAAGACAAATGAGATCATATTTAATAGGTATTAGTATTCATTATATTGAATGACTTATACCTTTTACAAGAACAAGAGGTAGATCATTCTCGTCTCTTGTTAGGAGAGCTAACAATTCAATGCAATCTTCCCCAAAATCTTAGTTTACCCCTCATTTTGGTAGATTTCCCCTACCTATAAAAAGGTTATTTCCTATTTCATTCATGGAATGAAACTAATTATTTGTGCCCTTTAATGTAGGCATTCCTTTGGATCTAGCTTAGTATTATGACATTCTAGTTTTAGCACTTAAAATCTTGTCATATTTTATTGGTGAGAATGTAACCACCCCTATAAAACACATAAGAGATATTTACAATAAATTCTCAGTCCATAATGTCACCTAAGATAATTTATCATTCAAGATACTCACCTCTTATTTAAAAGGAAAGTCCCTCAAATGGTATAGGATTCTAAAACCTAACTCCGTTCACATCTGGGATGAGTTAGGAGAAAAATTGTACAAGTAATATGAAGACAAGAGTGACCACTTATCTTTTATGGAGCAAATTACCACCATTAAGAGAGCCCCATATGAGTTGATGTTTATTTTAATTTCATATTCCAAAGATTCTAGGATAGAATACCACCTTTGTTTAAGCCATCTCTAAATATTATATTTTGTATTATTTAAGGACTCTAAATAGTGATATAGTTGTAATGGTCCAATCTATGGAATGATTAGTACTCCCTAATGCATATGAAATTACTATTTGAGGTAAAAATTATCTAATTCAAGCTGGAAAGATTGCCCTTAGACCTCTCATACATGTCTTTCCAAATCCACTACCTAATCACTCTAATGCTCAACCTTTATTGGCACCTATCCATGTTGTATTCAACCCGTTAGCTACATTTTTTTCTCCTAGTGAATTACATGAACTTAAGTCATTACTGCAAAGGTTTTGGAATGAGATTGTAGCCTTAAACAAGTAGAAATCCCAACATTCTTGACCTTGGTAGCCACTTAACCAACCTTACCAACACCTTGAGCCTCCTTATCAAAATAATGCACAATCCCAAGGCCATTTCACTTACTCTAGACAACCAATACATAAAATGCTAATACTTTTATCACCTCTAGGGCCCTTGTTCCCATTCAAGACAATATAGCCCAAGATTATGATTGGTAATTTTCTTGAAATCAACCACATTAACAAAATACCTTTGAAAATGGAGTGTTAAATCAAGATTTCATGGTGCAGAGTATATCATACCCTCAGGAGCAACCAAAAGAATCAAATTCACAAAGGGAATAAGTGCACGAAGAGGCCCAACTGTAGGTGGTTGAAGCCACTTTGGTAAATTGGTAGGAGAATGACTTCATTAGCATAGATCAAAATGAAGTAACAGAAGTAGTCAATAATCTAGAGGCGTGTAATACAAGTTTTGAAATAAGGGTGATGGAGGATGAGAAATCTCCCTCAGCAAGTCAAACTTCTAATTCATAAGTTCCATGTGAATTTTACAAAGAGAAAGTGATTCTTTCTACCATTCAATTACAAATAAATTAGTCTATTTAGAAGGAGAATCAACTACAATTCAGTCAGCACACTAAGGAAGAGGATGATATCTAAAATAATTAGATGAAAGGGACTCAAAATCCCTTCAACATAGCTGAACAATTGAATAAAATGAACTTGAACATGACTATGTGGGAGGCCATATCCATTATTTATCAAAATAATTTTTTTCAAAAGGCATTGAAGAGATTTCATCCTCATGAACAAGCAAAGGCCTCTCTATTCATTTCCACAAACTTGTGTCACCCAAGGGAAGGAGAGCTTAGCAAAAGCAACAAGCCACCACCATTATATATCTTCTTGATCATATGTAAGCACATCATCCATAATTATATGATTAATTCACATGAAAGTATCTCAATCATGCCCAAAAAGATAACTTATATGCTAGGTATAGAGTACACCCCAATTACAAAAGGAGTTGCTCAGCTAGATGGAATAGTTGTCAAAAATGTGGGGGATACTAAAGGCTTAAACCTTACCTTGTATGCATGTCATAGCCTCTTAACTACCCAAGACAAATCTGTTATATACCTTCCTCCCCATTTTTCCATTTTTATTTCAAGAGATTTTACTATAAAAATGGGTAGGTACTTATCATCTGATTGGTCACATGTTGGCCCCAAAATTTGGCTAAGTATTGTCCATTTTGGCATGGAAATAACATGTTGTGGAAGGACCATGGTGTGGAACTTTGGAGGCACATAAGCACCATGTAATGAAACCTAAAAGGTGCAAGAGGAAAACAACACGTAAGGACTAACACAAGAGGACCCAATCAAAAAAGAATTACTCATGAGGAACCCAAGGACTTAGGACTCAAAACTAAAGCACAAGACTAGGGGAGCATGTGGGAAGGGGGATCAGCTAAGGGAATGATTCATATGGGACACCCAAACCTTATTCATATGAATTTTTGCATCAGTCCATAAGGAAAGTAACACATGGTAGTAGGGATCTATCATAGAGCATGGATATAGGGGGTACAAAGGCATAGATCCTTAGGAGGAGTGTTTGTTTAATGCCATGACTGCCAGTCTATTATCATTTTATTGGATAATTACTCATGTCATTAATAATTTTAAACACTTGGTTAGGGATAAATAAGTATAAATACCCCTATTGTAAAGGACTCTGGGGAAGATGATAATGGATGGATGTATTGTTAATGTTGATGTTGAAGCGTAATATATGAATTTGCATGTTTTATCAAACATTTTATGTTCATGATAAATGATGTGTGAGTTAATTACCATGAATTCTGGCACATCTTTTCTTTAATAATAAGTAACTTTGAAATTGTAATGTTGTTCATCTATGTAGTTATGGTAGTAGAATTTAGAACTCTAAGGATCTTAATAGTCTATCCTTGTATTTATGGAATATCTAATTTAATACATATTAAACATAAAGAATATAACTAAGTATTACTATGCAACAAAAACCTATGAGAACCAGTCTTAAGCTGTGTGCTTTAGGTGATTGTGCAAGACCTCAGTCTTGCATGAAAGGGCTAGCAAACTATCTCATTGGGATAGAATTTAGTGTCAATGCTATATTTATATTATAAAAAGCCAAAAAAAATTGCTCCATTTCCAGGACCTCAAGCACTTGTCGCTCAGTCATGGAAAATGTTTGAGCACATTACTCTTGATAATATAGAACAATGGATTACTAGTGTAGAAGATAACTTTATAATTCCCTACCTTGAACTAGGATTTTTATCACGGTAGTGGGTATAGTAGAATATCTATATCACATTATATGAAACCTTCTTTGTTGAGATTACAGTTCACTTACATGCTTGGCTCTTTACATATGACCAAGGATGGTCTCAAAACCTTGGTAAAAGATAACTTTGGACCCTCAAGTGACAAAAAGATTTAGCATGAATTGGAACACCATGGACGTGAGTTATCAATATTTTATGGAGAGGATTTTTGAATAGCTTCATTTTGGAGTATGTTATAACCACCTATTCATGTCCTGAAGAATCCAAGTTTTAGTTCCTTCAAGAACCATGTGGCCATTACATTAGACATTTTTCCTTAGAAATTAAGAAGTTATTTGTTGATTTGGGACTTGAGACTATGCCAATGGAGGGCTAAATATTTCTATGCATGAGCCACACAATTAGGAGGGAAGTATAAATTATTTGGTAAAAATTTGTGGGTTCAAAATGATATCCAGTTAGCAGGCATTGCAAAAACAAAAGTATGATGAAGCTTGGTAAAGGATTATGGGAGTTAGTGGCATAAGATGGGACTGAGAAAAATCAAGAAGTTCTATTAGGATCTATATGGAAGTTAATACACACAAACATGAACCCATCACTTTTGAACAATGTCTTATGCCTCTAATATCATATGAAGGAGAAACTAGCTGGATGGCAGTAACTGAAGAACCCAATCTGAACCAACCATAGTTCATGCTCATGCTCTTAAGTTTGTCTAAGTACACATATGTAATTGGGATATAGACAACATGGAATCAAATATTGAGCCAATAAGGGATACCAAAACTCATCTATTTGACATACATACAAACCTAACACTTTTCTTCCCCCTTCCAAGGAATTATATGGCATAATTAGGGATTCTTAAAGGGCTTGGACCTCAAAGTGGACAAAGTACAGGCCTAAGTTTAGTTAATCATCTAGATACCATGTCTCATGTCATGAGCATTTTTGGTGAAGGAAATAGAGGAGGACTAGAAAGAGGCACAGGAGGAAGTAGTGGACTTCCCCATCAAGGGATAGGACTAAAGGTTCATAATAACCATTAGTCCAATTAGCATAACCAAAAATGGTGTATTATGAAATGACACTTCATTTACTATAATATTGAGGTGTGGAGAATGCATCTGAGTATGTCCAAAAATGTGAACTTATCTAGAGAGTGCATGACATCACCTCTTCTGATCATATGGCCACATAGTTTGCAACTATGTTTTTAAAGTGCATGCACAAATGGTATAAGAAGTTTGACCCTCAATAAATGGTGGTCAAATTTCATCAACTTAAAACAACCTTCCTTCAAGAGTTTTAAATTCTTGACTTTGAGTAACAAATCATAGCCATTTTAAAGGACATAAAGCAAGTACTTACTAAAAGCATGTGAGAGTATGATGCAAAGTTCAATAATTTGTCTAAACTATAATTTTAGATTAATAGTACTTGATATGCACAATTTTTTTTGGGAGGATTGTTACTACCTTTTTTATGAACCCTATCTCAAAATACTTTCACTAACCTGCACAAAGCCTTGGAAGTTGCCCTCCATGCTGAAGCATTTGGAAGTGTCAATATTGGGATCAACCCATTTATGGAAGCTTAGATAGCTTTGATTATGTCATAACTTGAGAATTAAATATACAATGGTACACATGATACACATAGTGGTGTTTAGTGCACTGATTATGAATATGATGGGAATATAAGGAGCAACTGACCATATAAGAACATTTCCATAGTAATTAAATAAATGAGTGAAATTTGTCATGAAAAACATGATGTATGCTCTTACACACTTCTAAAATGAGCAACTCACTCAAAGGTATATAACTATTTTAAGATTTGTGATGCCTATACTCACTGCATTAATGATTACCATTTGATTAGTGATATTCATGAAGCATGAGTGTGTAGCATGCACCAAACCTCTGTAGTAAAAAATCAGGATAGTGGTGGATACCATGGTTGAGGTAGAGGATGATTATGAGGAGCTGGTCACTTTCCACCTAGGACATGTTATAAATGTGGATCCCCAAACCACTATCAGAGAGATTATCCAGAATAACCAACATGTGCTTTCTATAAAATGGACCACCAACTAGAAGAGTGTCTTGACTTGTAGGTAACTATCACTAAGGAGCAAAATGAAAAGGTATTAGAATAATATGGGTTGATAAACCACATTGGTGTGCACATTCAGGTACCCCAAGTTTTCAATAGGTGAATATTATCACATGTAGCGTATAGTTCCAATCCACCTCCAATCCTACTAAGAAAGTGAAATGTGAAGAACCACAAGTAAGAAAATATCAAGATTCCCAAAAATAGAAAGATATCCTCCAAGACATCATGACATTGGTGTGAGAACTCCAAGGTGAGATCCAATTCCTAGGAGATAGAGAATTAATGCAACATGTTGATATGCAAAAAGTAACTGAACCATAGAATGTGGTGCATAATGACTTTCAAAAACTATGCAATCACATGTTGGTTGAGAATATTATCCCATAACTAAATGTTTGGCTTAAGAATTAGGTGAAATTACAAACTAAGGTTCCACCTCAAGTCACCAAAAATATTGAGAATCATTGCCTAAATTATGCTCGATGACAAGACACTCCTTTTCCCTCTACTCCTTTAGAAGATAGAGAGATACTACTTAATGCTGTTATAGATGGATAGGCAATCTGAGACATCCTAGTTGACACTAACACAAAAATAAATGTCCTTACCAAAGATGCTTGGAGAAAGATGGCTAGTCCAATTCTACATCCTTCACCTCATGTCTTGTTTGTGGCAAATAACACTCGTGAGCTACCCATTAGTGTCCTCAAAAATGCAACAATTGACATACTTGGATTACCCTTTGAGGTACATTTTGAGGTTTTATAACTAGCTAAAGCTAATGATTACCCTACTTTATTAGGAAGACCTTGGTGCTATGAGAATAATGTAAACTTGAGTTTTAATAAACATTACATTAATTTTGAAAACATTGATCAGTGCATTGTTATTCCAATAGATCTTTCACAAGGACCTCCTTACATAGAGCCTATCAATGTTGATGGAGATATAAACCACATAATATATAAATTTACTACAAGGAACAATGAGCTAAGAGATCCCAATCTAGATGGCATTATTCAATGGTAAAACACTCAGTCTCTTTTTGACACTACAAGGAATGCTTGTAATTGTTGGGCATATGGTGACTATGACCTTACTAAATGAATGTGTAGCATCATCAATAGTCAAGAGAATGTCCTATGCCTATTTAATAAGCATCACAAATTTGTTCATCTTACCAAACTAGAAATGATATGACCATTAGCGTGCCCACCATTGGAAATACTAGATGAAGTTCCACAATTCCATGGATAAATAGAGGTACATAACTTCATACAATGCCTTGAAGCATTCTATGACACGAAAGTGATCATATGAGATCATTAGTGCATCTCTTTTATGGAACTATTATAGGTGGTGACACACCCATCATGAGTTACTCCTTTATTAAGATCAACTATGCTCTACTTTGCATCATTGTTTTTTCCATGATAATAAGGTCAAGGGATATATAAGTTACAGTGGCATACAAGCACCAGAACCTCACATTGATGCCTGTGAAATAATGTGGAGGGATGAAATGACATACTTACTAGAGTACTTATGGGTACATTCATTTAATGGGATGTTATGCACTTGGGCACGGGCCTGTTATGTTCATGAAAATCAACACATGAGTACTAGGTTTTCATATCTATTGAAGGAGATCATGAAGTCAACACTATCCAATTCTTCACCAAATATGGATGTATGCCTCACTCTCCAAGCCATGCATGAAGTAGTTGTAGGTGACCCAAGTCCCCTGAAAGACCATTTGAGGAGTATTCATCATGACCCTAAGGAGGCCCTACACCTCTTCAATCAATCATCAACACAAGTTTCCATGCCATAACTAGTCCTTGATCATGATCGGTGTAAAGAAATATATTTAGGCAAATAGAAGCTATTATTTTATGTAGAAGGTAAAGGATCCAAATCACATGACCCTTTGTCAACCCATTTGGATGTCCCTAATAGCTATGGCACAAGAGATGTTAATGATACCAACACCAATATAGATAACCCTTACAATGTTCCATTCAAACTATTTAACACAATATTTGCACAAAGTAATAACCAAAGATGCCTACAATAGGAAATTACTGGACTAAAATGGAAATTATAAAAATATTATATTTACTAAAAGAATATCAAGATGTTTTTCCCAAAAATTATAGTGAAATGAATTGAGTCCACCCATCATTGGGAAAAATGCATATCAAGCTGGTTGAAGGCACTCAACTAGTTATAAAATGACCATATAAAATGAATCCCAATCCATGGGTGTAAGCCAGAGAAAACTAGTAGCATCTTGCATGTCAAAGTAATCAACCCCATTGATAAATATGAATGGATCAACCCCATGATGATTAGTATCAAGAAGGATGGCCACATCCATATTTGCATGGACTACCAAGTGCTTAATGTATCATGTGCCATTGATCCCTTCCCTATGCCATTCATGGAGGATATCCTTGAAGGTTTTGTTGGATGTGAGGTATATACATTCACAGATGGCTCCTTGGGATACCATCAGGTCTAGATAATTGAAGAAGGCCAACCAAAGACAACATTTTACACTAAATGGGGATATTTTATTTCCACTGTCATGTCATTTGGGCTAAAGAATGCCACAATAGTGTTTTCATGAATAAAATTTACAAATTTTAAGGACTTCATCCACAAGTTCCTTCAAATCTATTTTGATGATTGGATAGTTTATGCTTTGGTCAAGGATTATTATTCTAACCTGAGGCTTATGCTTGAACATTGTTGGGTCTTATAAATATCATTAAATTTAAAGAAGTGCCTATTTACTACACTCTTTAGTGTGCTATTAGAACATATTATATATAGAGAAGGACTTTTGGTAGACCCAATGAAGATGTATGTTATTCTTCACCTCTTAGTGCCCATGACCTAGTGTGAGGTTTACACCTTTTTAGGCCAACATCACATATGCTACTGAGAACTAAAAATTGAACCAAGGTGATTATCAAGGTTAAGCCTTATATAGAGATCACATAGGTCCATACTCACCCAATCCCATCGACATGAATTACACTATGCATGACCTTGAATATGGTTTAGTCATACATGATATTACCACACCTCTAGAGGAATTCCTAGATGTAATACTGGATGACTGAGCTAATGAGCATTATGGATTTGATCCATATGATTGTCTGGAGGAAATTAGATTTGGAAATTATTGCAATCTTAAGGAATACTTTGTTGTGCCAAACTTCATGAAAACTCAATAAGTCCTTGAAGGCACATGGAACCTATATTTTAATGGCACTAAAAGTAGAAATGGTACAGGTGCAAGCATTATGTTGATCTATCCTCAAAAGGAGAAATATTTTCATGTATATAGGCTACAATTTAGTTTCACTAACAATGTGGCCAAATATGAGGTGTTAATCTAAGGCCTCTAATTGGCACAAAATAAATGAATTAAGACATGTCAAGTGTTTGGGGATAACAAACTCATTTTAAATCAGGTGAGAACCTGAAATGCATCCAAGAATAGTCTATTCAAGGATTATAAACACAGATTCTAGGATCTCATTGAAATATTTGATAATTTCAACATATAAGTTGTGTTGAAGAAACAAAATATTGATGCAAATAGGATTACCTCAGTAGTCTCTTAATACGGCCTCCCTATTGATGTTGTGAGAGATTTAGGATAGATTGTAAAGCTTATAGTTAGACTTGTAGTGTCTGATAATGATGTTAATTGGCAAGTGTTGAAGAATGATAAGAAAATAATCAATTTTATATAAGAGTAGGAAGATTTTTTTTCCAAAAACTAATCATGGTTATAGATATAGTATGAGGATTAAATGATCTAATCAAAAGGAAAAAATCTACCCAAAGGATTGGTCACACTAGAGAACATATTTAGCTTTGATGATCAATTCAAAGGTGAGAAGAGGAACATGACAATAAAGAAAGAGAATTGTGAGCAAGTGGTCATTTCCAAAGACAAAATCTTGAGAGTTAGAAAGGTATGCACTCAACTTTAAAAATAAGGTTTTATTCATCTTTATAGAAATTATGATGATATATGCATATGGAGTTACCAAGATCTCAAAGGTTTTGACACAACCTTGGCCTATCATACAAGCCAATTAGGAAAAATCAAAGGCCTATAAATCCCAAATTGGAACCATTAATGAGAAAGGAACTAACCAAACTCATAGAGGCTAATATCATTTTCCCAATTAATAACTCCTCTTGGGTATCTAATTTAGTTCTAGTGAGAAAGAAGAGTGGAGAGACCAGGCTGTGTGTGGATTTTAGGGACCTAAATAGAGCATCCCTCAAAGATCACTATCACATTCAACCTATGGAAAAAATCCTCCAAATAATAGTGGGGGCTGAGAGGTTTTCACTTCTTGATGGTTACTCAGGCTACAATCAGAGATTGGTGCAAGATTCTGATTAGTTCAAGACAACCTTTACCAAAAAATGGGCAACCTATGTATATAAGAAGATGCATTTCAAATTGACCAACACTGGTGTGACCTTCCAAATAGCTATGGACATGGAATTTAAGGGCCTAATAAATGATATGATCCTACTTTATCTTGATGCTATCAATTTTTTTTCCAAAAGTGTAGTTGATCACTTAGATCATTTGAATCAAGTCTTCAACAAATATAGAGAGTTTGGGGTATCTTTAAACCCAAAAAAGTGCGTATTTGTTGTCCATGAAGTTTAGTTATTGGGGTACATTATTTGTAAGGATGTATTGGTCATTGACCTATAAAGAGTATAAGCTATCAGGTCCCTTTTTTGCACCCTTTGCATTCTTTCTACTCTTAGCGATTAGTTAGCATGACCTCTACTTCTAGTGTTGACCATTGTGATCCTTTGAATACTCATAATTAACACACATGAAGACCTCTAATAGAAACAATCATAAATCACAAGGATTATGGTCCTTAATGAATAAAACACAACCATAATTCACACATGAATTTGAAAAATTTCAGCATCAATATAAGTTTGAAGAATGTATGGGCTTGATTGGGTGATATGTGAGTGATAGTCCATTTTTTATTTTGATGGGTGTGGTTCTCCATTCAAAATGTGGAATAAGTTAAAAGTTTTGTTTGAGAAAGTAGATCACTTGAGATTAATGTAGCTTGAAGTGGAGCTTACTTTACTAAATCTAGATGAATTTGCTTTCATTATAGATTACCTCACAAAAGTTAAGCATTTGTTGACATAGTTGAAGGGAAGTGGATGAGATAAAAAGGATGAAGAGTGTTGGTACTTAATATTGTTTAAGTTGAGTGGCCCATTCTAAATCTATTTTTTACCTTTTTCTCTAGTATGGATGTAGTAGTTACCGCATTCAAAATTCTAGATCTAAAGTCATATTATGAAAGACTTACTAGGGAGGAATCCAAATTATCTCACCTTGAGTATTCCACTTCTCAAAAAGCATTAATGGCCTCACATCCTAAGTCTAAAATAAAATCTTTTGGTACTAAAAAACACTCCACCTCAAAATGCACCTGAACCCACCAATACTTCTAGATCTAAACCCAAACCATCTTTCAAATCTAAACATAAGTCTAACATATCTTTCTCTTATTGTGAGGGGAATGAACATGAAGAGTCTAGGTATTTCAAAAGAATGAAATACTTAGAGGATGTCATTAGGAAACACAAGATCTCTATCTCTACTCCTTAACCATCTCATGAGCATAGAAAAACACTTAATGTTGTTAGGAGATCATAGTTACCTATTTTAGATAGTTGGGTTATAGATTATGGTGCTTCACACCATATGACTTCTACCAAAGAGTCCTTTGTACCTTTTAGTCTGAGTTCCACTTCCAACCTTGAGGTCAAAGATTCTTCCTTCATTTCTATTAAGGGGAAGGGTGATATACAACTAGATGGTGGCTGCATTAATGATGCATTACATGTTTTAGACATCACCATCAATCTACTTTTATTGTATCATATTTGTCATTCTGGTCAGGGAAAGATAGTGACTTTCACATCAAAGGGTGATGAAGTTTGAGCTTTGTTAGAGCCACACACACTCATTACATAGGGTGTTGTTGATCATAGTTCTCAACTTTACTATTTTGAGGATTTTGATAATGTTACTCCTTTAGGGATGTGTTTAGTTTCTCATGCAGATTCTGAGAGATGGCTTTGTCATGAGATATTTGGACACCTAAACTATAGATATTTGAAGGAGTTGAGCACTCACAGTATGGTAGAGCGTCTTTTTATAATTTCATGTATTGATAGAGTCTACCCTAGTTGTGCATTAGGGAAACAACATCAGGATCTATTTCCTAAGAGAATGTCCATGAGAGCTTCTTCACCACTTGAGATTGTGTATAGTGATTTGATAGTCTTTCCTATACCTTATTTCAATGGAGCTAAGTGTGCACTTACCTTCATTAAAAATTTCTCGAGGCATACTTGGGTTTATTTCCTCAAGTACAATAGTGATGCATTTTCTCACTTCAAAGTCTTTAAGGATTTGGTTGAGAAATAGTCATCGAGTTGCATCAAGAAGCTTCATATAGATAATTTCACTAATTTTTTACCAGCCTATGGTATTGTTTACCAACATTTTGTTTCACATACTCCTAGTAGAATGTCTTAGTAGAGAGGAAGAACCAAACTAAAAAGGAGATGGATAACTAAATGATGCATTCACAAGATTTACCTCCTATTTATTGGGTAGAGGTAATTAATTATGTAAACTACATTACGAACCACACACCACAATGATAACTTCAACATATGAATCTAGAGGAGGCTTGGTCTCGATCCAAGCCTAATGTCTCATTTTTCTAAGTCTTTGGGAGCCTTGCTTGGGCATTTGTACCAAAGAAGAAAAGGAAAGCATTGGACAAAAAGAGAAAACCTTTGATTTTTGTAGGGTGTTGTGAGGACATGAAAACTTATCATCTTCTAGATCCTGATACTCATGATGTTCATTTTCAAACTCATGTACAGTTTCATGAGCATTTCACTTATCATGATTTTTCATCTTATTCTATGACTTATTCTTCTTATTTCCATGATTTACCTCCTCTCAAGGATTCATTCTTTGAGGAGCCAGTTTAGGGGATTCTTAAGGAGGTCATAGAGGATGAGGATCTTGTTCACACTAGTGTTGCCACTATGCCTATGTGGGCTCGTGCTATAGTTTATGATGTTGAACCTTTCATACAAGATCTTCCATCTATTCAATATCATCATGCACATTCTACGGGTACTGGGCTTCTGTGTTAGGCATTCTCTAAGGATCCTCAATATTTTTCATAGGCTCATGGGATACAAGAATGGGATGATGAGATGACAGATGAGTATTATTATTTATTGAAGAATCACACTTGGGATTTGGTCACTCTTTCTACGCAAAGAAAGTTGGTCAGGTGAAAATTGATTTATAACACCATGTAGTTGATGGGTCCATTGATAAGATAAGGCACGTCTTGTTGTAAAGGGATTCTTTCAAGTCAAAGGTATTGACTATTCTAATACTTTTTCACCCATTGCCAAGATGGATTATTTTTGCCTTGTACTTTCTCTTGCTACATTAGAGGTGTTAGTGCTCAAAATTTCACATTAAAATTTGTGCCCTTGTAGAAATATTAATCCCTGATTATTTGAATGTTAGCCCAATCCACAATTCTATTCACCCATATCATTTAGAACTTTATTTCTGTAGTCAAGATAATACAAACCCCACTCTCATGTTCATATTGTAAAAAACCATGTGCAATCCCATTTCTAGCTAATATCTAACATTTTTGTGTTATAATAAGCTTGTAGAGTATATGATGAAAGGAAACTTGATAAAAATTTCAAGGTTAATTGAAAGTTTCGAAAGTTACAAATGAGGTTCCAAAGTCTACAAAAGTTCGAAGTGGAAAATCAACATGAAAATTACACTTCCTCAAAATACAAATTGCAAACACAACATAAAACTCCATAGAGGTATGAAGTGAAAATACAGTGTGCAAATTACATTTGGAACTCACACACGCACAACAAAGTCAATGAGAAAAATTGACACAAAGTGAAAGAGTGCCACGTTGGAAATAGAGGTTTGAATAAATGTCTTAATTTATGCCATAAATGGCTTGTCCACATGGATGAAAGGCAAGTAAATAAAACAATATTTTACAACTAGTATGTGCCCACATGGAAGTTCCAAGAGGCCACGTATATATCAAAATCCATGCCATGAAGACTTGCCACATGGACAGACAAGAATTAAACAAAGTTGAAATTGGTAATGTGTGGCCCTGGGCAAAAGGAAACGATAGAACTTTAAAGTCAAACAACAAGTTTGACCAGCGTTTAAATTGTAAATGACACAAAAAGTCCATGGGGAAATTTGTGGCAAAAAATGCACTTGTCAAATATACAAGTTGCAATTTGTTAGTTGACCTCCCAAGCCCACAAAAAGGCAGGCATGGAGGCAAATGGGTCGACGGCAAAGAAAGGGAGATAAAATGCAACTTAGCAAGTTGATAACTTGAAAAATGCAAGCATACTTCCAGATCCCATGGAGAGAAAAGGATGATGGTGGGAATACATGACGGAGAAGACATTCGCAAAACGTAGTTTTAGAAAATAAACTGGAACAAATATTGAAACAAGAAATACATAGGAAGGATCAATGTTGTGTGAATCCAGGATTTCTACTTATTGAAGGACATGATGCTGCATTGTTGGTCGGAATTCTGTGTGAAGCACAAGGATCAGGTGAACTTGAATTTTCACCCATAAGCATTGTGTTCAACGTTAAAAACTTACTTTGAGGCATATGATGTATAAAATTCATTTCTCAAGGCATGGCAAGCTGAAAATAATGTTGCCTTGGAACTTTCAGTTGTAGCCACAAAGTCTAGCTTATTTGTGGCAAATATCATCCATCAATTCTTTAACCCTCCTGCAATGATTTTCAATGGGTTCATCTCATCCAGGTATCGGTATACATTTGTCGACATTACATACGGGGAAATGTGAAGGCTCTTTTTCGTTCAATGCAACAACATATGGGTACACTTAACTATTTGAAATGTAATTATTCTCTTTACATCAACATGCTTCAATTCACAGGAAAGAATTGGACACGATGCTCCTCTGGAAAGTTCAGAGGTAGGATTCACTAACCCAGGGATATATAAGGATTTGAATCAGTGAAAGAGGGAAAGGTTAGATGGTAATGCCTCTGGAGCTCTTCACTTGAAAATCAAAAGCTCTTAATATATCTTTACATGATTCCACATTTTGGTTGTGAGAATGACGTTGTTGTTTCTTCTAAAAATGTCAGCAATTTATATCAAGCTGATTCCGCTTTAAGGTTGGATGTTATGGAAAATAATTATGTTACGTGTGAAATGTAATTCCGCATATTTCTAATTTTTTCTCTCTCCTAATATTTGATGAGTTGATTGTTACTGACCAAGATTGGGATTTTAAGGCCAAGATAATTCAGAAAAAATCTATAAAATGATATAATTTTTAATGATGGTGTTCCTAAATATCTTAAGAAAGTCATAGATAGGGTGAATTGGCAAGTGGAGATGTAGATAATGCCTACAGAGAAAGAGTTGGCTTCTACAAAGAACTTTTTCAAAAGGTACTTTGCTAAACCACGGTTGACCTGTTGACCAAGTGAAGTTCCCAAGCAAGAAAACAACATGCAAAAAATAAGTTTTCAAAATGCAAGTTGCAATATAGAGTCAACTTTCCCAATCCCATTGGTCAAAGCAAGTGGAAGAAAGGTCAACTCAAAAGCAGCTCCAGGGAGATTTCCAGGAAGAATGCAATTTTGTAAATTTGCAAATGTGAAAATTACAAATTTCACTTTGATCTCCCAAATCTTTTAGTCAACACAAATCAAACATGAGATCCCAGTTCAACACATAACTTTCAAGGCCAATTACAATTTTGCATTTTTGAAATTTGTAAATTGCACTTAAAGTTCCCAGATCCACTAGGGGAACTTTTCATGGGAACTACAACTGTAAATTGAAAGTTTCCAATTTTCAAGTTGCAAATGTTTTGCTGATCTCTAGATTCCCACCATATAAAAGAAGTGCAAAATTGCGAATTGGACCAAAAGTTCCTCCAAAAGGCTAAAAGGTGAAAAATAATGCATTTAAGCATTAAAAAGTTAGTGATAACCCTAAAAGTCAAAAATAACAAATAGAAAATATTTATAAAAAAAAACCACGTTGAAGTGAAAGACCAAAAAGGTAAAAATGAGTCAAGTCTTGTATTTTTTCATGTTGTGCTTGGTCAAACACCTCCATGGAAGAAATATTGCAAGTTTGCAAGGTCAAGGTGGGCCATTCCAAAGAAGATCATTCAAATTTCCATGGATCTGGAGTGTTCCAAAGCCATCATTATAGGGGAAAGGTTGTTCTTTGGTGTGCATAAAAGGAAGTGTAGCTATCCAAGAACTTTCTAACTTATAAAATGAGTGGTTAAAGTCATGTTCAAGCAGTTGTACAAGAAGACAAAGGGTTTGTTTCACTCCAAAATGAATATTCTCCTTCAAGATCAAATGAAATTAATTTCCATCCAAGCATATCAAGGGTTTGCTCCAAATCTTCTTCATTAAATGTAAAGGCAATTACAAGAATCATTTTTCCTTGTCAAGGCATGAAGATTTTAGGTGTGGCAAGGAGCATATTCTAGATAGAAGAATCTTGGTAGAACTTTGAGAGATGATTTAAAGTTTGCAATATTTTAGATTTAAACATATATTCTTAGAATGCAAAAGGCTAATAAATTGTATAAAAAGAGGGCTTATCCTCTTTTCTAAGGTTGTTGTTGGTTTTCTTAGTTTTCCTAGGTCTAGGCTATTCCAAATTTTGGGATCGATTATTGTCTGTGTATTTTGTATCTCTTGATAAGGTGGTTGTAGTTGTATAACCATTAGCAAGCTCTACGAGCATTGTAATATGTCTCCATTATTCAAGGAGCAACCTCACCATGTTTGTCCCCATGGCAACATTTTGAAACAAATATGTATGCAAGATTTTATTTTAATATAATGGAAAATACTTGTGGTTTTTACTCTTTCCATTTAATTAAATACAATGAAATGATTTACATACTTTTTTGATTGGATATCTAGTCCAATGCTTATGAATGGTTGTCATCTTGGCATAGATCTAGGTTATAAACCCTTTTCTGCATTATGATTTGGAAACTTGTTGATAACCTCTTAATGGCACCCTAGGTTGATAACAATATTTGAAATTCTAGCTGTAGTGTATGCTTGAGGGTTTCACAAATCATTTGGGTATTTGTATTGTATTGGCACAAATGGATGCAAATCACTTCTGGGAGTTTCCATGGCTTATATCTCAACCTTCTACACCTTTGAAAATGAATGATGTCATGTATGTTGAAATACTTGCTACTATTTGAAAACCACTAGAAAACCACTTTTTTTTATTACTACCAAACTCATCCTACCCTATTCTACCCTATAAATAATATAGATGTTTCATATTTTAAGTTTTATTTACCTATAGATGCATAAATGTTGCATACTTAAAATGTATATGTGTTTTGTGCTTTAAATCCTAGCATTGTAGTCTTCCATTTGACCCCCTATTGTCAAACATTTTCTTTAAAATAAAGATCACAATCACACCCACATCTATCTTTAGTAACTTATGTTTGTCCTAGTGCATGTGTCCATTCTGTGTGACAACCCTTCATGGGTGAAGCGTGCAAGTTTGGTTGTATCCTGGTCAGATCTATATTTTTTTCCAAAAATCACCATGGATATTTAATTGTGGTATCCCTCCATGTGAAGAAGCTACCCCTTAGGTCCTCTTACCTTGGTTTAAGTGGAGCCATAAGTAGAAAAGATCTAACATACCCTCTATCAGTGCTTTCCAATCATTTTCTATGTTTGGTCCATCTTGGTGCTAACCCTTCCCTAGCTATAATTACATATCAATAGGTTTTTCATCCATATTTTCTATTTTCCAAAAGTGTTCAAGGTTGAGAGAAATAAGTGTCCAAATGGGAACCAACACCCAACTGGCACCATTTCTAGGGATTAAATTCAAATCCTAGTCACTTGTGTTGTAGAGGACTCTTTCAAAGAGGTGTTATAAGTTCATGTTTGAAAATTTATTTGCATATTTGAGTTTGTGTACTTCACTACTTTGGGCCATCAACTATGTAGCACTCCATTGGGAACAATGCCAAAAACTTGAAAGATTTGATAAATTGACTATTTTTGCATTTCTTGCAAAGATCTATTAATTTGTTCATGTTGGAAGGTGATTTCCCCTTTTGAACATAAATTTTAATTTGCAGTGTCTTTTATTCCTATCTCATTAATAATCTTAAGCAAAATTTAATTTTAGCATGTATCATAACCTCTTGTTAACTGTTATATTCTAGAAGTTTACTTCTAGTGGTGACTCCAATATATCATTTGGTTTCAAGGAAGATTAGTGTCCAATTTGAATATCTTATTTTAATTTTGAGTGTTATTTTGCTTGCAAATCTAGAAGGATTGAGGTCATCCTTCAAAGGTGATTCATCAAAACAACTTCTTTCACCCTTAAGTATTCATCAAAGAAGAAGGAAACATGATTGGAGGCTGATTGAAGGACAAAGTTTAGATGCAAAGAAGTGTTTAGTCTGTCAAGATTCTGGTAATCCTAAACTTTTATTTGTTGAACTTTATATTATTAAAGATTATCATAGTTTTTTTGATCATTCATAATCCTATGTTGGATACCCCAATTCCACCTCAACCACCCCCTCACAACCCTTTACCATTTGATTTTGAGCCCACCATTGAACCAATCATGAGGCATAGGGATCAAGATGAGAATGAGCATTCTACATTTTAGATTCCTAGATCTAGACCAATTAATTTTGATGAAATGGAAGGCTATCCTAATGAAGTAAGGAACTCCCTTCCTAAGTTTCAAGGAAATAATGTAGTGATTGATCATCAGCACTTGAGGGCTTTCCACATTATCATTGAATATTATGAGGTTGAACATAGGGATGTTTGCATTAAGTTGATTGTGCATGTGCTAGAAGAAGATGTTCGTGAGTGGTTCAATTCCCTTCCCTATGGATGGATTGATGTGTGGGAAGAGATGAAGAATATTTTTAAAATTTAATATGGTGATAGAATTGATCATAAGTCCCTTCTTGCTGAATTTTAAAACATTACGAATAATATTAATGAGTGTGTGCATGATCGTAATATAAATTTCAATAAGACTATGATGAGGCTACCTAAAAATATCAGTCCTAGTGATACAGCTTACCTAATTAAATATTATGATGCCTTTGATAAGAAGGATGCATACTACTTAAGGGATAAGGCTCCCACAAACCTGAGATTGACATTCATTATGGCCATCCAAATTTAGAATGACATAAAGGTTGTGGGAAAGCCATTAAAAAAGTGGTTTGATGTGAAATTAGTTAATCTTGAAAAAAATGCAGTCCACTAAGATAGCCAACCTTAAGGAGACTATGAAAACTTTGTCCTTTACTATCAAATAAATGTCATACAAGTTGGATATGGATGAGAAAGGGCTACCTAATGGATCTTAAAGTCATGAGAGAGTTAAGACTTTGAATCAATCACAAGGGAAGCCTACTTCCCACAATTAAGATAATGGTAGAGGGAAAAGAACTGGTTGAGATGATAGAGCTAATAGAAATTAGAATAGAGGATTTGGGTAGGAAGTGCCTGATCCATTAAATGCCAAAGTGAATGCGTTAAATTATGACATTGAAATTTATTGGTGTGATAAATTCTTCCTTCCCCATCTTCCATGTAATACTGATAAAATTATTGATGAAGATGTAGATGAACTTGAGTCTATGTCTGAAGATGATGAAATCTTAATGTTGGATTGTCAAGTCCCCTAAAGTAAGTTATCTTCCTCCATGCAATTATTATATGCTACTATTGTTGATCAATTTTAGAGTGTAGTCAAGAAGGTATGTTTCCTATCTCTCAAAATTATTTGTGATGTTAATTTGACACAAGCATATGAATTGCCCAATCATGATTTTGAATTATTACATTCTATGAAGATTAAGAAATATGATGGGGGAATTCTTCGAGTTGAGGAGATGAAATTTCTAATTAATGCATTTGTTTCCCAAGATAAATAATATAGTTTGAGAAGTATGCAAAAAGGTATTGCTCTTTAAGACATTACCCCTACAAATCCAATGGTAGGGAATGCAAGTAAGGAAATTAAGAAAACTACAATAGACCCAAATTCTTTTAAACTAGTACCTATTTACCAAGTTGTCAAACCAAGAGGTGATATAGCCAAGAATAGAGTATCCCTGATATATAGTATTCCTAAGGTTTTGAGTGATGTTAGAAATAACCCACCCTTGAAGATAATTGTTAAACATACAAATTCATCCCAACCTATTCCACTAAAAACTTTAAGTGATTACACTCTTGTAGAAGATCTTGTCACCCTTCCTTCTAATATACCTCTTCCCCAATATATTGTGTGTGATATGGCCCAAGTTTTGAGTCAAATGAAAATCATTGTGCCACTTTTTGAGTTATTACAAATATCTGAATATAAGAAGAGGGCATTTGAGTACTTGGACTTTGGTGATAATTCAACTATAAATGAAATGACTTCACCTCAAACACCCCTAGAAGATGATGAAAAATCATATGAGGTTGTTGAACTATCTCTAGAGGTCTATTTTAGGACTACATTGGTATAAATTCAGTTGAATGTGGATCCATTTTACACCACCCTATTAATTAATGGCTTGACTATTCACAACTACATGTTTAATTCTAGTGTTTCTTACAATATGATGCCCTTAGGTGTTCTAAATGAATGATGTCACTTATATTTTCACCCTTTGAGGAGATTCCAAGCTCTCCTCATCTAAGTGGCACAATGGAATCACCTCTAGACTTGTGGGCAGCCTAAGGAATGAGGTGAGTCTTTAGATATGGATAACTCCCTTGATGTAACACTTAGGATTGAACCTAATACTAAATTTAGGGGGTGAAAAGGGAGAGAGATAAATGAAATCAATTTAAAAATGAAGATATGATACACCAAATCAATTTTAATACTTCCAACCAATTGAATTCTACACTTGACAACAAGAAACAAACTAAAACATACAATCTTTCAATATTCATCTTGTCACATCAATGATACATTGTGACGTCATGGATGAATGTGCAAAGCTAGGAAGAATAGACAAAAGGCCTCTAATGAAAATAATGAAAATACTAACTCACTAAACATTTGAAATCTTCTAAAACACTTCACATGCCTTTCAAGAAAAGTTTTCCCACTGTAAACAAGGTGGAAAAATGAGACCACATGTTAGGAATCCATAGTCTTCACTAAATAAGATTAATTATTCAAGTGGAACACACTTATTAATAGTAATTAAGAGGTAAAAATTAGTCATTTCATTCATCAAAATATATATAAATGAACAGGGCCTCACCATACTCAGGTGGAGCATCCCATACAATGTCAAAATGGCTAGCTCCTATAGAGCTTAAGAGAGAGAGAAAATAAAAGAAGTCTAAGGGTCACAAGGACACTTGTAAATATGATAATATTATTTATCCATGCATAGGAAAATTATATGGGCCTAACCATGTAATTTTTATACCTATAAGTGTCAATCCAAGTCATCAACTTCAAGAAAAGTGGCAAGAAAACTCCTTAACTAGCTCAAAAAATTGCTTTCATGATTGGAGTTATTTGAATATCTTATACCTAATGAGGATTAGTCAAAATTATTTTAATATAATTTTATACTCTCATACATGACTCTACATGAATTGGTTTTATTCTTGGTCCTCAAGAAACCTCTAAAACTGTGTCATCATCATTTGTTGTCCAAAAAACTACCCCTTCATGCACCCTAGACACTTGGCCTCTAAAATGATTTAATTTTTCCATGAAAATACATGTGAGGGAGAGAATTAAATTTTTAAATGTCATCCATGGACTTATAATCATCAAGGACACCTTAAATTCATCTCATTTGAGATTTTTCATCTTCTTCACTAGCTTGTTTAATATGCTAGATTTGATTGGCTAAGTCGAATCACCTAGTTAGGTAAATTATAAGTTATTTCATGGAATAAAATGAATATTGGGAGTTATCTTAAGTTTTAATATTCCATACAAACTTTGTTTCACCTCTTAACTCTTCCTATAGCCTGCACAACCCATAAAATAGTGAGAAAAACCTTATTTTTACCAGCATCCATACAAGTCCATACAACTCAAAATAATGTGAAGTATCCTAACTGAGTTTTATAAATTAAAAATATCTATTATAGGCAAAATATACCATTTTAGTGCATCTCCAACTCCATTTTCTCAATCGAGTCCTAGTTAAGGGTTTAGTAGGGTTTTAGGCCTGTTTCCACTCTTAGGGTTGGTTCATAAAATTTGGACATCCAACCTGAAGTTTTTTTTAACTAATTTGTCCTTTGATATCCTTTATAAAATCACATAACTCATATATATCTCATGTAGATACTCATGAAAAATATGAGCTTCAAAAGATGGCCTATCGAGCTTGTTTCTCTTGTTTTCACAAACCTGAATAGGTTCTTGAGTCAAAAGTGGATTTTTTGATGTTTGATTTGCACTCCAATGAATTTTAAACCTCATTATTCATCATATAAAAATTACCAAATATATTTTAATGCTTTTTCAAGCTTTAAAAATAAGTTGGTACCCTATTTGAATTTAGACCTAGTCACATTTGGTAAATTTGATTGAACTTCAAAGTACAAAAATGACTTCCTAAAGCTTCCCCAACATTAAAATAGATTAAAAATAACTAATATTATCCCCTATACATTATTCAATAGGTAACAAGTCATATCTCATGTTAAAATGTAAATTGACCTCTCATTAGGCCTTAGGCTTGACCATACCTAATGACATTGTCTATAATCCTTGTAGGTTTGGACCACTCTGCTCAATTTAAAATTTATTTTCTTAGTCTCTCATTTTTTAACATGTGTCATAAAACTTTATAAACCATCATTAAATTTTAAAACAACCCCTTGCCTATCCATTTACTTTTCCAAAATATTGCTAGTTTATGCACCTAGGGAAGTGCCCCCTGTCTTAGATAAAATACGGTCACTTACCCTATTTTTATAGGATAAATAAGTATTTTAAAGGATACTTAAAGTTGAAAATATTTTATATAAAAATATTTATCCATTTATCTTATGCTTAGACCCTTTAAAAGTGTTAAATACTGGGTCATACTATTAGTAAAAGACTGTATGCAAGGTTTCTTGGTATAGACTTTGCTTTCTTTACTTGTCTAATCCACTCCTATGCTCCATATACATTATATAAGGTCCATTTTGATTATAATGGCCATTTTATAATTAATCTAAACTTAATTTTAACCATCTGACACCTCAACCACTTTAATTGAACCCTGTGTTTCCTGCATTCTTAGTCAAAATTTGAACCATGTAGGTGACTTTAATTGTTTAAAACTTAGATTAAGTAATTAAAATCCTCATATATTACCTTTAATCATATTTAATTATTTATAATCACCTATTCCTACTCCTTTATGCTCACTGTCAACACACTTATACACAGGATTGTAAGTGTGTGTTAAGGCCTTAAGAGGTATATGTTGTTTTGGAATGCATGGTTAAAATGGTTCATAGAGGTTATCATAGTTTTTTTTTTTAAATTATAATCTATCCCTCATGTTAACTTAATTTACAACCTTTCTATGTACTTGATTCCCCAAACTTGGCTCCTCCTTTCATGACTATAAACCCCTGTGTATTAGACCCATGGTTGTAGGTCACTTTCACTCCATCAAACCTAAAATAATTTTGAAATATCCCTTGAAAAATAATTATAGTCACTTGGGGCATGATTTAAGTCACTTTAACCATTTATAGTGTGTATCCAATGCTCAAATAACACACATTCAAGATACTTCTTGTTGACTGGCTGTAGGTATGAATTTCTACAGTGTATCAACTGTGAGTGATGAATAGGGGTTGAAGTTAAGCATATAACCCTCTTGAAATGATCCTTCATTGTATATTTTATAATATTAAACCCATGAAACCACTCAAAATTGAATAAATTCATTATTTCTCCTTAGGGTGTTAAGAGGTTATTTGCTCCTCAAGCCTATAGACATTACTGAGGCATTTCAGTGTGTTTTAGAGTAGGTTGAGGTTTCTCTTTCCTATCTTCCCCACAAATTTCAATTATCATACTTTGTATATTTATTATATATACTAGGGGAAATTATGTCTATCAATATAAGTCTTTACAACACCTTGTATTCATGTTATAAGAGGTCTATAAAAACCCCTTGGGCCTCTGTTTGGTCAATTTAGGGACTGTCTTCCTAAACTCAAACATTAGCCCTTTTGAAAGTTGTTTCCAACCCTTAATTTCCAATTCGATATTTAAAAAATCCTACCATAGTCCCTTTATAATATAAATATCCCAAAGAAATATTCATCCTTTTCTTCCACACCTCAAAAGGTACCTCCATGCCCTATTAGCACCACCTATAGGTGCTTATTTTGAGTTTTATGTAGGTAGACAATATAGAGTTGTAAACAAAGTGCATGTTTTCATGGAAATGTGAAGGATCTTTTTCATTCAATGCAACAACATATGGGTACACTTAACTATTTTAAATGTAATTATTCTCTTTACATCTACATTCTTCAATTCACAGGAAAGAATTGGACATGATGCTCCTCTAGAAAGTTCAGAGGTAGGAGTCACTAACCCAGGGATATATAAGGATTTGAATTAGTGAAAGAGGGAAAGGTTAGATGGTAATGCCTCTGGAGCTCTTCACTTGAAAATCAAAAACTCTTAATATATCTTTACATGATTCCACATTTTGGTTGTGAGAATGATGTTGTTGTTTCTTCTAAAAATGTTAGCAATTTATATCAAGCTGATTCCGCTTTAAGGTTGGATGTTATGGAAAATAATTATGTTACATGTGAAATGTAATTCTGCATATTTCTAATTTTTTATCTCTCCTAATATTTGATGAGTTGATTGTTACTGACCAAGATTGGGATTTTAAGGCCAAGATAATTAAGAAAATTTTTGTAAAATGATATAATTTTTAATGATGGCATTCCTGAATATCTTAAGCAAGTCATAGATAGGGTGAATTGGCAACTAGAGATGTAGATAATGCCTACAGAGAAAGAGATGGCTTCTACAAAGAACTTTTTCAAAAGGTACTTTGCTAAACCATGGTTGAATGGTTGACTAAGTGAAGTTCCCAAGCAAGAAAACAACATGCAAAAAATAAGTTTTAAAAATTCAAGTTGCAATATACAATCAACTCTCCCAATCCCGTTGGTCAAAGCAAGTGGAAGAAAGGTCAACTCAAAAGCAGCTCCAGGGAGATTTCTAAGAAGAATGCAATTTTGTAAATTTGCAAATGTGAAAATTACAAATTTCACTTAGATCTCCCAAATCTTTTAGTCAACACCAATCAAACATGAGATCCTAGTTCAACGCAAAACTTTCAAGGCCAATTACAATTTTGCTTTTTTGAAAATTGTAAATTGTGCTTAAAGTTCCCAGATCCACTGGGGGAACTTTTCGTGGGAACTAAAACTATAAATTGAAAGTTTCCAATTTTCAAGTTGCAAATGTTTTTCTAAGCTCTAGATTCCCACCATATAAAAGAAGTGCAAAATTACGAATTGGACCCAAAGTTTCTCCAAAAGACTAAAAGGTGAAAAGTAATGCATTTAAGCATAAAAAAGTTAGTGATAACCCTAAAAGTCAAAAATAACAAATAGAAAATATCAAAAAACACACGTTGAAGTGAAAGACCAAAAAGGTAAAAATGAGTTAAGTCTTGTATTTTTTCATGTTGTGCTTGGTCAAACACCTCCTTGGAAGAAATATTGCAGGTTTGCAAGGTCAAGGTGGGCCATTCCAAAGAATATCATTCAAATTTACATGGATTTAAAGTGATCAAATTCCATCATTATAGGGGAAGGTTTGTTCTTTGGTGTGCATAAAAGGATGTTTAGCTATCCAAAAACTTTCTAGCTTATAAAATGAGTGGTTAAAGTCATGTCCAAGCAGTTGTACAAGAAGAAAAACGGTTTGTTTCACTCCAAAATGAATATTCTCCTTCAAGATAAAATGAAATGAATTTCCATCCAAGCATATCAAGGGTTTGCTCCAAATCTTCTTCATTAAATGTAATGGCAATTACAAGAATCATTTTCCTTGTCAAGGCATGAAGATTCAAGGTGTGGCAAGAAGCATATTCTAGATAGAAGCATCTTGGCAGAACTTTGAGAGATGATTGAAAGTTTTAAATATTTTAGATTTAAACATATATTCTTAGAATGCAAAAGGATAATAAACTATATAAAAAGAGGGCTTATCCTCTTTTCTAAGGTTGTTGTTGGTTTTTTTAGTTTTCCTAGGTCTAGGCTATTCCAAATTTTGGGATCGATTATTGTGTGTGTATTTTGTATCTCTTGATAAGGTGGTTGTAGTTGTATAACCATTAGCAAGCTCTAAGAGCATTGTAATATGTCTCCATTATTCAAGGAGCAACCTCAACATGTTTGTCCCCATGGCAACATTTTGAAACAAATATGTATGCAAGATTTTCTTTTAAAATAATGGAAAATACTTGTGGTTTTTACTCTTTCCAATTAATTAAATACAATGAAATGATTTACATACTTTTTTGATTGGATATCTAGTCCAATGCTTATGAATGTTTGTCATCATGGCATAGATCTAGGTTATAAACCCTTTTCTGCATTGTGATTTGGAAACTTGTTGTTGATAACCTCTTAATGGCACCCTAGGTTTATAAATTTAATAGGAAAAAGTATTTGAAATTCTAGTTTTAGTGTATGCTTGAGGTTTTCACGAATCATTAGGGTATTTGCATTGTATTGGCACAAATGGATGAAAATCACTCTTGTTAGTTTCCATAACTTATATCTCAATCTTCTACACCTTTGAAAATAAATGATGTCATGTATGTTTAAATACTTACTACTATTTGAAAACCACTAGCAAACCACTTTTTTTTATTACTACCAAACTCATCCTACCCTATTCTACCCTGTAAATAATATAAATGCTGCATATTTTAAGTTTCATTTACCTATAAATGAATAAATGTTGCATACTTAAAATGTATATGTGTTTTGTACTTTAAATCCTAGCATTGTAGTCTTCCATTTGGCCCCCTGTTGTTAAATTTTTTTTAAAAAAATAAAGATCACAATCACACCCACATCTATCTTTAGTAACTTATGTTTGCCCTAGTGCATGTGTCCATTTTGTGTGACAACCCTTCATGGGTGAAGTGTGTAAGTTTGGTTGTATCCTAGTCATATCCATATTTTTTTCCAAAAATCAACATGGATATTTAATTGTGGTATCCCTCCATGTGAAGAAGCTACCCCTTAGGTCCTCTCACCTTGGTTTAAGTAGAGCCATAAGTAGCAGAGATCTTACATACCCTCTATCAGTGCTTTCCAATCATTTTCTACATTTGGTCCATCTTGGTGCTAACCCTTCCCTACCTATAATTACATATCAATAGGTTTTTCATCCATATTTTCTATTTTTCCAAAGTGTTCAAGGTTGAGAGAAATAAATATACAAATGGGAACCAACACCCAACTGGCACCATTTCTTGGGATTAAATTCAAATCCTGTTCACTTGTGTTGCAGAGGACTCTTTCAAAGAGGTGTTATACATTCATGTTTGAAAAGTTCTTTGCCTATTTGTGTACTTCAATACTTTGGGCCATCAACTATGTAGCACTCCATTGGGAACAATGCCAGAAACTTGAAAGATTTGATAAATTGACTTTTTTTGCATTTCTTGCAAAGATCTATTAACTTGTTCATGTTGGAAGGTTATTTCCCCTTTTGAACATAAATTTTAATTTGCAGTGCCTTTGATTTCTATCTCATCAATAATCTTTAGCAAATTTAAATTTTAGCATGTATCATAACCTCTTTGTTAACTGTTATATTCTAGAAGTTTACTTCTAGTGGTGACTCCAATATATCATTTGATTTCAAGGAAGATTAGTGTCCAATTTGAATATCTTATTTTATTTGTGAGTGTTATTTTGCTTTCGTATCTAGAAGGATTGAGGTCATCCTTCAAAGGTGACTCATCAAAACAACTTCTTTCACCCTTAAGTATTCATTAAAGAAGAAAGAAACATGATTGGAGGTTAATTGAAGGACAAATTTTAGATGCAAAGAAGTGTTTAGAGTGTCAAGATTCTAGTAATCCTAAACTTTTATTTGTTGAACTTCCTATTATTAAATATTATTATAGTTTTCTTGATCATTCATAATCCTAAGTTTAATACCCCAAGTCCACCTCAACCACCCCCTCACAAACCTTTACCATTTGATTTTGAGCCCACCATTGAGCCAATCATGAGGCATAGTGATCAAGATGAGAATGAGCATCCTATTTTTTAGATTCCTAGATCGAGACCAATTAATTTTGATGAAATGGAAGGCTATCCTAATGAAATAAAGAGCTGCCTTCCTAAGTTTCAAGGAAATAATGTAGTGATTGGTCATCAGCACCTGAGGGCTTTCCACATTATCATTAAATATTATGAGGTTGAACATAGGGATGTTTTCATTAAGTTGATTTTGCATGTGCTAGAAGAAGATGCTCATGAGTGGTTCAATTCCCTTCCCTATGAATGGATTGATTTGTGGGAAGAGATGAAGAATATATTTTAAATTTAATATGGTGATAGAATTGATCCTAAGTTCCTTCTTGCTGAATTTTAAAACATTAAGAATAATCTTAATGAGTGTGTGCATGATTTTAATACATAGTTCAATAAGACTATGATGAGGCTACCTAAAAATATTAGTCCTAGTGATACAGCTTACCTAATTAAATATTATGATGCCTTTGATAAGAAGGCTGCATACTACTTAAGGGATAAGGCTCCCACAAAATTGAGATTGACATTCATTACGGCCATCCAAATTTATAATGACATAAAGGTTGTGGGAAAGCCATTAGAAAATTGGTTTGATGTGAAATTAGTTAATCTTGAAAAAAATATAGTCCACTAAGATAGCCAACCTTAAGGAGACTATGAAAACTTTGGCCTTTACTATCAAATAAATGTCATACAAGTTGGATATGAATGATAAAGGGCTACCTAATGGATCTTAAAGTCATGAGAGACTTAAGAATTTGAATCAAGCACAAGGCAAGCCTACTTCCCACATTTAAGATAATGGCAGAGGGAAAAGAACTGGCTGAGATGATAGAGCTAATAAAAATTAGAATAGAGGATTTGGGTAGGAAGTGTCTGATCCATTAAATTCCAAAGTGAATGCGGTAAATTATGACATTGAAATTGATTGGTATGATAAATTCTTCCTTCCCCATCCTCCATGTGATACTAATGAAATTATTGATGAAGATGTAGATGAACTTGAGTCTATGTCTGATGATGATGAAATCTTAATGTTGGATTGTCAAGTCCCCTGAAGTAAGTTATCTTCCTCCATGCAATTATTATATGCTACTATTGTTGATCAATTTTAGAGTGTAGACAAGAAGGTATGTTTCCTATCTCTCAAAATTATTTGTGATGTTAATTTGACACAAGCATATGAATTTCCCAATCATGATTTTGAATTAGTACATTCTATGAAGATTAAGAAATATGATGGGGGAATTCTTTGATTTGAGGAGATGCAATTGATAATTAATGCATTAGTTTCCAAAGAGAAAGAATATAGTTTGAGAAGTATGCAAAAAGGTATAGCTCTTTAAGACATTACCCCTGCAAATCCAATGATACGGAATGCAAGTAAATTAATTAACAAAACTACAATAGACCCAAATTCTTTTAAACCAGTACCTATTTCCCAAGTTGTCAAACCAAGAGGTGATCTAGCCAAGAATAGAGTATCCTTGATATATAGTATTCCTAAGGGTTTGAGTGATATTCGAAATAACCCACCCTTGAAGATAATTGTTAAACATACAAATTCATCCCAACCTATTCCACTAAAAACTTTAAGTGATTACAATCTTGTAGAAGATCTTGTCACCCTCCCTTCTAATATGCCTCTTCCCCAATATATTGTGTGTGATTTGGCCCAAGTTTTGAGTCAAATGAAAATCATTGTGCCACTTTTTGAGTTATTACGAATATCTAAACATAGGAAGAGGGAATTTGAGTACTTGGACTTTGGTGAGAATTCAATTGTACATGAAATGACTTCACCTCAAACACCCCTAGAAGATGATGAAAAATCATATGAGGTTGTCGAACTATCTCTAGAGGTCTATTTCGGGACTACATTGGTATAAAGTCAGCTGAATGTGGATCCATTTTACACCACCCTATTGATTAATGGCTTGATTGTTCATAACTACATGTTTGATTCTAGTGTTTCTTACAACATGATGCCCTTAGGTGTTTTAAATGAGTGATGTCACTTAGATTTGCACCCTTTGAGGAGATTCCAAGCTATCCTCATCCAAGTGGCACAATGGAATCACCTCTAGACTTGTGGGCAGCCTAAGGAATGAGGTGAGTCTTTAGATAGGGATAACTCCCTTGATGTAACACTTAGGATTGAACCTACTACTAAATTTAGGAGGTGAAAAGGGAGAGAGATAAATGAAATCAATTTTAAACTAAAGAGATGATATACCAAATCAATTTGATTACTTCCAACCAATTGAATTCTACACTTGACAATAAGAAACAAACTAAAACATACAATCTTTCAATATTCATTTTGTCACATCAATGATACATTGTGAGGTCATGGATGAAAGTGAAAAGCTAGCAAGAATAGAAAAAAGGCCCTCTAATGAAACTAATGAAAATACTAACTTGATAAACATTTGAAATCTTCTAAAACACTTCACATGCCTTTCAAAAAAAGTTTTCCCACAGTAAACAAGGTGGAAAAATGAGACCACATGTTAGGAATCCATAGTCTTCACTAAATAAGATTAATTATTCAAGTGTAACACACTTATTAATATTAAGAGGTAAAAATTAGTCATTTCATTGATCAAAATATATTTAAATTAATAGGGCCTCAGCATACTCAGGTGGAGCATCCCATACAATGTCAAAATGGCAAGCTCCTATAGAGCTTAAGAGAGAGAAAATAAAAGAAGTCTAAGGGTCACAAGGACACTTGTAAAGATGATAATATTATTTATCCATGCATAGGAAAAAAATATGGGCCTAACCATGTAATATTTGGACCTATAAGTGTCAATCCAATTCATCAACTTCAAGAAAAGTGGCAAGAAAACTCCTTAACTAGCTTAAAAAATTGCCTTCATGATTGGAGTTATTTGAACATCTTATACCTAATGAGGATTAGTAAAAATTATTTTAATGGAATTTTATACTCTCATACATGACTCTACATAAATTGGTTTTATGGTTGGTCCTCTAGAAACCTCTAAAAGTGTGTCATCATCATTTGTTGTCCAAAAAACTACCCCTTCATGCACCCTAGACACTTGGCCTCAAAAATGATTTAATTTGTCCATAAAAATACATGTGAGGGAGTGAATTAAAATTTAAATGACACCCATGGACTTATAATCATCAAGGACACCTTAAATTCATCTCATTTGAGATTTTTCATCTTCTTCACTAGCTTGTTTAATATGCTAGATTTGACTGGCTAAGTCGAATCACCTATTTAGGTAACTTATAAGTTATTTCATGGAATAAAATGAATATTTGGAGTTATATTAAGTTTTGATATTCCATACAAACTTTTTTTCACCTCTTAACTCTTCCTATAGCCTGCACAACCCATAAAATAGTGAGAAAAACCTTATTTTTACCAGCATCCGTACAAGTCCATACAACTCAAAATAATGTGAAGTAGAATAAATGAGTTTATTAAATTTCCAATATCTATTCTAGGAAAAATATACCATTTTGGTGCATCTCCAACTCCATTTTCTCAATCGGGTCCTAGTTAAGGGTTTAGTAGGGTTTTAGGCCTGTTTCCACTCTTAGGGTTGGTTCATAAAATTTGGACCTCCAACCTAAATTTTTTTTTAAATAATTTGTCCTTTGGTATCCTTTATAACATCACCTAGCTCATATAGACCTCATGTATATACTCAAGAAAAATATGAGCTTTAAAATATGGCCTATCGAGCTTGTTTCTCTTGTTTTCACAAACCTAAATAGGTTCCTGAGTCAAAAGTGTATTTTTTGATGTTTGATTTGAAATAAAATGTATTTTAAACCTCATTATTCATCCTATAAACATTACCAAATATATTTTAATTCTTTTTCAAGGTTTAAAAATAAGTTGGTACCCTATTTGAAATTAGACCTAGTCACATTTGGTAGGTTTGACTGAACTTCAAAGTCCAAAAATGACTTCTTGAAGCTTCCCCTACATTAAAATAGTTTAAAAGTACCTAATATTATCCCCTATACATTATTCAATAGGTAATAAGTCATATCTCATGTTAAAATGTAAATTGACCTCTCATTAGGCCTTAGGCTTGACCATGCCTAATGACATTGTCTATAATCCTTGTAGGTTTGGACTACTCTGCTCAGTTTAAAATTTATTTTCTTAGTCTCTCATGTTTTAAAATTTTTCATAAAAATTTATAAACCATAATTAAATTTTAGAACAACCCCCTTCATATCCGTTTATCACTTTTCCAAAATACTGCTAGTTTATGCACCTAGGGAAGTGCCCCCTGTCTTAGATAAAATAAGGTCACTCACCCTATTTTTATAGGATAAATAAGTATTTTAAAGATACTTAAAGTTTAAAATATTTTATATAAAAACATTTAGCAATTTATCTTATGCTTAGACCCTTTAAAAGTGTTAAATATTGGGTCATACTATTAGCAAAAGACTGTATGCAAGGTTTCTTGGTATAGACTTTGCTTTTCTTACTTGTCTGAGCCACTCCTATGCTACATATACATTATATAAGGTCCATTTTAATTATAATGTCAATTTTATAATGAATCCAAACTTAATTTTAACCATCTGACACCTCATCCACTTTTCATACTCCTGAACTTAAAACGCTAAGTCAACTTGCTTGACTGTGTTTCCTACATTCTTAGTCAAAATTTGAACCTTGTAGGTGACTTGAATGGTTTAAAACTTAGACTAAGTGATTAAAAATCCTCATATATTAACTTTAATCATATTTAATTATTTATAATCACATATTCCTACTCGTTTATGCTCATTATCAACACACTTATACACAAGATTGTAAGTGTGTGTTAAGGCCTTAAGAGGTATATGTTGTTTTGAAATGCATTGCTAAAAGGGTTCATAGAGGTTATAATAGTTTTTTTTAAAAAAATTATATTATATCCCTCATTTTAACTTAATTTATAACCTTTCTATGTACTTTATTCCCCAAACTAGGCTCCTCCTTTCATGACTATAAACCCCTGTGTATTAGACCCATGGTTGTAGGTCACTTTCACTCCATAAAACCTAAAATAATGTTAAAATATCCTTTAAAAATTAATTATAGTCACTTGGGGCATGATTTAAGTCATTTTAACCATTTATATTGTATATCCAATGGTCACATAACACACATTCAAGATACATCTTGTTGACTGGCTATAGGTATGAATTTCTACAGTGTATCAACTGTGAGTGATGAATAGGGGGTTGAAGTTAAGCATATCACCCTCTTGAAATGATCCTTATTTATATATTTTATACCATTAAACCAATGAAACCACTCAAAATTGAATAAATGCATTATTTCTCCTTAGGGTGTTAAGAGGTTATTTGCTCCTCAAGCATATAAACATTACTGAGACATTTTAGTGTGTTTTAGAGTAGGTTGAGGCTTCTCATTCCTATCTTCCCCTCATATTTTAATTATCATACTTTGCATAGTTATTATATATACTAGGGGAAATTATGTCTATCAATATAAGTCTTTATAACACCTTGTCTTCATGTTATAAGAGGTCTGTAAAAACCCCTTGGGCCTCTATTTGGTCAATTTAGGGATTGTCTTCCTAAACTCAAACATTAGGCCTTTTGAAAGTTTTATCCAACCCTTAATTGAAAACTTTATATTTAAAAAATCCTACCATAGTCCCTTTAGAATATCAATATCCCAAATAAATATTCATCTTTTTCTTCCACACCTCAAAAGGCACCTCCATGCCCTGTTAGCACCACCTATAGGTGTTTATTTTGAGTTTTATGTAGGTAGACAATATAGAGTTGTAAACAAAGTGCATGTTTTCTAACCCCCAAGGATTTTTAGACTTAGATTTATATCCTAAAATGAAATATTTACCTCTCACATAGTTTTAAAACACTATTTAATCCCTCATTCTCAATATGGAACCCTTTGCAAGCACCTAACTGATTGGTATGACAGTCATATGGTAGACTAGTGGTATAGTGTTCTATGATTATCTTTCCTTGGAGGTTACATGAAAAATTAAAATGATATGTTATGTTATCATTCACATATGTAAAATTAATATTGACTCATTACAACCTTTTGGAATCATTGGCAGCACATGAGAATTTGAAAGATGGTGGAAAATTGATCTATCACCCCAAATGAGAGTAGTCTATAGATTTGAGATGATTTACCCATTACAACAGCTTTAAATGTGAAAAAAAATATGTAATACATAAGGATGCATATCCAACATCATATGGAATCCACTTCAACAGTTGGTTTTTATGGAATTTCTCAAACCAAAGAAAAATGATAGGGTACACAGATTAGCAGGCATTGTTAGAATCTCATCTTCAAATGGATGATTCATAAATAATAGTTAATCATTATCAAACTTATTTTTATTAAAATGGATATACCTGAGTTTAATATCACCTCCCAAAAGCATTTGACTTGAAACACATTGAGCTAATTGTACCAAGTACAAACTTGTAAGTCATTTCTCTATGCCAAGAAGGGTGAAAAGAGAGATGAATGGTTTTGAGAAATAAAAGACATATTCATATAAAAAACTATGGATATGTTTTTATTGAAATTTAATAGTCATATTTATGCCTTTTCCAAGTGGTACACTTCCCAAGGAGGTTGTACAAGTGCCCAATTCTTCTATTTCTTTAAGAAAATTGACTTTCCTTCTGATGAACCTAAAAATTTAAAGTTTTTAGTTAATTAAGAAAAAATTTAACACATTTGACATGAAATCACCCATTAACACTTTCACATTTCCAAATAAACATGTACAAAGCATTAAATGCACTATTTTGACCCCCTAAAATAACTCAAAATGATGAATGGACTAATGAAATAAGTGGAAAAGGATAATATAAAATTTAATGGATTAAAATTACATATTAAACATTTCATGACATGATATTACACCCCTTATAGACCTATAAGGTCAATAATTTTCTTATAGGTGCCCTAATTTGACTAAAATGTCAAATCTAGTCAACAAATTGGTGACTCAAAGAGGTAATATGCATGCTATACTAACTAGACTAGTAGCCTTATTAGTCCATTAGGGTTAGGAGTCATGTAAAAACTAAGACGACACAAATACCTTTGACCTTTGACCACAAAATTTTTATTAAGACAAGGCACTAAGATGACCTCAACCACATAAGGCAAAGAACACACACAACAAAGAAAGCAAACACACAAGACACACACATGTGGTCTAAGAAGTTAGGGGAATTGGGAAACAATATATTATGCATAAATAGAAACTAAACATACCTCTTTTCCTGGATCAAAAGGAAAACTTCTTTAATCATCTTTATGGTGAGATGAAACATAGTGCCAAGCATGTTTCTCTTTGGTTTGAATGTTTTGTGGATCAAACCTCTTCATTGACTCTTAAATTGATATGATCTCAAGTAGATCATCCTTAAACATAACTCCAAAATATATATACTACTCTTAAACATGTTCACACATTTCATGCTTCTACCCACTCTTCATTTCATAGTCAACTTGTATCCCCTTAGTAGGCATGTCTCCAAGAGGATTGATTTCTTGTTCCTTAGAAGATTGAGTCCAATAGGAGTTTGTTCCATACTTAAATATTTTATATGTTTCTCCCAACTGATTTATAATATGATATCCCATCTTGATGACCTCAAACATGTCATCATCAAATGCATATACTCCTTGAAAGGATAGATTTGAAAGAATGCTTTTCCTTTTCATACTTACTTATGTACCAATGTTGCCTTCTCCATATTTGACCAACTCATAGCCTCATTGGAGAGGAGTATAACCTACCCCAATGACATCAAACAAGTCATCTAAAGACTGATCAAGAACTTGTCCATGTTCATCCATGATATCTTGCAAAATGATGAAATTCTTGATGATCATTTTACCTCTTTGGAAAAATGAAGACATCCTTCCTTATCAACCCAATCTGAAATCTCCACACAAGAAGTAACCTCTTCTTCATCTTTGATCAGATCATCTTCAAAGGATATTTCCTCTAACTTGATCTCATAAGACTCTCTCAATATTGCCACTTGTTAAGGGGTGGCTTGAAAGTGTTGTCCTTTCTTGATAGCACATTCCACTTCAAATATGGAGGAAAAAGCTTGTGAATTGTCCTTTTGTTCACCAAAGGGAGTGCTTATGATTATTTATTCCTCATAAACACTCATGAGGTCTTATTTAGAATCCATGGATTGAGTATGTTCCTCTTCATTTTCTTTTTTCAAGATAGGTTCTTCAACACAAATAAAACATTCTTCATCATCAACCAAAAAAAGAGATTCAACACAAGAGCTTACTTTATCTTCATCACTTAAGACTTCTTGAGTGTTTTAAAATTAAACTTCATCTATCATAAACTGATCTCTTTTGTCAAGGGCTACAATATCTTCAACCTCCTTCATGGTGATGCCAAGACTAGTCATCTTGAAATCATGTGATTTGGCCCAATGAGGTTGTCAAGGAGGTAAGTTTTCCTCAAGCAAGAGTTATCTTTCTTTATCAACTAGTTGATCCTCCTTTGGTTCCCATACCACAAGTACATCAATAAAAAGTGTGATGGAGTAAGGACAAGATGAACTAGTTGGTGGAGTTGTCACATAGAACTCTAAATCAGATTGAGAATGCAAGGTAGGAGGCTCTTTAGGAAGCTCTTGAGGGAGGGGAGATGGGATGCATTTAGGCATGGGTTATTCTCTTTGGTCTAAACCTTCAATCAAAACTTGAATTAGTAGCTTCATTTTTTTCTCTAGATCCTATATTTTCTTGGCTACGTTCTCTTGGAAAATTCTCTCTTGAAGCTAATAGGAATCATTATGAGGATAAGGAGTGCATGACGGTTGCCATAGAATGCAAGAAGCTTCTTGAGGAAGAGTGAGAGGGGCTTGAAAAAGATCAACTTCATTTTCCACTTCAAACTCTTTGAAAATTCTTCCATCTTCTTTATTTCCCCATGACTCTACTATCTTAACCCAACTTAGGACATTAGGATTAGATGTCTTCTCAATTTCACACTCTTGATCAATATTTTTCTCCTCATTCTTTCCCCATGAATCCACTATCTTACTCCAACTAAGGACATTGGAATTATGATTCTCATTTTGAGGTGTTGGGGATGAAATGTGATAAGGAAATGAGGGATTTAAATCCACTTCCTTTGCTATTAACATGGGCTGTTGCATATGCATGTTTTCCAACTCAATTTGCCTATCAATATTTGCCTCAAACATGAGATTTCTCCTTTCAACTCTCTCTTCCAACTGATTGGGAAAAGGATGAATTAGATATACTTGACTTGTCTCATGAGTAGAGGTCATATGTGGATGATATGGAACTTGGGGAAGTGGGTATGAAGGTTGATATACTTGATAAGGCTACCTCTCATGAATGTTTAGCTTCTTTTCCAAAGATGCAATCAAACCACTCACGTTTAGCACATCACTCAAGAGCCTTTGCCAATTGGCTCTTTTAATAGGTACCCACTCTTTCTTAACTAACTCTAATGCATTCATAACTTGATGGATGAAATTATTATGAATCCCTTGACCACATCTCCTTAGAGTATCAAGCTCCAAAATATGTCTTTCATATCCCAAAAGTGATTGTTTGAAGGTGGAAATAGGCTGATTGGAGAAAGGATTAGGTTGACTAGGAAAAAGACATTGAGAAGGTTGGTTATAGGAGTAATAAAACTCATGAAAAGGCTGAATATGGTCATATTGAAACTAATAATGATAATAACAAGATTGACCAAGAACTTTTTCATATTGATAGGCAATGGGACAAGATGGATTTTTTAACCAACTTGTGTAATACAAATTTCAACACCCAAATTAGCCATGAATCTTCATTGAAATAAAAGACACAAAGAAATATGTTACCGTCAATCTTAAAATGACAAATTGGGTTTCTTGACCAGTTGATATGTCTTTGGATTCACCATCGATGCTTTAATAAATTCCTTCAAAGGCTGATTATTGAGAGACAACACCAAAAATATCTCAATCTCTTGGAACAAGAGTCCACCAAGATGGTCAAAAATTGTTCACTTGGATTTTCACCTTTTGAGGAGATTCAAATCTATCCTCATCCGAGCGATATAATGGAATCACCTTTAGGCTTATGGACAACCTAAGGAATGAGGTGAGTCTCTAGATAGGGCTAGCTCCCTTGATGTACCACTTATGATTGAACCTACTACTAACTTTTTGGGGTGAAAATGGAGAGAGATACATGAAATAAAATATAAACTAAGTATGTGATACACCAAATTATTTTGATGACTTCTAACCAATTGCATTCTACACTTGAGACCAATAAACAAACTAAACTATACACTCCTTCAATCTTCATCTTCTCACACCAATGTTACATTGTGAGGTAATGGATGAATGTGAAAAGATAGGAATACTATAAAAAAAGTCCTCAAATGAAACTAATTAAAATATGAACTCACTCAACATTTGACATGTCCTAAAACACTTCACATGCCCTGTAAGAAATTTTTTCCAATTGCAAACAAGGTAGAAGGATGAGATCATATGTTAGGAATACATAGTCTTCACTAAATAATATTTATAATTCAAGTGGAAAACATGTATTAAAATTCATGAATAGGTAACACTTATTCTTTTAATTGATTAAAAGGTATAAAAATGAGCAGGGCTTCGCCATACTCAGGTGGAGCATCCCATACAATGTCAAAATGGATAGCTCTTATAGAGCTTGAGAGAGCGAGAAAAGAAAAGAAGTCCAAGGGTCACAAGGACAATTTTCAAGCTGATAATATTAGTTATACATGTATTGTAAAATTATATGGGTCAAACCATGCAAGATCAGGACCTATAAGTGTCAATCCAAGTCATCAACTTCAAGAAAAGTGGTAGGAAAACTCCTCAACTAGCTCATAAAAATATCTTCATGATTGGATATATTTGAACATATTATAACTAATGAGTAGTAAAAATTATTTTAATGGAAGTGCAAATTCTTAAACATAAATCTACATGCATTGGTTGCATGCCTGGTACTCTAGAAACCCCTAAAAGTGTGTCATCATCATCTGTTGTCCAAAAAATTGCCTCTTTATGCACCCTACACACTTGGCCTCCAAAATGATTTCAATTATCCATAAAAATACATGGGAGTTATTTAATTAAAATTTTCAAGTCCTTCCATTTTCTTATAAGCATTAGAGACACCTTAAATTCATCTCATTTGATGTTTTCCATCTTCTTTAATAACTTGTCTAATATGATAGATTTGACTGGTTAAATTGAATCACCTGGTTATGGAACTTATAAGTTTTTTCATGGAATTAAATTAATATTTTTATTTATATTAATTCTTAAAATTCCATCCAAAATTTATTTCATATCTTAACTCTTTTTGTAGCCTCCACAACATAGAAAACATTGAGAAAAATCATGTTTCTACCACCATCCATACAAGTTCGTACAACTAAAAATCATTTGAAGTATATTTAATAATTATTTTACAAGTTAAAATATATATTATAGGAAAAATATACCATATTAGTTCATATTTAACTCCATTTTCCCAATCGGGTCCTAGCTAAGGGTTTATTAGGGTTTTAGGCATGTTTCCACTCTTAAGGTTGGTTCATAAAAGTTGTACATCAAACCTGAATTTTTTTTTTACTAATTTGGCCTTCAAGACCCATAATAACATCCCTTAACTCCTCTATCTGACTTTTATATCTTCATGAAAAATATGAGCTTCAAAAGATGGCCTATCAAGCTTGTTTCCCTTGTTTTCATAGGCATGAATAGGTTCTTGAGTCAAAATTGGATTTATTGATATTTTATTTTTAATAAAATGGATTTTAAACCTTATTATTAATCTTATAAACATAACCAAATTCATTTTAATGATTTTTCAAGGTTGAAAAAGAAGTTGGTACCCTATTTGGATTTAGACCTAGTCACATTTGGTAGGTCTGTCTGCACTTCAAGGTCCAAAAATGACCTCCTAAATATTTCCATGAATTAAAAGAGTTAAAACATACCTAATACCATCACCTATACATTATTAAATATGGAATAAGTCACATCTCATGTTAAAATGGAAATTGACCTCTCATTAAGCCTTAGGCTTGACCATGCCTAATGACATTGCCTACAATCCTTGTAGGTTTGGAATACTCTACTTAGTTTAAAATTTATATTATTTATATATAATTATTTCAGATTTTTCATCCAACTTCATAAACCATCCTTAAATATTAAAAAAAAAATCATGCCTATCCATTTATCACTTTTCCTCAATACTACCAATTTATGCACCTAGGGAAGTGGCCCCTATCTGAGACAAAACAGGGGAAACTACCCATATTTTTATAGGATAAATAATTATTATATAGGTTAATTAAAGTATAAAATATTATATATACAAAAAAATTTCCATTTATCTTATGCTTAGACCCTTTAAAAGTGTTAAAGATTGGGGCAGATTGTTAGCAAAAGATTGTATGCAAGGTTTATTGGTATAGACTATGCTTTTTACTTGTCTGAGCCACTCTTATGCTCCATATATATTTTATAATTCCTATTTTCATTATAATTTCATTATATAATTAATACAAACTTCATCTTAACCATTTGACACATCAATCACTTTCCATACTCCTAAACTTACAAGGTTGAGTCAGCTTACCTGACTATGTTTCCTACATTCTTGGTCAAAATTTAAACCCTGTAGGTGACTTGAATGGTTTAAAAATTATATTAAATGATTAAAAACCCTCATATATTCCATTTCATTTATATTTAATTATTTATCATCACATATTCCTACTCATTTATGCTCATTGTCAACACACTTATACATAAGACTGTAAGTATGTGTTAAGGTCTTAAGAGGTATATGTGGGTTTGAAATGCATTACTAAAAGGGTTCACAGAGGTTATAATTATTTTTATAAATGTGTTCATATTTTATCCCTCATTTTAATTTCATTTACAACATTTATATGCACTTGATTTTCCAAACTAGGCTCCTCCTTTCATGACTATAAACCCCTACCTATTAGCCCTGTGGCTATAGGTCACTTTCACTCCTTCAACCCTAAAATAATGTTCAAATATCATTAAAATTTTCTTATAGTCACTTGGGACATGTTTTAATTCATTTGAAACATTTATATTGTATTTCCAATTCTCAAATAACACTCGTTCAATCTACTACCTGTTGACTAGCTATAAGTATGAATTTTTACAATGTATGGACTGTGAGTGATGAATAGGGTGTTGAAGTTAAGAATATCACCATATTATAATGATAATTCATGCTATATTGTGTGTCATTCAACCCATGAAACCACTTTAAATTTAATAAATTCATTGTTTCTCTTTAAGGTGTTAAGAGGTTATTTGCTTCTCAGGCCTGTAGACATGAGTGAGACATTTTAGTGTGTTTTGGAGTAGGTTTGAGGCTTCTCATTCCTATCTTCCCCTAAAATTTTAATCCTCATACTTTGTATAATTGTTATTTATAATATGGGAAATGATTTATATCAATATATATGTTTATAACACCTTGAATTCATGTTATAATGAGTCTATAAAAACCCCTTGCACCTTTGTTTGGTCAATTTAGGGACTGTCTCCCTAAACTCAGACATTAGGCCTTTTGAAAGTGGTTTCCAACCCTTAATTACCAATGTTATCTTCAAAAAAGCCTACCATAGTACCTTTAGCATATTAATATCCCAAATAAGGATTCATTCTTTTCTTACACACCTCAATAGGTACTTCCACACCCTATTAACACCACCTGTAGGTGATTATTTTAAGTTATTTGCAGGCAGACAGTATAGAGTTGTAAACAAAGTGCATGATTTCTAACCCTAAAGGAGTTTTATACTTATATTTATATCTTAAAATTCACTATTTACCTCTCACATATTTTTAAAACACTATTAAATCCCTTATTATCAATATGAAACCCTTTGCAAGCACCTAACTGACTGGTATGACAATCATATGGAAGATTAGTAGCATAGTGTTCTATGACTGCCTTTCCTTGGGGATTTATTAGAAAATTAAAATGAGATTTTATGATATCATGAGCACATATAAAATGAATATATACTCATTAAAAACTTATGGAATCATTGGCAAAACATGAGAATCTGAAAGATGGTGGAAAATTGATTTGTCGCCCCAAATGAGAGTAGTCTATAGATTTGAGATGATTTTCCCATTAAAACATATGGAAATGTGAAAAAAATCATGTAATAAATAAGGATACATATCCAAAATCCTCTAAAATTCACCTCAATATCTGGTTTGTACATAATTGCTAAAACCAAAGGAAAACTGATAGGGTACGCAAATTAGCAGGCAATTTTATAAGCTCATCTTCAAATGGATGATTAATAAATCAAATTTGATTGTTATAAAAATTTTTGATATGAAAATATATATCCTTAGTTTTACTATCAACTCCTATAAGTTTTTGACCTGAAACCCCTTGAGCTAACCATACCAAATACAAACTTGCAAGTCACTTCTCTATACCAAGAAAGGTGAAAAGAGAGATGAATAGTTTTGAGAAATAAAATACATATAAAGATAAAATAAAACATGGATATTATTTTATGTAAGGTTAATATTCATATTTATACCTTTTACAAATGGCACACTTCCCAAGTAGGCCATATAAGTGCCTAATTCTTCTATTTCTTTAAGAATTTTGACTTTTTTTTATAAACCTAAAATTTTTAGTTTTTAAAGTTAATTAAGACCTTTATAAACACATGGGGAATTACATCATCCATTTACACTTGCACATTTCCCAAGAAACCTATATAAAGCATTAAATGCACTATTTTGACCCCCTAAAATGACTCAAAATGATACATGGACTAATGAAATAAGTAACCAAGGATAATATAACATTGAATGGAATAAATTTACCTATTAAACATCTCATGACATGATATCACACCCCTTATAGACCTATAAGGTCAATAATTTGCCTATTGGAGCCCCAATTTGACTAAAATGTCAAATTTGGTCAACAATGAACTCAATGTAAAAATTACATCATATTTTTGCAAGTGTTATGCCATGGATTCATGAGAGGTATCAATGTTGTAGTGAGGTTGGCTATGCATTCTTGGTAAGCATTTGAATATGGATGTGGTAGTTGTGGACTACTCGCCTAAGTGAGGCATGTTGTTATAATGAAAGTGGGCTACCAGCATGGGTAGAGGTGTGAAAATGGACCATTATTACACCACCATTATGTTGAAGGGTAATATGGTTATAATTCATAAGGAGATGAAAGGTTTGGTAGTGAGGTTGGCTATGCATTCTTGGTAAGCATTTGAATATGGATGTGGTAGTTGTGGACTACTCACCTAAGTGAGGGATGTTGTTATACTGAAAATGGGCTACAAGCATGGGTAGAGGTGTGAAAATGGACCATTATTACACCACCATTATGTTGAAGGGTAATATGGATATAATTCATAAGGAGATGAAGATGTTACATGTGCTAAAAGATATGAAGCATTCTTTAAATGAAGTGTTATACATGGATGTGGAATTGGGTAGCTTCATTGAGAATGTGGATGTTTTGGATCAACTAGCTATTCTTGATATTGGATTTGATAATGAAATTGCTAAAGTTTGGAAAATGTGTTTTGAAGGGGCTTGCTCTAATCTTGGAAATGGAGCTAGGGTTGTCTTTTATGCCCTAAATGGTAAATGTTTTTAGTTTTCCTTCAAGTTGTCCTTTGAGTGCATGAATAATACTGTTGACTATGAAACACTCTTACTTGGTTTATGAATTGGCCATGAACATGGAATTACAAGTTTGATTATAAAGGGTGGTTCTGAGCTAGTGGTTAAGCAAGTCCACAATGATTATGCCACCAAAAATAAAAGGTTGAAACAATATCAAAATGTTGCATGAGATTTTATTAAATTATTTGATTCATTCAACATTAGTTATCCTGATAGAGGTTTCAATGAGGAAGTTGACAAACTTGCATAGTTAGGTGCTTAGTTTGAAATTGAAAATATGAACCCTCATTGTCAGTATCAAGTGGAGTTCCTTGTTAGGCTTTCAATCCTAGATAATGTTCATCATTCGTAGGTGTTTGATGATGATGATCAGATTAGGAAGTTTATAAATTATGAAGTTGAGTTTTAATATCAGCTCATAGACTTGGAATCCAATGGTTCAGGTTTATGACAGAAAGGAAACCTTGTTTGGGAAGGATGTCATTCAGCTAAAGACAAACACACTCCCCAGAGGATTGATAAATTTAGAAGCATCTTTTGATGGCGTGGATAAAATCAAATTAAGAGACTCATTTATCTAAGAAGATGTGATTAAGTGTAATTTGGGTTCTCACAAGAATATGAGGAAGGTTTGGTTGTGTACTCACCTAAGTAAAACTAAGAATCAAACTTATGTGCAACTGCTAAAAAATTACCATGATTATTTAGCTTGGTCTTATTCTGAGTTGTAATAAAATAGTGAAGATTTGTTTCAACATGTCATTCTATTTCACCTTGATATCAATCCTTTCAAGTATAAATAAAGACCTATTAATCCCATCTTAGATACCAAGATGTGAGATGAGTTAAAGAAGGTAAGGGATGGTGGGATTATTCAGCCCATTAGGTATTCATCATGGGTGGAAAACTTAGTCCCTATGAGAAATAAAAATGGTGACATCCATTTGTGTGTGGACTTTTAAAATTTGAACAAATATTCTCTAAAGAATAACTATCCCCTTCCTAATATGGATAACCTGATGTAAAGTGTTATCAGATTAGATATGTTATCCATACTAGATGGTTTCTTAGGTTATAACTAGGTTGTGGTCAAAGAATCCGAGGGACCTAAGATTGAATTTACTACATTTTGGGGTACATATGTTTATATGAGGATGCCTTTTAGGTTAATTAACATTGGTAAAACATTTTAGCAAGCTATGGACATTACTTTTACAAGGGTAATTAACAATTTCATAGCCATGTATCATGATGATATTATCATGTACTTCAAGGATAGAAGGAACATTTGGAACATATAGAGAAAGTTTTCATTAGATGGAGGGAGTTTGACATTTTGCTTAATCCTAAGAAGTATCATTTCATATTACAAAAATATAAGTTGTTGGGACATTTAGTATCTAAGGATGGTGTCATGATTGACCCCAAGTGAGTAGAAGACATTAACAAAATGACTATCCCACAGTTCAAGAAGGGAATTCAGTCCTTCTTTGGATAAATCAATTTTTTAAGAAGGTTTGTGTTTAATTTTGTAGAAATTACTATACCTATTATTTCCATTTTTAATAAAGACTAAATCATTAAGTGGGAAGAAGAGGTCATACAAGCATTCAATGACATAAAATAAGCCTTAAAGTCTACCCCTATATTAACCAGTCCTGATTACACAAAAGCAATCCAAATATTCTCCTTTACATCACATAATACCATAGCTTACCATAGCTTTCTTTAGAAAATCTATGCAAGGTTATGAATTGAATAACACCATTATGGAAAAATAAGCTTTCTCTCTCTTAAAGGCTATTAATATGTTTAGACCATATATTCTAAGTTCAAAGATTATTGCTTGCATCCCACTTACAATGGTGAAGGACATCTTGACTCAAATTAAATCATCTAGTAAGAGATGCAAGTGGGTCAACAAGTTACAAGAGTACAACATATATTCAGACCACCAAGTTAGTGAGAGGGATGGATCTAGCCAAGCTCATGGTTGAGACCAATTTGCAAGCTATTGAGGTAAACACTATTGTTCTTAATGTAGATGATTACTTGAGTCAAATTATCATGTCTCCATGGTATACAGACATCATTTACTACTTGAAAAATCTGAATTTTCCCCCGACTTGGATAAGAACCAAAGGAGAAAACTCAAACTTGTTTCCAAAAAATACTTCTTGTCTAAAAGTGGACTAGCATGGAAGATTCTAGATGGGGTTCTCCTAAGATGCTTGGTAGAAGAATAAACTACTGACTTGATTGAGAACTTTCATAGTAGAGTATGTGGTGGTCACTTTAAACCTAAATTCATAGCTCATAAAATTATGAGAGCTAGTTATTGGTGGTTTTCATTATTCAAGGATGTTGCTTAGAAAGTTAGAAAGTGCAATAAATGTCATCACTTTGCTGGGAGGTTGAAAGATTTTGGTTCTCTTCCCTTGCATCCTATGATGATTGAAGGCCCATTCAGACAATGGGGAATGGATTTTGTTGGGAAATTTTTTGATTCATTAAGCACTGAACATAGATGGATACTAGTTATAACTTATTGCTTCATCAAATCGGTTGAGGTGATCCTTAAAAATATGGCTACATACCATGTAGTTATGGATTTTTTTGTTGAATCAAATTATTTATAGATTTGGTGTGCCTATTAAGGTAATTTTTGATAATGCTATTAGTTTCAAAGCTAAAAATTTAATGGAATTTTGAAAAGAGTATGGGATCATGTTGACTTATGCTTCCAACTACAAACCTCAAGGGAATGGGCAAGCAAAATCTAGTAACAAGAGCTTGATCAAAATCATTAGATGGATTTTAGAAGCAAACAAGAAAAATTGGGGTGAAAAACTAAAGTTTGCCTTATGGGATAATAGGATTATGATTTAGAAAGCTAAAGGAAAAGTCCATTTTAAGCTTATTTATGGATATCAAGCTGTGTTGCCTATGAATTTATAGTTTCCAACCTATCATATTATGCAAAAACTAGAGGAAGATGAACAAATTAACCATTATGAAATCAGAATGAACTAGATTGTTGAGCTTGATGAAACTATAAGACAAGCTCATGAAAGACACTTCAAGTTCAAGGAAAGACTAAAGAGGATATTCAATAGGAATTTCGTTCCAAGAAGTGTTTAGGTAGGTGATATGGTTTTACTTTGGGAGAGTAGGCATGAGGATAAAGGAAAGCAAGATAAGATTGATGCCTTGTGGATGGGTCCTTATTCCATTAACTATAGGATTGGGGAACACACTATCTTATTGAGAGACTTGGATGGTGATATACTAGAGCTACTAATTAATTTCATACATCTGAAACACTTCCTTGATTGATTCTATAACTATGTTTAGTATTGTGTATTGTGTAGTTTTGTTGCCTTGTTATTTTGTTTTCATTTTTGTCATGTGTTTGTTTTCAGATCTTCTTGATCTATTTTTGTTGGTATGGCCTTATTTTATTGAGTTTTTGTGAGTGTTTGCTAAGAAATTTCTAAAGTGTTGATTCCATTCCCCAATTGATTAGCACCTAGTCTTGTTTATTGGGGTTCTTTGCACACCTACAAGGGGTGTACATCCCCAGCTAAGAGCTAGTGTTAGTGCCCAAAATTGCATGTGATAATTTGTGCCCTTATATAAATATTAATGCTTAATTATTTGAATGTTACCCCAATCCACAATTATGTTCACTCGGATCATCTATAACTATATTTTTGTAGTCAATATTATACAAACCCTACTATCATATTCATATTTTAAAAACACCTATGCAATCCTAGTTCTAGCTAACTTTAATATTTTATGTTTTAAAAAGCTTGTAGGGTGTATGATGAAAGACATCTTGACAAAAAAATTTGGGTTAATTGCAAGTTTTTAAAGCTGAAAATGAGTTTCCAAAGTTTTTAGAAGTTTGAAGTGGAAAATCAACAAGCAAATTACATTTCCTCAAAATACAAGTTGCAAATGCAACATAAAACTCCATAGTGGTGTGAAGTGAAAATGCAATGTGAAAATTGCATTTGTAACTCCCACACCCACACAACAAATTCAATGAATAAAATTTACAAAGTGAAATATTACCACATTAGAAATAGAGGTTTGAATGAATGTCTTAATCCACATCATAAATTGCTTGCCCATGTGGATGAAAGGAAAGGAAATAAAACAAAATTTAACAGTCAGTATGTGACCACATGGAAATTCAAAGAGTCCACGAATATATCAAAATCCACACAATGAAGACTTGCCACATGTATAAACAAGAATTAAATAAATTTGAAATTGGTAATACGTAGGCTTGGCCAAAAGGAAACAAAGGAAATTTAACGTCAAATAACAAGTTTGACCAACATTTAACTTGTAAATGACATTAAAAATTCCATGGGGAAATTTTTGGTGGAAAATACACTTGTTAAATATACAAGTTGAAATTTATCAGTTGATCTCCCAAGCCCATAAAAAGGTAGGCATAGTATCATGTGGAGTAAAATGGGTTGACAACAGAGAATGAGAGATAAGATGCAACATAGTAAGTTGTTAACTTGAAAAATGAAAGTATACTTCTAGATCTTGTGGAGAGAAAAGGAGGATGATGAGAATACATGATAGATAAGGCATTTTCAAAATGTAATTTTATAAAATATATATTACAAAGTGCATACAAGTTTCCTAGGCCCATCAATTTCAAAAGAGGGTTCAATATGTAAGGTAAAATTCCATGAATTTTTTGTAAATTTAGGAAACAATTTGAGGTAATAAACAATACTAGATCTAACCTCAACACCAATTCCTTGTGGTAGGAAGTAGTTGCATGGAAGGGGATAGAAAATTGGAAGCATTGTGTGGCCTCATGTCATTCATGGTCATTATGCATATATAGGTTACGTAGCCTAACTTATTTTTGGTGCTCTCAATATTCCCATGGTTTTGATAGGTCATTCTTTAGGCCAAAATAAATTGGAAAAAATATTGGAACAAGAAATGCATAGGAAGGATCAATGCTATGCGAATCTAGGCTTTCTACTAATTGAAGGACTTGATGTTGTAGTGTTGGTTAGAATTATATATGAAGCATAAGGATCAGGTGAATCTACAATTTCACCCATGATCATTCTATTCAATGATCAAAACTTTAAGGCAAATTTTGTAAAAAAGTCATTTTTTCTGGCACAACAAGCTATAAATAATGTTGCCTTGGAACTTTTAGTTGTAAGCACAAAGTCTATCTTGTTTGTGGAAAATATCATCCATCAATTATTTAACCCTCCTATAGTTATTTAAGATAGGTTCATCTCATCCAGGTGTTGATACACATTTGTTGACATTGCATACAGGGAAATGTGAAGGTTTTCTTTGTGTTCATTACAACAACATATGGGTACACTTAACTATTTAAAATGAAATTGTTCTCTTTGAATCTACATGCTTCAATTTATAGAAAATAATTCAACAAGATACTCCTTTTAAAATTTTAGAGGTAGGATTCAATGACCCATAGATATATAAGGATTCAAGTCATTTAGATAGGAAAAGTTTAGATCATAATGCTTTTGGGGATCTTCACTTGAAAATAAAAAATCTTAATATATCTTTATAGGATTCAACATTTCGGTTAAGATAATGATGTTGCTATTTATTCCAAAAATGTTAGTAATTTATATAAAGATGATTCTTATTTAAGGTTGGATGTTATGGAAAATAATTATGTTGGGTGTGAAAGGCAATTTCACAAATTTTTACTTTTCTCTCTCTCTATAATATTTGATGAGATGATTGTTCCTAACCAAGATTGGGATTTTAAGGCAAGGATAGTTCAAATAAATTTTTGAAAAATGATAAAAAAATTTAATGATGGTATTCCTGAATATATTAGGAAAGTCATAGAGAGGGTGTATTGGTAGGTGGAGATGTAAATAATGGTTACAATGAAAGAGTTGGATTCCAGAAAAAAAAAATCATAAGGTAATTTGCTAAACCATGGTTGAATGGTTGACCATGTGGAGTTCCCAAGTGAGAAAACAACATGCAAAAAATAGGTCTTCAAAATGCAAGTTACAATATGCAGTCAACTCTTCCAATCCCATTGGTCAAAGAAAGTGGAAGAAAGGTCAAATCAAAAGGAGCTCTAGGGAGATTTAGAGGAGGAATGCAATTCTTCGATTTTTTAAATTACAAATTTCACTTGGATCTCCCAAATCGACCAGTAAATGTCAATAAAACATGAGGTCCTAGTTTAAAGTGAAACTTTCAAGGGTAATTATAATTTTGCATCTTTACAAATTAAAAATTGTACTTGAAGTTCCTAGATCCACTAGGCAAAATTTTCATGGGAACTGCAACTACAAATTACAAGTTGCAAATTTATAAGTTGCAAATGTGTTGTTGAGCTCTAGATTTTGCATATAAATGAAGTGTAAAATTGTGAATTGGACCCAAAGTTCCCCAAAAGGGTAAAAGGTGAAAAATAATGCATTTAAACATTAAATTTTTTGGTGACAACCCTAAAATTCAAAAATGGTAAAAAGCAAATATGGAAAAGGCATGTTGAAGTGAAAGAGAAAAAAGGTAAAAATGAGTTAAGTCTTGTAATTTTTCATGTTGTGCTTGTATGAACACCTCTATGGGAGAAATATTTTAGGTTTGCAAGGTTAAGGTGGGCCATTCCAAAGAAGATCATTCAAATGGCCATGGATCTAGAGTGTTCTAATGTCATCGTTATAATGCAAGGGTTGTTCTTTGGCATGAGTAAGATGAAGGGTAGCTATTCAAGAATTTTTTGACTAAGAAAATGAGAGGTCAAATGATCTATAAATTGTATTTACCCCTTAGGTTTTATAAACTGATTTACAAATGGATATTGAAAAATGACATTTAAATTTATGATCAAATTGATTCAAGAATTGTTAACATTGAATTAAAACTAAATATGAACATTTCCAATGTTCATTCATTCCAATTATACCTTCAAACAATCATTAGCCACTTATATGATTTTCCTGTAATTATCATAAACTAATAAAATATGCTTTATTGAAAATTAAACTTGATTTATTGAATTTGTAAAATAAATCAGAAAGCAAAATGCAAAATCAGAATAAAGACGTCACCAAAATTATTTACAAAGTTGGGATGGTGAGCTATCTCTTAGGTTGGGTCTCAAGCTTTCCATATCTCAAACTTGGATGATATAAAGTGAACATGTAAATTCATGGAGTAGTTTTAAAATAATGGGAATCTTAGTCCCACATGTAAAGTGTAGATAACACAAAGGCCATAAATAGTGGGGCCCATTTATCCAAACATGAGTGTCAAATATCAGAAGTGAAAACTAACACCCTTTTACCATTGCATTACTATGTGTCACATGTTTATCGGTCCACTTGAAAACCATTTAACTATTGACCATTTTTATAAACTTTGACCAACAATATCTAGAGCATATAATGTCCATTTTACATGTTCCAATAGGAGTTGGAAAGATCTCAAAATTTTCTTTAATACTGTACTATTCTTGGGAGATCTTAAGAACTTTGAAGGATAAAAAATCCTCCAGATCATCAAAGACATGTCCTTGTAATTACACAAAAACACAAGGGGATTTTTTGGCTCCAAAATGAATATACTCTTTTAATCCATATCAAGGGTTTGCTCCAAATCTTCGTCATTAAATGCAGAGACAATTAAAAGAATCATTTTCCTTGCAAAGGCATGAAGATTTTAGACATGGCAAGGAGAATATTCTTGTTGGAAGCATCTTGGTATAACTTTGATATTTGATTGCAATTTTGAAATATTGAAAATTGCAGCACATACTCTTAGAATGCAAAAGGGTGAGAAATTGTATAAAAAGATGGCTTATCCTCTTTTCTAAGGTTGTTGGTTTTTTGGTTTTCCTAGGTCTAGGCTCTTCTAAATTTTGGGATATATTGTTGTGTGTATTTTATCTCTATTCTTAAGGTGGTTGCAACTGTATAGACATTATCATGATCTAAGAGCATTGTAATGTCTACCCTGTTCAAGGATCAAACTCACCATGCTTGTCCCCATGGCAGCATTTTTAAACAAAGATGTATGTATAATTTTATTTCAAGATAATGGAAAATACTTGTGGTTTTTACTATTTCATGTTAATTAAGTACAATGAAATGTTTTAACATAATTTGTTAATTGAATATCTAGTTCAATGCTTATGAATGGTTGTCATCTTGTTTATACATCTAGGTTATAAACCTATTTCTGCATTGTGATTTGGAAACATGTTATTGATAACCTCATTAAGGGCACCTTGGGTTTATGTATTTAATCATAAAAAGTATTTGAAATTCTAGTTATATTGTATCATTTAGGTTTTTATGAATCATTCACGTATTTGCATTATATGGGCACAAATGGATACAAATCACTCCTAGTAGTTTTCATGGCTTGTATCTCAATCTGATACACCTTTGCAAATGAATAATGTCATGTATGTTGAAATATTTCTTGTTATTTGAAAACCACCAGCACACAACTCTTTTTTATAACTATCAAACTCATCCTACCTTATTCTACCATGCAAATAATATAATTGTTGCATATTTTAAGTGTTAATTTCCTATAGATGCTTAAATATTACATACTTAAATTTTATTTTTTTTGGGGTAATTTAAAGCCTAGCATTGAAATATTCCATCTGACCCCCTATTGTTGAAAATTTATTTAAAATGAAATATGGAATCACACCCACATCTATATTTAGTAGCTTGTGTCTGCCCTAGTAGATTTGTTCATTCTCTGTGATATGCCTTTTTGGGTGGAGTGTGTAAGTTTGGTTGTGCCCTAGTCAGATATGTGTTTTATGCCAAAAATACCCATGGAGATTGAATTTTAGTATCCCTCCATGTTAGCAAGCTACCCCTTAGGTCCTCTCACCCATGTTTAGGTAGAGCTAGAAGTATTAGAGAGCTAAGTATGGGAGCTAACCATACCCTTAATCGATGCTTTTCAGTCAGTACATGTGTTCAATCCATTTTGGTGATAAAACATTCCTTGGCTATGAAAAAATATCAATATATTTTTCATCCACATTTACCCATTTCCTAAAGTGTACGAGGCTAAGCAAAAGAGGTGTAAAACTGGGAACTAACAACTAATTGGCATCATTGTTGGGGAATAAATTGAAATCCTAGTCACTTGTGTTGCTAGGGACTCTCATAGAGAGATGTTATTAGTTTAGGTTTGAAAATTTTTATGCTTATTTGATTTTGTGTACTTCACTACTTTGGGCTATCAACTATGCAACACTCCATTGTGGATGTTGCCATAAACTTGAAATATTTGATAAATTGACTTCTAATACATTTTTTTAAAGAGATGTTAACTTGTTCATGTTGGAATGTGATTTCCCCTCTTTAACATAAATCTAAATTTATAGTATCTTTGCTTCATATCTAATCAATAATCTTCAGCAAAGTTTAAATTTAGCATGTATCACAACATGTTGGTTAACTGTTATATTATAGAAGTTTGTTTCTAGTGGCAACTCCAATAGATCATCTGGTTTCAAGGAAGATCAATGCCCACTTTGAATATGTTATTTCAATTATGAGTTTTATTTTGATTGAAAATATAGAAGGATCGAGGTCATCCTTCAAAGGTTACTCATTAAAACAACTTGTTTCACCCTTAAGTATTAACCAAAGAAGAAGGAGACAAGTTTGGAGGCCAATTGAAGGATAAAATTCAACTACAGAGGATTGTTTGGACTATCAAGATTATAATAATCCTAAAATTTTATTTGTTGAGATTCCTATTATTGAAGATTATCATAGTTTTCCTAATCTTTAAAAATCATTTAGTCCCATTTACTATCTATCTCCTTCTTAACCAGATGAATATGTTCTTAAGTTTTATCCCCCAATTCTACCTCATTCAACCCTTCATATCACTTTACCATTTGATCTTGATCCCATCATTGAAAAAATAATGAGGCATAGGGATCAACATGAGAATGAGTGTCCTACATTCTAGATTCCCTATTTAGACCAATGAATTTTGATGAAATGGAAGGCTATTCCAATAAAGTCCCAAATGAAGTAAGGAACCACCTTCCTAAATTTCAAGGGAATATTGTAATGATTAGTAATCAGAACTTGAGATATTTCCACATTATCATTAAAGATTATAAGGTTGAGCATGATGATGTCTGCATTAAGTTTTTTGTGCACACACTAGAAGAAGATGCTTATGAGTGTTTCAATTCCCTTCCCTGTGGATACAATGATTCATGGGAAGAGATGATTAATGTTTTTAAAATTCAAGATGGTGATAGAATTGATCCTAGGTTCCTTCTTGCTAAATTTTAAAATGTTAATAATAAACCTAATGTGTGTGTGTGCATAATTTTAATACGTGATAATATAAAACTATGAAGAGGCTACCAAAAAATATCAGGGTTAGTGATATAGCCTACCTAATTAAATATTGTGATGCCTTTGATAAAAAGGCTATGTATTACTTGAAAGACAAGGATCCTATGAACCTGAGATTGGCATTCAATATGGCCATCCAAACTAAGAATAACAATAAGGCTATGGAAAATCCCTTGAATAAGTGGGATAATGTGAAATTGGTTAATCTCAAAAAAACCTAGTCCACTTGTAGAGAGGATTACAAAGCAAGTAAGTTAAATATTAGTCCATAAATAATGAAATATTCATAAAGAACTAACTAACTAATCCTATATATTCCTATGGGAATTACAAAGGATATTAATAAACAAAATGAAAGAGAGAAACATCATATTACCTTACCAAATGGATTCACCATAGCTATGTGGCTCAAAAGCATGTTCTCCCTTGATCAGTCATCCTTGTCTTTGTCAACAAAGGTGGTAAACTCCTCCAATGTCTCAAGAACACTCCATAAAATCTAGGCTCATGATTCTAAATCATTAAAATAGCTTATAAATGAAGCTTTCAAACAAAATAAATGGTCTATTGTAAAGGATTATAGAGACAATTTTGCATAATAACTTTGCATAAATCAAGCTTTAAATTCATGTCCATGGCCTCTCTATTTATAGATTTTTGAGATTGGTTAGGATCAACCATGACCATCCATTTAAATATTAAGATGTGTGGCCACAAATAATCCTAATATTTGTAATTAAACTCATAAATATCCTCAAGATAAATAATCATTAAAGAGGCATGGGAGGCATTAACTAGACATGGGTGACCCAGAATCTTGATATTTTATGCACTTATGGCTTGATGGATGCCAACCCATATATGATGTCACCTGATGATGCAGTTAATACGAATAAATTTTCAAAAATAAATATTCAACAACTCTCATGGAAAATCCATTTAAGCTCTTGATTTAGATTAATTAGCCTTAAACAAGGTTAATCAACATTTTGTAATTATTTGAAAATTGGTGCACAATTAATCAAAAGGTTAGAAAGTCATATTACTAGGTCATAATTTGACTAGAGAAGAACTATAAGATGATGTTAGATGTGTTGGAGTTGTATTCCCATTTAGTATGTTTCCAACACCAAATAATAAAGGTACATGATGTGTACCAATGAATTAGAAGAAAAGAGTGATCCAGAGCACTAAATGGTGAAATTGTCATTTTGACTCAAAATGATCTGATCAAAGTTAGCTAACCCATAAAATGCATTTACCTATTTAGGGATACTTTGACCTAAAATGGCACTTGTAAGTGACAAGTTTGAACCATTTAGGGTGTTTTATGGATTTTGACCTAAAATGTGCATTTGAGTGTAATTCAAGATTGATAATTTTAACACAAATGGTGTTAGGAATTAGATGTCTACATTTTTTCCCCTATTTGAGAAGGCATAGCAAGACATTTAGGTGAAGTGACATATTTGCAAAGAAAAGAGTTATCAATAATAAATTGGAACAGACCCATGATGCCCCCTCGAGAGGACATACTAGGATGGAAGGAAATGATGGACTCTCAAAAAGAGAGAGAAAGTGAGAGATTAACCCATGGAATAGATCACATCCATATGAGCTAATGCTTTCACATGTGATTACCATCAATGATAAAAATATAATGAGAAGTATAATAGGCCCCAAAGATGGGGGGAATGACAAAGATATAATCCATAAATATAAGGGACACACTATAAACATACCCAATTTAAGAGTACAAGCTGTGTGATTACAACATTGATCAATCTTGAGACAGGTTACACACTAAAATATTGCCATCATGGGATTTAATGTGGAGAGCTTGGAATTGGAGGAAAAGAGATAATGTTCTACTTTAGGAAGGGAAGCACCACTAGAATAGGGTCTCTAAAGAGAATATAATAAGAAGTACTCCAGTAGAGCAGATGTTATTTTGATTTAATAGTTTTGGCCCAGTAGGGAAAATTTTGATCATTGATAAAGAATAAAGAATGATTTTTCCCTTTTATATTTGATTCAATTTAGACATGGTTCAGATGTTGTACCCCAACATGGGCAATTGGAAAGCAAAATAGCTCAAGGATATAACCCAAAAGATAGGTTAAATTAAGGAGATGCAAACATACATGTGATGGTGTAATGGATTAGAAAGCCATATAAAACCAAGCATATGAGTATTCACAAAGTGATGAAAGAGATGAAAACAAGAATGGAGATAGCCGAGCTAACCTCAATAGAAATTGAGCACTACCTACATAGTTTCATGGACTCATGTTCTAACATGAACTTCATGCCAATGTAGCTCTCCCAAGTTTGGGAGAGAATGGAATGAGGAATGATGAGAAATGACCAAGAATTGATTAGACTCATAATGTATGCAAAGAGATGCACATCTAAGCATAGACAAAGAATCCTGAAATGCATGTTACCTAGAAGCCTAATTCCATATCATGATCCTAGGTTTTGCAAAATGTTCTTGAGAATCATTCATTGGAGCTGATGTTGACGTTAAGACATTGAGACCTAAGCATAAAGTGCTTATTATAGAAAAATAAATTAGGCATCATAATTATGAATAACTTACAATGAAATAAGATTCCAATTGCATTGAGCTAGTTCAAATGTGAATATCTATAACTAAGGATAATGGTAAAACAATGACCAAAACTAGAGTTATAGTGATTTACATTTAAACAAAAAATCAAAGACAAATAAAAAGATAAACATAAATGAACCTAAGTTGAAATCAATATATGATCTTAAGTAGGAACAAAATGTTTTAAAAAAAAAGCAAGAATGTCTTAACAACATGAGACCAATATATGAATAATCAAGATCCATGTGGACTATCAAGGCATTCTTGAACAGAAAAGAGGAAAAGCAAAATCAAATAGGAAAACAAGACACCAATAACAATCAAATAAAAAAATGGTCTAAGAACAATGTAATAACATAGGATCAATTTATAAACAATCAAGATCTATGTGAATCATCAAGATGTTCTGAAACACAAAAGAGATAAGCAAGAAACAATCAAGGAAACACAAGACCAAGATGAGATAAGAAATAATAAAAAGATAAAAGGAGAAGAAATAAAAGGAGAGGTGAAAAATCACAACAAAAAACCAAGAAAACACAATAAAACACCAAGAGAACTCAAATAAACACACACAAATAAAAACCAAGTTAGTGCAGTTTAAAGATAAATGTTCATGCATGTGTGGTAGAGGCAGTACTTTCTACCATATCATAACAAAGAACAATGAAATGACAATTGTTCCCTAATTAAAGAGGAACAATGATAGAAGAAATGGGGGAAGAGAAGGAAAGGAAGGGGTTGGCTAAGCTAACTCTAGATGTATAAGACAAGTGGACACTACCTACATAGTTCCATAGATGCACGTTCCAACATGAACATTAGGCCAAATGTAGTTCTTCTAGGAAATGGGATAGAAGAAAAATGATGATCAGACCAACATGATTAATGTTATATAAGAAATGGAAGATATGAAAAACAAACGAGAATGGTCGAGCAAACAAGAAGTTGATGAGATGAGAAAGAATGATCTTATAAAGTGGTAAGTGTGTGGAACAAGATGAAATGAACTAGTGTTTTTGTGTTTGTAAAATGGTAAGAGTGTATCATGGTGGAATGAGAATTTATAAATGTATAGAATCATGAGATAATGTTTTTATTCTATTTGTGCATCATGTTCTAATGTTTTTGGTAGTTTCAAAGTATTTATAATGTTTTTGGGATAAAATATGCACAAGGTGGGGCCATCTAGTTGAGGATATGTACATCCTTAGAGTAGAGGTTCCAATAAGACAGCTAAGCCAACTATAATGGCTGATGCTTATAAATCAGTGAGAGTGAGGATTTTGATAAAATAATAAAGATCAAAAAATATGATATAGAATAATGTGCAACCTAAAGTAAAATAGAGGTATCTACATTCAGCTATTTTTAATAGTGTAGCAATGGTCTAGAACTAAGATGTTTCTATTCACCTATTTGAAGCTACACAATACTATCCTAGCTAAACTAATTTATAGAACTGCTACTGGGGATGTTCATAATGTTCATGAGACATAATTGAGATCATAATTGGTCAAGGGATAAAAAGTGTTCAAGCTTATAACATGCCTTAAACATAACAAAGAATATGCTTCTTGAAGAGACCAATCTAGAATGGGATGAATAATGTGTTCAGAGTGCCAAGGATTTAAATCCTTTACAATTAGGAATCATAAAAAGTGGACCAGGGTAGTATAAAACATGTTCAAGATAAGATAAAAAGGTGGGATAAAATTATGATAGCACAAGTTACCCCCAAGTCAGGGGTCTTATAGGTAATGGTTCAAAATTGTTCATGTGTAGAACCTCTTAATGTCTATGATTTTCATGGGCTCTAAAATATCTTCACCATTAGGTTTAGCCAATCGATATGTTCCTGATCCATAGTTTGTTGTGACAATATATGGTCCTAACCAATTAGGCTGAAACTTGCCTTTCTTTTTAGGTTCAACATTCATATTCTTTTGGTTCTCTTTCAAAACTAAGTCACCAATCTCAAATTCTTGATGGATAATGTGTTTTTTTTAGCTCCTCCATAATCTATTATGATAGGCCTACAAGTTTTCTAAGGCAGCCAAATGCTTACCATCAAGAGCTCTAGTTTATGCAGTCATGAGGATCTATAGTCGTCATTATCTTCAATGTGTACTAGTGATATTCTTAATGATGGGATAATAATCTCAACAAGGATGATGGCTTCAGTGCCAAAAACAAGGGAATATGGAGTATCTCTAGTTGAGTTGCGATGATTGGTTCTCTAAGCCCAAAGAATAGTAAAGAGTTGCAAGTGCCAATTATGGTCAACATCATTAACAATCTTCTATAAGATGGATATAATGGTTTTATTTGATGTCTCAACTTATCCATAGCCTTTCAAGTTATATGGAGTGGATTTTTTATTCTTGAACTTGATTTTTACATAAAGAGATTTCACATCTTGGCTCACAAAAGATCCACCATTATCAGATATAATAGGGGATAGAATGCCATATCGATAGATGATATGGTAATGAATGAATTTGGCTATTTATTTCTAGGTAACATAAGTGAGAGGAATGGCCTCAATCCACTTGGTAAAGTATTCAGTTATAGTCAAAATGTGCTTATGGCCATCTGAGATGTCAGATTAATTTTCCCAATGAGATCGAGACCCCATGTTGAGCATGACCATGGTGTTGTAATCAACTACAATGGTAAGGAAGGTGCATGTATCAAGTTTCCATGTTGCTAACAAGGAACACACTTATTTACATAATTACAAGCATCTATCTCCATTTTGGGCCAATAATAGCCTATTCTAAGGAGTTTCTTTGCTAGGACTACACCAGTAGTATAGGCCCCACACATTCTTTCATGAACCTCCTTTAGTGCCATCTTGGATTCTCCCAAAGATAAATAATGAAGAAGCAATCCATCATATCCTTTATGATAAAGTGTGTTTCCAAGGAGGATATAACATGTTAAGCGATGAAGGAATAGTTTTTGTTGGTTGTTGGAAAGATTTGTGGGAAATGAATGACTATGGAAATAGTTATAAATTTTTTGGTACCATGGTAGCTCAGGTGAGGGATTAGGATCAACAACGGTGTATATCCTCTCTAAATATGATAGAATACATGTCAATTGAAGAGGATTTTCAATTTGGAATTTATATTCTTTAGCATTGTCATGCATTTGAATCATGGAACCAATTTTTGTCATGTTGTTGGTAGATCTATTATTGACTCACAGAACTTGCTCAAACTATAGAGATTTAAAATGTGTTTTAAGGTTATTGGCAATTTGCTTGTAAGGAACAATCTTGTCATCCTTTGTTTGATACTATTAATTTGTCTTATTTATGATTAGCTATGAAACTCCATAGACCTTTATGTTTTGAATATCCCACTGTATAGCAAGATGGAGCCCTACAACCAATGCCTCATATTGGGCAATATTAGTTGTACACTAAAACTATATATGGAATGCTTTGGGGATCAAATCCCCTTGTGTCATGATCAAAAATATGCTAGATCTAAACCCTCAAGATGTGAAGGATCCATAAAAAAAAGCATCCACTACTCAATTTCTTTTGATGCCTATTATATCATCATGATAGAATCATCTGAAAGGTCAAAATTGAGAGGTTGAGTGGCTGTAATAAGAGCTTCTTCAAGTTGGTTAGTAAGAACTTGTCCTTTGATTTCATTTTCATTCTAGTACTCAATATCAAACTCACTAAGGAGCATAATACATTTAGCCATGCATCCTTGAAGAGATGCTTTAGATAAGAGGAACTTGAGAGGATATACCTTGGCAATAACAATAGTTTTGTTATTTAGCATATAATGTCACAATTTCTGAGTGGTGAACACCATAGATAAGCATTCCTTCTCAATAGGCATATAATTATGTTTATAGGCTACCAATGTTTAGCTTAAATGATAAACATCATGTTCTTTACCATGATCATCATGCTAGGTCAAAAGTGCCCCTAGTGCATGTTTCATGGCTGATATATAAAGAATTAGTGGCTTTCCTTGGGTTGGAGGTTGTAAGACTAGTGGATTGGCCAAATATGTTTCAAGATTTTCAAATGCTCTCTAACAATCTTCATCCCACTGAAATGTTACCCCTTTCTTTAAGAAATGAGTAAATGGGTGTCACTTATCTATCAATTGACAAATGAATCTGCATATATACTTGATCTTTCCTTGTATACCTCACAACTATTTAAGATTGTTTGGTGGAGACATTTCCATAATAGTGTTGACCTTTTTAGGGTTGACTTCAATCCCTAGTTATGATACAATGAACCCTAGAAATTTTACTAATGTGACTCCAAAGACACATTTCTTAGGATTCAAGCAGACTTTATATGCATGAATCCTCTCAAATATTCTTCATAGAATGTAAGTGTGTCTAGCTCTTATTCTTGATTTTGCTAGTATATCATCAACATATTCCTTGATAATGTCATGCATCATGTCATGGAAAATGATATTCATTTCATGCTGATATGTGGCTCTACCATTCTTCAAACCAAATGGCATACTTGGTAACAGAATGTCCCCCACAGAGTGGTGAATGCAGTTTTATGCTGATCTTTAGGGTATATCTTGATCTGATTATAACTAGAAAATCCATCTATTAAATATAACATCTCGTACCTAGTATTTGACTCAATGATCATGTTGATGCTGGGTAGAGGGAAATCATCTTTGGGGCATGCTTTGTTGATACTACATAAATTAGTATAAATATGTATGCCTAGGGTCTTTTTACTCACTAGTACTATGTTAAAAACCCATTCAGATTAGTCTAGTGGTCTAATAAAATTGGCTCCTAACAACTTTTCCAAATCAGCCTTAACCAAAATGGTAATGCATAAATGCATCTTTCTTAATTTTTGCTTGATTGGTTTAGCACTAGGGTGAACAACAAGATGATGCACAACTAAATCTGGGTCCAAGCCTAGCATGTCAGAGTATGCCCATGTAAATATGTCTATATAATCCTTAAGAATGGATATAATATCTTCATGTTCTACTTTAGTAAGGGAAGCTCCAAGATAAACAATGTTGGGACCCTCATGGGTTTCCAAATTCACTTCTATTGTGCTCTCCATAAGGAGTGTGGATCTGTCTTCTAGAATTGTAGGCAATGTATGGCCATGATCATTTTCCTTTATTATATCTTCTTTCTATTCCTCCAAAAGATACAAATAATATGAAGAATCTGAATCTACCTTCTTAGTTAAAGGTCAACTGGTAAAAACCTTGGGAAACTCAAGAGAAAGATGCTAAAATATTTGATGTTGTTTTGAAGAGATGATTATACTAGCTATGGAACTTGGGCTAGATGGAATTTATACGTCTTGAGGGGATGAACAAACTTTCCTGCTTAGGAGCACTTGAAATAGGTTTTCACTCAAAGGCTTGTCTTTTTCTTTACTTTTTCCCTAATCAACAAGTACCTTAAAGAGGTTTTCACTTGAATATCTTGATGTTTTTTTTTTAATTATGACCAAGAAAGTTTGCTTGCTCTCCAAAGTAGGTAGAATTATCCAATGAAAAATCAAAACCCTGCTTATGATCACTAATGGGGAATGCATCTCATAGGCCCATGTATTTTGCAATTGATTCTTCATTTTGGAATTCATCAAGGCATATGACTAAACTTTATTGATCCCAATATATGATTTCAAGATGGAAAAGGCATAGGCTATAGTGAGGCTTTACTTTAGGATGGGAAGCACCAATGGTAAATACATAATATCTTTCTTGAGGAAGGGAAGCACCACTAGGATGGTTTTTCGCTTCAAGATGGGAATCTCTAATAGGTGTTATGGTCAATATGGAATTTGAATCAAAAAAATTTGAGTCAACAAGCTCATCAAAAAGGCTATAATGGGATGTTGTGTCATTGCTAGAAGTCTCATTACTAATCATTTCATAAGAGTCACTATCAAATGTCATGAGGTCATCCTCTGGTGGTTTAAATTCAAGACCATGATTCTAATTGACAACTCTAACTAATAAGGGCTATAAAATTCTTTACACTTATGGAACAAGGCCTTTCCCTATATAGTCAAGATGATCCATTATTCTGGTAGGGATAAGATAATTTGGATTCTGAAAATAATCAAAAAGGCCTTTATAACATAACCAATCTCCCTTGGTAAAGGCCTTTTGATCTTTCTTTACTGCAATTGCATGTACAAAAACCATAAGAATTTTTGGTTGTTTCTTCTTTGGTTGCTAAATCTGATCAAGTTTGTTAGGAGTCTAAGAAGTTTTAGGATTAACAAAAAATTTAGGGGATTTTGGTAATTTTTTAATATGGAGGATGTCCTTCAGATGGCACGTGGAAATGCCTATGTCTTTAATAATAACCTGCTTGGCCAAAGCTGTAGGAAATGGATTGACCAAACTGGAAGCTAGTTTACCAAGATCTATATAATTAGATGGAGATGGATGAGAAATAATGGTTTTGTTCTTCTTTGTGATGAATTTAGAACCTGGGCAATAGTTATAATTATGAAACTTTGCTTCAAGATGTTTGCAATATTAATATGGTTGTTGATCATCGGGAATAGTAACCTCAATCCCATCATGGGGAAACTTAAGGCATTGGTGAAGAGTAGATGGAACTACCTGTACTTCATGGCTCCAAGGCTAAAAAAGAAGTATGTTACAAGGAAGCTCAATATCCATAGTATGGAATAATGTCTGATGAGAAATAAACCCAACCATGACTGGCAACCAAATTATACTAGATGACTCCCTCTCGATGTTGTCGTAAGCCTTGATTGTAATAGTTTTTGGATGAATGTCTTTATCCATGTAGCCCAATCATCATACCAATTTAAGAGATATGATATTCAACCCTAAACCATTATCTATAAGAAACAGATTGATCTTGTGATCTATAATGATTATCTCAATGTATAGTGGGTTATTATGGTTTGGGCCAAGGGTGGACATGTCTTTTTGATAAAATGTGATTTGCCAAAATGAAGAAAAGTATCCAAATAGGTTTTGAAACTGATCTAGGTTTATATCATTAGGCATAATAGACTCTTACAAATGTTTTTTGAAGATGGTTCTATAGACATCAGATGTTTGTAACAGTTCTAATATGGAAATTTGTGCAAGGGTTTTTTCTAATTATCTATTAGACTATAAGGACTTTAAATTGTGGATTGAACTATTTTAGTCTTTATTTGGACAATATTTAGCTTTGGAACTGTTGGCACAATGTTCTCATTGGGTTTTATGGAAGAAGTGGGTGAAGGGCCCTAGATGGTAACTCGTGGGTGTCTAGTTATGATTGCACAACCTAGAGGTGGTAAGGAGTTATTATAATTAGAAGAGGAAGGCAAAGGGCCTTGGATGGTGACTCAAAGGTAAATAACTATATTGCTACACTTTTGAGTCATTGAGGAGCCTTTATAATTAGAAGAAAGATGCTATTATTCAGGATTAGTAACCCATGTAAATAGAGTATCAACATGATGATGTGAACCTGACATGGTATTACTAGGGGGAGAGGTTGCTGACCCTATAATGATGAGTCTAGTGTTGCAAGGAACACAAGATTGGTCACATGATTTTACATTAATAGTGGTAACGTGGGTTGAAAAAAGGCATTGCATAGTATTATTATAGCCATAAGGTATGTTGTTATAAGCCACATTATTAGTATGGGCATTATGATCTCAATTATGCTCATTATGATTCTGACCTTATTGTTCATTTTGAATTTGTCTTTATCCTTGATTGTGACCCTTTTTATTATTTTTTGGTGGTGGTGGATCATGTCGAGGAAAGGGGTCTTTGTAGATTCCCATATCTTGATTTATGTCATGATTATGGGCCAACTTATTTTCTAGTTAACCACTTTCAATAAATTCCTTAATAATATGTTGTAATTCAATGCAATGATATGCATCATGACCAGAAACATGATAAAAGTTACACCATTCATTCTCATTGTACCAATATGGTTTTGATTGATCTTAAGGAAATGGCCTCGATACTAGCCATATAATTAAATTAGTTGCAATGAGCTTTTGTAACACTGTTTCAACCGATTCTCCTAACTTACTAAAGACTCTAAAATTATTATGAAATGTCCTTCATAGAGGTTGTCTCTGAAAATTAGGTAGTGTATTTGGGGGAGTTAATTGTTCATTTGGAGAAGGCATATCCTGTACCATTTATACATGTCTTGTTTCAGTCACCCAATTTCCAACCATGTTCTTATTTTTGCTAAAGCATTTAGGCTTATCCTAAATAACTATTTGAACTGGTGATTAAGTCTGATTAGATGCTTGACCTTATGCAAAAATCTTAACAAGGCCATTAAAAATAAGATCCTTCTCAATCTGCACTCCTTTGTCAATAATTTCTTCAAATGAGTTAGCACAAACTAATTGTAGATTATGCACAACTTCAAGATATAAATTCTATGCAAAGATATCAACCAACTGTTTGTCTGGTAAATTATGTTGAAAGTGGTCTACCAATTGTCTCCACCTTTCCAGATATACGGTGAAACTTTCACCATCACTCTGCTTGGCTTTGCATAAGTCAACAATGGTTAATTCATGTTCTAAGTTATATGAGAAATGGTTAACAAACTTTTGTGATAAGTCGTTCCAATCTGTAACTGATCCCTTGGGTAGTTTAAGTAGCCAATCAAGAGTTTGTCTTGCTAAACTTCATGGAAATAGTCATAGTAAGTACTCACTACTATAAGCAACCTTTTGACATAAGATGAAGAATGCCTATATGTTTTCACATGGATCTCCTTTTCCCTTATACTTGTCAAATTTGGGTGCCTCAAAATGAGGTAGAAAAGGGTTTTGGAGAATAGATAAATCAAATGGATATGGGAATATCTCATCGAAATTGTACTTTTTGACTCTATTATTCATCTCCAATATTTGATCAATTTCCTTCATAAAATTCCATTCTTGTATGTTTGGTGCATTTGTGGATTGAAAAAGATGTCGTTGGGGTGGAATGTGCCCTTTGTTTCATTACTAATGGGGTGGAATGTGCCCTTGGTTTCATTCCTATTGGGGTGGAATGTGCCCCTAGTTTTATTGTTGTTGGGGTGGAATGTGCCCCTGGTTTCATTGATGTTAGGGTGGAATGTACCCCTACTTTTATTTATGTTGGGGTGGAATGTGTCCTTGGTTTTTTTACTATTGTGGTGAAATGTTCCCCTAGTTTTATTACTATTAGGGTGGAATATGCCCCTAGTTTTGTGTGGATCTATAGGGAGTGTATACATTTTGATCCTTGATTTGGTTTTGATTTGCTCCTTGAGTTGAGAATACAGGCCATTAATTCTTGATTGTAAAACATTCCATGAATTTGGCTATTTCATATTTTGGTGATTTTGGAAATTTCTATGTTTATTTACCAATTTTTGGCTTGGTTGAAAAGAATTAGCCAAATTGTCTTGAGGGATTTCCTCAATTTGAACTGAATGTTTGGGTTTTTGAGTTTGTAAATTAACAATATGCTCTTGATGATTAAAGAATGTATGTTCCATGTCAAATGGAACACTTTGTAAGATCTCTTGTGACTTTAACTATTCATTTAGATTACCTTGATCCACTCTGGTAATGTCCTCATCTAATATTTGTTGCATATTTTCAACCATATTTCCTTGTTATTTTGAAGCATCATTTTGAATTGAAGTGACAACTAGGGAGTTAGTTAAGTCTATGACAAGTTGATCTGTATATCACTAACTTATTATCTTGATCTTAGCTAGAAGATCCAAATTTGTGGGTTTCAACTCTGTTTGTATTTATTTTTCTTTATTAGAGGAAGAAAGTATATCTATTCATGAAAAATCTTGATCTTACCATCATTTTTCTCCTTCTCTAACTAAGGTATGAAATTGTTCCATAGGAAAGTCAGAAGGTAGTCTAGCACCTAATTTTATCAATCTAATAAGGGCTTCAATTTGATCTTCTTGGGGTTGATATTTATTGTAATCATCTTCAGATCCTATTGTTATGGGGATATCAAAAACAATGGGGTTATCTTGACCACCATAAAACTGCTCATCTTCATAACTAAGGCCATAAGAGGCCCCACTATGAGTGAACCTTTGAGTCATGTCTAAAAGAGATGTCCTGTGTGTTTGACTAAATTGGACCAATGCTTGGCAACCAAACAAAGTATGCTTTGGATTTATTTTAAAAAAATAACCAAGGTACTAATGAGACTATAAGGGACGGTGGTTTGAAACCACACACAATCTAGAAGATTTGGTTCACAAGTTTACTCAACCTTTGGTAAGGTTGAAATCATATAGATCGAAAGAGGGTAAGGTAACTCAAATACCCAAGGTGAAAACTAGTACACCAAAGCCTCGATCTTTGTAATACACCCATACTATAAAATCTAGTTTCAACTTTGACAAGTTGACACTAGAAGTTTAGATGAAAGCTCTCTATATTATGAAGAAGACAAAATGAACTAAGCAAGTCAAGATGTAAAATCATACGTGAATTACTAAGTATAAAGCTAGGACCCAATAGGCAGCACAAAGTCACCACATGATTCTAGTAGGATAAAATATGTTCTAGGACTCAAAGCATGAGTGATATGTAAGATAACTTGAGTCCACCAAGATGATCATGTGATTTTGAGTCTTAATAAATGACCTTCAATCCAAATAGAAAATTGAACCCAAGTTAGAACAAGATTAGTGCATAAATGGTGAACCCACTTTAACACGCCAACCCTTAAAAATTAGAAAGGTTCAATTTTGAATGTGGATTATAAATGAAGGATTTTTAAAAAATGGGTGAAAGATCTAGACTCAATTGGGCAACATGACTGTGCCAAAGTGGATGATATGACATAAAGATTTTGATAAAAATTTGAGCAAGGAAAAGATAAATTTTCCAATTGGATAGTGTAACTCCTCCCTTGCTCAAGAAAATTAAGGATAATGTGTTTTAGTTAAGCTCAATGAGTTAATGAGTAGTTTTAAGCACAAATCAAGACTAAGTAAGCTAATGACAAAAAACAAACGTCTTAAGTCTAAACTAACAAGGTATGGCAAAGTGGGGTCTACTAAACTAACAAGTTTTCAATCATTCTAGGGGAATCAATTGAAAATTGACTTTCACATCAAATGATACAAAATACAAGCACACAAATTTGGTGACCACGACATTGGCTAGTTGTAAAAAGGTGTATTCTTTTTTACAACCACTACATCTTGTTATACACTTAGTGTAGTGTGATGTCCAAATGAAGATACATCCCATGTGCAACTCCAATTAGGAGCCAAATGAAGTCAATGCCAAAAGATGAAACCCCAGGTCAAGGCTTCCCTAAAGAACTCATAGGAGGTAATGATTCCCCCCTCTCAAGCCAAGTTTGCATAAAAATAAAGAAAGCATGAAAGTAGAAAGACTTTAGGGTCATTTCCAAGATCACCCAAAATTTAATAAGTTTTTGGGGAGCACTTTAGATGACATTATTTCTAAGCCTTGGACTAGGATACATGCAATAGGAATGGTGATTTTAATTCCAAGGGTTCCCTAAAGGGGACAAATGGAATAACATACACATGACACCCCACTTTTTTTCAAACAAATATTTAACTTAAACAACTAAGTAAATACAAAAAATTGGAAATGTGAGTTCATTTTTAAATCCAAATGGAGAATGGGGTGATGTTCATTTGACCCCTTGGTCTTAGTTGTAACTTTGAAACTAATGCTAAAAAAACTCACTTAGGCACCTAAATATTAATATAAGCACCCAAAATAATGTTTCTAATCCATTTTAAGCATGCAAAAGGTGATCTAAACATGTTTTTAGCAAATGTCGAGTTTGGTCCTGCAACAAAAATGTTAGCATGTCCTTTAGCTTGGAAGCTCTTTTGGGTTTGAAATAATGAACTTTAGAAAAAGAGCTCTCAAGTCTATGTTTTAAGAATAAGATAGTGACCGATGTCAGTTATATAACCGATGCTGATTACATTTTATAATTGATGATTAGTATTCAACTGACATCATTTATACCAATGTGACTGATGACAGGTATCTAATCGATGTCAATTTTACTAACCAATGTTGATTACTGTGTAAATCCATGGCAAATAAAAATAGAAAAATAAAGTTAGAAAATCAATTTAAAATATTTTTAATGGTCCAAATTAATATTTTAAAGTTTCAAAATGATCTTCTTCATGTGTGGGATGCATATTGTCCCACTAAGCATGCCAAGATGTAGAGAGGATTACAAAGCAAGTTAGTCAAACCTTAGTCCATAAATAATGAAAAATGCATAAATAACTAACTAGCCTATCTATTCCTATGGGAATTACAAATGATATCAAGAAACAAAATAAAAGAAAGCAACATCATATTAACTTCCCAAATGGATTCACCATACCTATGTGGCTCAAAAGCATGTTCTCCCTTGATCAAGCATCCTTATCTTTGTCAACAAAGGTGGTAAACTCCTCCAATGTCTCAAGAACACTCCATACAACCTAGGCTCATGATTCTAAATCATTAAAATAGCCTATTAATGAATCTTGAAAAGAAAATGGTCTATTGTAAAGGATTGTAGAGGAAATTTTGCATAATAACTTTGCATAAATCAAGATTTTAATTCATGTCCATGGCCCCTCTATTTATAGATTTTTGAGATTGGTCAGGATCAACCATGACCATCCATCTCAAGATTGAGATGTGTGGCCATGGATAATCCTAATATTTGGAATTAAAATCATAAATATCCTCACGATAAATAAGCATTAGAGATGCATAAGAGGCATTAACTAGGCATGGGTGACCCATAATCTTGATATTTTATGCACTTATGGCTTGATGGATGCCACCCCATAGATGATGTCACCTAATGATGTAGTTAATAGGAATCAATTTAAAAAAAGAAATATTCAACAACTCTCATGGAAAATCCACTTAAGCTCTTGATTTGGATTAATTAGTATTAAATAAGGTTAATCAACATTTTTCAATTATTTGAAAACTAGTGCACAATTAATCAAAATGGTCAAAAATTCATATTACTAGGTCATAATTTGATTGCAGAGGAACTGGAAGGCAATGTTAGATGTGTTGGAGTTGTATTCCATTTATGATGTTGCTAATACCAAATAACAAAGTACATGATGTGTACCAATGAATTAGAAAAAAAGAGTGATCTAGAGTACCAAATGACAAAATTATCATTTTGACTCAAAATGATCTGATCAAAGTTAGCTAGCCCATAAAATGTATTACCCTATTAGGGATACGTTGACCTAAAATGGCACTTATAAGTGACAATTTTGAACCATTTAGGGAATTTTATGGATTTTGACTAAAATGTGCATTTAAGTGAAATTCGAGTAAGATTGACAATTCCAACACATATAGTGTTAGGAATTGGATGTCTACACCACTAAGACAACCAACCTTGAGGTGACAATGAAAACATTAGCCTCCATTGTCAAAAAAATGTCACATAAGTTAGCTCGGGTTGAGAAAGGTCTATCTCATAGATCTATAAGTTAGGAGAGAGTTTCAAATCTAATTCAAGCTCAAGGGAGGACTTCTTTCCACATTCATGATAATGGTAGGGAGAAGAGGCATGCCTGAGATGAAAGAGTTGATATAAATTAGAATAGATTGGTTGGGAAAGAAGTGCCTAATTCATTGAATGTTAAAGTAAATGTGGTAAATTATCACATTGACATTGATTAGTGTGATAAATGTTTCCTTACCCATCCTCTATGTGATAATACTAAACCAATTGATGAATATGCAAATGAACCTAAGTCTATTTATGATGATGTTGAGATATCTATGTTGGATTGTCAAGTCTTCTTAATTAAGTTGTCTACCTCCACATCATTGTTATGTTCTACTATTATTGATCAATTTTGGAGTGTAGTCAAGAAGGTATGTGTCCCAACTCTCAAATTTTTTAGTGATGTTAATATGATACAATCATATGAATTTCCCAATCATGATTTCAAATTCTTACATACTATGATGATTAAGAAATATGATGGGGGAATTTTTTCAGTTGAAAATAGGTAACTACTAAATAATGCAATAGTTACCCAAGATAAAAAATTTAGTCTCAGAATCAAGAAACAAGGTGTTTCTCCTCAAGACACTACCCCTAAAAATCCAAGGGTAGGGGATGCAAGTAAGGAAATTAATAAAACTATAGTAGTCTTAAATTCTTCTAAACTAGTACCCATTTTCCAAGTTGTCAAAATAAGAGGTGTTCTAGCTAAGAATAGAGTAACCTTTTTTTCTAGTATTCCTAAGGGTGTGAGTGATATTAGAAATAACCCACCCTTGAAGAGTGTTTTTAAACATGTAAATTCATCCCAACCTATTCCAATTCAGACTTTAAGTGATTACATTCTAGCTGAAGGTGTTGTCACCCTCCTTCCTAATATGCATCTTCCTTAGTATAGCATGTGTGATATGGCCCATGTTTTGAGTCAACTAAAAATCACCATGCCACTTATTGAGTTATTACAAATATATGAAAATAGGAAGAGGGCATTTTAAGTAGTTTTAAATTGGTGAGAATTTAGATGCAAATGAAATAACTTCACCTTAAACACCCCTAGAAGATGATGAATAATTAGATGAGGTTGTTGAACCAGCTTTGAAGGTCTATTTGGGAATTATATTAGTAGAAAGTCAGTTGAATGTGGATCAATTTTACACCACCTTACTAATTAATGGTTTTATTATTCACAACTACATGTTTGATTCTAGAGCATCTTTCAACATGATGCCTTTGGGTTTCCTAAATGAGCTCGAAGTAAAAATTACATTAGTTTTTGACAAGTGATATGCCATGGATTCATGAGAGGTACCAATTATTGGAAAAGTCAAAGGGTGTGTAGTGCAGTTGGTTGTGCATCCTAGTAAGTATTTGAATATGGATGTGGTAGTTGTTGACTACCCACCCAAGTGGGGGATGCTACTATCACAAAAATGGGCTACCAGTATGGGTGAAAGTGTAAAATAGACCTTTCTTATGCCACCATTCCATTGGAGGGTAAGATGGTCAGAATTCATAGGGAGCTCAAGATGCTACATGTGCTAGAAGATCTGAAGCATGCTCTAAATGAAGTGTTTTACATGGATGTGGAATTGGGTAGCTTCATTGGGAATGTGTAATTTGTAGAACAACTAACTATTCTTCATGTTGGGTTTGACAATGAAAGTGCTGAAGTTTGGAAAATGTGTTTTGATGGGGCTTGCTCTAATCTTGGAAATGGAGCTGGGGTTGTCTTCTATGCCTCCAATGGTAAATGATTTTAGTTTTCCTTCAAGCTATCCTTTGATTGCATGAATAATACTACTGAATATGAGGCATTCTTTCTTGGTTTATGAATTACCTGTGAACATGGAATTAAATGTCTGATTGTAAAAGGTGATTTTAAGTTAGTGGTTAAGCAAGTCTACAATGCTTATTCCACCAAAAATAAAAGGTTGAAACAATATCAAAATGTTGCATGGGATTTACTTAATTTATTTCAGGCATTTAACATTAGTTATCATGATATAATTTTTAATAAGGAAGGTTATAAACTTATTGGGTTAGGTGCTCATTTTGAAATTGAAAATATGAACCCTTATTGTCAGTATCAAGTAGAGATGCTTGTTAGGCCTTCAATCCTAGATTATGTTCATCATTGTCAAGTGTTTGATGATGATGATAAGATTAGGAGGTTTCTAAATTATGAATTTTATTTTCAAGATCAGCTTATAGACCTAGAATCCATGGTTTAGGTTTGTGATAGAAAGGAAATATTGATTGGGAAGGACATCATTTAGTTAAAGTCAAACATGTTCCCTAGAGGATTTGTAAGTTTAGAAGCATATTTTGATGTATTAGATAGAATCAGATCAAGAGACTCATTTATATCAAAAGATGTGACTAAGTGTAATTTTGGTTCTCACAAGAATTTGAGGAAGGTTTGGTTGGGTACTCGCCTAAGTGAAACTGAGAAGCAAACTTATGTGTAGCTTCTAAAAAGTACCAAGACTATTTAGCTTGGTATTTTTTGGATTTAAAATCATATAAGGAAGATTTTTTTCAAAATTTGATCCCATTGCAACCTGATAGCAAACCTTTCAGGAAGAAATAAAGACCTATTAATCCCATCTTGGCTACTGAGATGTGAGATGAGTTAAATAATCTAAGGGATGGTGGGATTATTCATCCCATCAGGTATTTGTCATGGGTGGAAAATTTAGTCCTTACGAGAAATAGAAATGGAAACATCCACTTGTATGTGGATTTTTAAAATTTGAAAAAATATTCTCTAAAGGATAATTATCCCTTGTACAATATGGATAACTTGCTGTAAAGTGTTACCAGATTAGAGATGTTATCCACACTAGATGGTTTCTCAAGGTATAACTAGGTTGTGGTGAAAGAATCCTAGAGACCCAAAACCACATTTACTATGCCTTGGGACACATATGTTTATATTATTATGCCTTTAAGGTTAATCAATGCTAGTGAAATATTTTAATGGGCTATGGATGTTACTTTTACAAGGGTAATTAACAAGTTCATAGGCATGTATTAGGATGATATTACCATGTACTCCAAGGATATAAAGGAAAATTTGGAGCATCTAGAAAAAGTGTTCATTAGATGCAAGGAGTTTGGAATTTTGATTAATCCTAAGAAGTGTCATTTTAGAGTACAAAAATCCAAGTTGTTGGGACATATAGTGTCCAAATATGGCATCATGATTAACCCTAAATGAGTAGAATCCATTGATAAAGTACCTATATTTTAGTCCAAGAAAGGAATTTAGTCCTTCTTTGGAAAAATCAATTTTTTAAGATGATTTGTGTCCAATTTTTCAGAGATTACTCTGCCTATTACTTCCATGTTGAATAAGGACCAAATCATCAAGTGGGAAGAAGAGGCTATGCAAGCATTCAATGACATCAAAGGAGCCTTAAAGTATACCCCTATATTTTCCAATCCCAATTACAAAAAAGCATTCTAGATATTCTCTTTTCAATCACATAATATCATAAATGTTATCTTGTTGCAAAAGAATGAAGATGGTCACGAGCAACCCATAAATTTATTTAGCAAAGCTATGTAAGGTTCTGAACTAATTTACACTATTATGGGAAAAAAATTCACTCTCTTGAAGGTTATTAAGATGTTCAAACCATATATTTTGAGTTTCAAGATTATTTCTTACATCCCACATATTATGGAAAAGGACATCTTGACTCAGATCAAATCATCTAGCAAGAGATGCAAGTGGGTCAACAAGTTCTAAAAGTATGACATGGATATTAAAACAACCAAGTTAGTGAGAGGGATGGGTCTATCCAAGCTCATCACTGAGACCAATTTGAAATCCATTGAGGTAAACATTGTTATTATTAATTTTGATGATTCCTTGAGTCAAATTAACATGTCTCCATGGTATAAAGACATTGTTTACTACTTGCACAATCTAAATTTTCCCCCTAACTTAGACAAGAACCAAAGGATAGCGCTCAAACTTGTTTCCTAAAAATACCTCTTGAATGAAAATAGACTAGCTTAGAAGAATCCAAATCATATTCTCCTAAGATGCATGGTAGAGGAACAAACTACTGGCCTAATTGAGGACTTTCACAATGGAGTGTGCAGTGGTCACTTTGCACCTAAAGTCATAGCTCATAAAATTCTAAGAGCTAGTTATTGGTGGCTGTCATTATTTAAGGAGGCTTATTAAAAAGTTATAAAGTGTGAGAAATTTTAGCGCTTTGTTGGGAGGCTGAAAGCTTCTGGTTATCTTCCCTTGAAGTTTGTGATGATTAAAGCCCCATTTAGACAATGGGGGATGGATTTTGTTGGGGAAATTGTTGATTCATCAAGCACAAGACATAAATGGATACTATTTGCAATTGATTAATTCACAAAATGGGTTTAGGTGGTCCCTATAAATAAGGATACACACCAAGTAGTTATGGACTTTTTATTGTATTAGATTATTTGTAGATTTGGTGTGCCTGTTAATGTAATTATTGATAATGCCATGAGTTTTAAAGCTAAGCCTTTAGTGGCACTGTGCAAAGACTATCAGATCACATTGATTTATGCTTCCAAATACAACCCTCAAGGGAATGGGCCAGCAAAATCTAGTAATAAAAACTTACTCAAAATCATTAGATGAACTTTGGAAGTAAACAAGAAGAAGTGGGGTGAATAGTTAAAGTTTGCCTTGTGGGCTAATAGGATTACACCTAAGAGAGATATAGTCAAAATCCCTTTTGAGCTTGTTTATGGAGATCAAACTATTTTAACTATGAATTTTAGTTACCAACCTATCAGTTTATGCAACAACTATAGGAAGATGAGAAAATTAACCACTATAAAAGCAGAATGGACTACATTTTTGATCTTAATGAACCTAGAAGACAAGCTCATCAAAGACACGTAAAGTTCAAAGAAAGACTCAAGAGGATGTTTGATAGGAAGGTCACTCCAATAATTTTTAGGTAGGTGATCTAATTTTACTTTAGGACAACAAGCATGAGGAGAAAGGTAAATAAGGTAAGTTTGATGCCTTGTGGATGGCCCCTTATTCCATTGACTACAGGATTAGGGAACGCACATTCTTCTTGAGAGACATGGATGGTAAAGTACTAGATTTGTTAGTTAATGGTGGACATCTAAAACACTTATTTGATTGAGTTTGTACCTATGTATTGTATAGTGTATAATTTTGTTGCCTTGTCATTTTTTTCCCCTCTATTTTAGGCCCTTGTATGTATAGTTCCTTTCATCATTTTTGTTCTATGTTCATTTTCAGATCCTCTTGATTTGTTTTTATTGATACTGCCTTTTTTTTTGAGTTTTCATGAGTGTTTACTAAGAAATTACTAAAATTTTGACTCCATGACCTAATGAATTGGCACCTGCTCTTATTTTTTGGGGTTCTTTGCATACCCATAGCGAGTGTCCATCCCTGAGCAAGACCTAGTGTTAGTGCCTAAAATTGCACATGGAAATTTGTGCCCTTGTAAAAATATTAATGCCTGATTGTTTGAATGTCACCCTAATCCATAATTATGTTCACCCAAATAATCTAGAACTCAATTTCTACAATCAAGGTTATACAAACCCCACTCTCATGTTCATATTATAAAAAACATTGTGAAATACTAGTTATAGATAACATTTACTATTATTGTGTTTTAATAAGCTTGGAGGGTATATGATGAAAAAGATCTTAGCAAAAATTTTAGGGTTAATTACAAGTTTCAAAATTTGCAAATGAGGCTCCACAATCTATGGAAGTTTAAAGTAGAAAATCAACATGCAATTTGCACTTCGTTAAAATACAAGTTGCAAACAAAACATAAAACTCCATGGAGGTATGAAGTGAAAATGCAATGTACAAATTGAATTTAGAACTCCCACACCTACACAACAAAGTCAATGAGCAAAATTTACAAATTGAAAGAGTGCCATGATGCAAATAGAGGTTTGAATGATTGTCTAAAGCCACATCATAAATGGCTTACCCACATAGATGAAAGGAAAGGAAATAAAACCAAATTTTAAAACCATTATGTACCCACATGGAAGTCACAAGAGGCCATGTATATATCAAAATCCATGTCATGAAGACTTGTCAAGTGGATAGACAATAATTAAACAAATTTTAAATTGGTAATGCATGGGCCTGGGCAAAATGAAATGGTAGAAATTTAAGGCCAAAAAGTAAGTTTGACTAGAGTTTAACTTGAAAATGACACCAAAAATTCCATGACAAAATTTGTGGTGGAAAATGGACTTATAAAATGAATTTGTAAAATATACAAGTTGTAATTTGTTGGTTGACCTCCAAATCCCACAAAAAGGAAAATGTGAGACCATGTGGAGGCAAATGGGTCGACAAAAAAGAATGGGAGATAAGATGAAACTTATAAAGTTGATAACTTGAAAAATGCAAGAAGACTTCCAAATCCCATGGAGAGAATAGGAATATAGAAGGAATACATGGTGGAGAAGACATTTAGAAAATACATATTACAAAGTGTATATAGGTTTTGTAGGCCCACGAATCTCAAAAGAGGGCTCAATATACAAGGTAAAAGTCCATGTACTCTCTACAAATTTTGGTGGCAACTTAAGGGAAGATAAAATGCTATATCTAACCTCAATTCTAATGCCTTGTGGATAAAATCAATTGCATGGAAGGGGCTAGAATAGTTGAAGCGTTGTGTGGACTCATGTCATTCACGGTCATTATGCATATGTAGGTTACATATCCTAACATATTTTTTGGTGATATCAATATTTCAATTGTTTTGATAGGTCATTCCTTAGGCCAAAATAAATTAGAACAAATATTGAAACAAGAAATGCATTGGAAGGATCAATGCCATGTGAATCTGGGATTTCTATTGATTGAAGGACTTGATGCTACATTATTGGTTAGAATTATGTGTGAATCACGAAGATTGGGTGAACTTGAAGTTTTACCCATGAGAATTGTGTTCAATGCTCAAAATTTTGAGGTAAATGTTGTAGAAAAGTCATTTATTATAGCATGACAAGCTGTAAATAATGTTGCCTTAGAACTTTTAGTTGTAGGCACAAAGTCTAGCTTATTTTTGGAAAATATCATCCATCAGTTGTTTAACCCTAATGTAATGATTTTTGACATGTTCATCTCATCTGGGTATTGGTATATGTTTGTTGACATTGCATAGGGGAAATGTGAAGTCTCTTTTTCTATACATTGTAACAACATATGGGTAATTTTAACTATTTGAAATGAAATTGTTCTCTTTACATCTACATGCTTGAATTCATAGGAAAGAATTGGACAAGATGTTCCTCCAAAAAGTTAAGATGTAGGATTCATTAATCCATGGATATATAAGGATTCAATTCAATCAGATACGGAAAGGTTAGATGATAAAGCTTCTGGAACTCTTCACTTGAAAATAAGAAACTCTTAATATATCTTTAAAGGATTCCACATTTTAGTTTTGAGAATGATGTTGTTTATTCTAAAAACATCAGAAATTTATATCAAGTTAATTCTCTTTAAGGTTGGATGTTATGGAAAATAATTATGTTGGGTGTGAAAGGCAATTCCACATATCTCTACTTTTTTCTCTCTCTCTCTCTAGAATATTTGATGAGCTGATTATTACTGACCAAGATTGGGATAGTTCAGATAAATTTCTCGTAAAAAGATAAATTTTATAATGAAGGTATTCATGAATATCTTAATAAATTCATAGAGAGGGTGAATTGGTAGGTGGAGATTCAAATAATGGTTATAGAGAAAGATCTAGCTTTTGGAAAGAACTTTTTTAGAAGGTACTTTGCTAAACCATGGTTGAATGGTTGACCAAGTGGAGTTCCCAAGTGGGAAAACAACATGAAAAAAAACAAGTCTTCAAAATGCAAGTTATAATATCCAATCAACTCTCCCAATCCCACTAGTCAAAGCAAGTGGAAGAAAGGTTAACTCAAAACGAGCTCTAGGGAGATTTTGAGGAGGAACACAATTTTGCAATTTTGTAAATGTGCAAGTTATAAATTGTACTTGGATCTCCCAAACCTACTAGTCAATTTTGGTCAAGAATGAAGCCCCAGTTCAAAGCATAAATTTCAAGTACAATTGAAATTTTGAATTTTACAAATAATAAATTATGCTTGAAGTTCCCAGATATACTAGGGGAACTTTTTAGAGGGACTGCAACTGCAAATTGTAAGTTATCAATTTACAAGTTGTAAATGTGTTATTGAGCTTTGAATTCCCACCATATAAAGGGAGTGGAAAATTACGAGTTAGAGCCAAAGCTCCCCAAAAGGCTAAAAGGTGAAAAATAATGCATTTAAGCATTATAAAAGTTGGTAAAATGGAAAAAAATAAATATGGAAAAAAGAACATTGAAATGAAATAAAAAAAAGGTAAAAATGAGTTAAGTCTTGTATTTTTTCATGTTTTGATTGTTTGAACACCTCCGTGGGAGAAATATTGTAGTTTTTAAGGTCAAGGTGGGCCATTCCAAAGAAGATCATTCAAATTTCCATGGATTTGGAATGTTCTAATGCCATCATTATAAGGTGAGGGTTGTTATTTGGTGTGCATAAGAGGAAGGGAAATTATCTAAGAAGTTTCTGATTGGGAAAATGAGTGGTTAAAGACATGTCCATGAAATTATAAAAGAAGATAAATGGTTTGTTTGGTTCCAAAATGAATATTCTCCTTCAAGATCGAATGATATGTATTTCTATCCAAGCATATCAAGGGTTAGCTCCAAATCTTCATTATTACATGTAGAGGTAGTTATAAGAATCATTTTCCTTGCAAAGGCATAAAGATTCTAGGCATGGGAAGGAGCATATTACATCTAGAAGCATCTTAATAGAAATTTGAAAGCCGATTGAAATTTTGAAATATTTAAAATTACAACACATATTCATAGAATACAGAAGGGTGAGAAATTGTGTAAAAAGAGGGCTTGTCCTCTTTTCTAAGGTTCTTGTTGGTTTTTTGGTTTTCCTAGGTCGAAGATCTTCTAAATTTTTGGATCCATTTCTATGTGTGCATTTTGTCTCTCTTGCTAAGGTGGTTTTAGTTGTAAATCCATTAGCAAGATATGAGAGAATTGTAATATGTCTCCTCTATTTCAAGATCAAACTCACCATGCTTGTCCCCATCTTAGCATTGTGAAACAAAGATGTATGTAAGATTTTATTTCAAGATAATGGAAAATGATTTTGGTTTTTACTCTTTCCAATTATTGAAGTGAAATGAAATGTTTTACATTCTTTGTTTATTAGATATATGGTTCAATGTTTATGAATGGTTGTCTCTTCGGCATAGATCTAGGTTATAAACCCCTTTCTACATTGTGATTTGGAAACATGTTGATAACCTCTTAAGGGCACCTAGGTTTATGGATTTAATAGGGAAAAATATTTGAAATTATAATTGCAGTGTATACTTTAGGGTTTTAGGAATAATTTGGATATTTGCATTATATTGGAGCCAGTGGATGCAAGTCACTCGTGATAGTTTCCATCACTTGTATCTCAATATTCTAAACCTTTACAAATGAATGATGTCATGTATGGTGAAATATTTCCTATTTTTTGAAAACCACTAGCACAGCACTCTTTTTTATAACTACCAAACTCATCCTACCCTCTTATACCTTATAAATAATACATCTATTGCATATTTTAACTATTATTTACCTACAAATGAATATATGTTTCATACTTAAAATGCATCTATGTTTTGTGCTTTCAATCTCAGCATTACAATATTCCATTTGACCCCTTGTTGTTAAAAATTTATTTAAAATGAAGGTTGAAATCGCACCCACTTCTGTATTTAGTAGCTTATGTCTACCCTAGTGCCTTTTTTCATTCCATGTGATAACCCTTCCCAAATGGAGTGTGTAAGTTTAGTTGTGCCCTAGTTAGATATACATTTTAAGCCAAAAATTCCCATGGAGATTAAATTTTAGTATCCCTCCATGTGATCAAGCTACCCCTTAGGTCCTCTCACCCATGTTCAAGAAGAGATAGAAGTAATAGGGAGCTAACCCTGCCCTTTATCTATGCCTTTAGTCATTATTTATGTTCGACCCATATTGGTACTAAACCCTTCCCTAATTATAATGACATATCAATAGGTTTTTTATCCATGTTTGCCATTTTCCCAAAGTGTGCAAGGTTGAGCAAAAGAGGTGCACAACTAGAAACCAAAAACAAGGTTGGTTAGTATATCAGATAGATGTTAAGAATGCTTTCTTTCATAGAGACTTGCATGAGTAAATCTATATGGATCAACCTGATGGGTTTGTTCATCATTCTTTTCTTTTTTTGTCAAATTATGAGGTCTCTTTATGATCTCAAATAGACCCCTCAAGATTGGTATGAGAAGATGGATTCATTTCTTCTCTCAATTAGCTTTGTTCACTACCATTTCAATCCCATAGTGTATATTCAATGTATTTGGGAGGACTATTATTTTGGTCTTGTACCTCGATGATCTAATTCTCATAAGAATTTCTTCATCTCAGATTTAGACTATTCAACAGGCACTTTTAACATAGTTTGACATGATAGATATTAGCCTTCTGCATTTCTTCCTTGGTTTATAGATTTCACAATTAGATATAAGGATCTATTAAAATTAGAAGAAGTACACCCTTGATCCTCTTTAGCATTTTGGCATGGATAATTTCAATTCAGGTACTTTTCCTTTCCAGGCTAGAGTGACTCTCACTACCTCTTTTACTACTCCAATTTGTGATCATACATTGTATAGGTAGATGGTTAGAAGTCTTATGTATTTGACCCATACTCACCTTGACATTTCATTCATAGTTGGGCTTGTATCTAGGTTTGCATATGACCCTCATGACAGTCATTGGTAAGTTGCTAAGAGGATATTATGATATCTACAAGGCACTACTCATTTTGTATTATATTAAACTAGGGGTTTTACTCATTTGGTTAGATACAATGATTTAGATTGGTTAGGTTCTCTTGATGACGTGAATTCCACTTCTAGATACATATTTTGTCTTGGTTTTTAACTTATTGCTTGGTTGTGCAAGAAGCAGTAGGATATTACACTTTCATCTATAGAGGATGAGTATACAGTAGAAGTTGTAATGAGTCAGTAAGTTTTTTGGCTTTGTTAAATGTTGATAGAGTCTAGATTCATGCAAGATTCACCCATTGTAATTTGGTGTGACAACTAGAGTACAATTCATATATCTTGCAACCCATTTGAGAATCAATGGACCAAACACATTGAGGTCTATATGCACTTCATTTATCAACACATTTAGGATGAAATTATTACCTTGGAGTACATTTTGACTTATCAACATATTTCAAACATCTTCAAGAATCCTTTTGAATCACCTCATTTCCTTGAGTTTCATGGCATGCTTGGGGTTTCAAAAGTTATCCTTTGGGGGTATTCATGAGAACATATTCCATATTCATTTCATACATACATATTGTACATGAGTACCTTATCAATCCTAGTTTTTGGGACTCATACTATGGATATACCACCATTTCATTTTTATATTTTATTAGACACTATCTTCAATTGAGGTGTGGGGGGTGTTAAAGTATGTATTTCATGTGTATTTTTTACATTTTTTAGTGTCTTAGCTATCTATTTTATCTTCTAGTGAGTTTGTCCTATGTGAGGATTTATCCCACATTGGCCATGTAGGCTATTTTAGTATTTCATATTGCTTATATAAGAAAGTGCTTGCCTATTGTACTAGCATACTTCATTATGCTTCACTTCTAAATAATATATGATCTACCTTGTTTTTTCATATCATATTTGTATCTTCTTTTGTGATATTTTTTTTACCAACACTTTGAATTATTAGGTTGGATTGCCTTTACCATTCCTAACAAAGTTTTATTCTATTTTTAGATTTGCATTTTTTTATTTTTTCTACATGTTCAGTTTCAAGCCCAAATTTTAATGGCCTCTTTCAAATATCTAATATGATGCTCCCACCTCACTCTTAAGAGATTTTGGTTGATCATAAAATTTTAAACATAGTGGGGTACTTAGGGTTAAAGTTATGTTTCATGAAAATACCCTAAGTTATAAACTATATTTTAGGAGCTTTAGAACTTATAGATATATGTCACTACTAACAAAGGAGAATCATTTTTATTGGTGAAATTAGGGAATTTAACCTAATACCCAGGACTCAAACTATGTTATATATGAACTTTAGCTATCACATACCTCATGTTATATTGGAAGTGCCAAGGATTATTTTTGTTTTTGTTTATTTTAAATAGGAATCAAACATCTATTTGATTTTATAAAGTACTAATAAGTGGTTATTCCCAGGAAGTTACTTTGTATAAACCATAGAAGCATGATAGTGCAGCTACAGGTATGGTGAAACTCTTTATAATCAATTCCCTTTGGGTTGTCCAATATTACTTCCTAACATTTATATATTAGACAACCTACAAATATGACATTCCAAACCTAGTAATTTTAAGATAATCTTTGTTACTTTTTCAAACATGCATACATCTTCAATATCATATTTTAATTTTAAATCATAGTAATATGTGATCATGTCAACTAGAAAATTATCCTATCTATCTTAGTCTATAAAATGACGCTCGAATTGAGGATATCATCACTTAATTTAAGTTCTTGATACTTATTATTGTTTAGATAATTTTAACCAAGAATAATAACCAACTTGTTATGAAAATTTTCTCAAAATTGGGGCATTCCTACTTAGTATTATTAAATCAATACAGACATAAATATTCTTTGGGTATTGCATATGTGGCACTATATTTTGATAATATTTACGAGAAACTTCAGAGAAAAGGAAAATCTGATTTTCATTGGTGACATTCAACCTATAGATACTAAAAAACATGAACTAATTGTTAATGAGACTAATATGATGTCACAACCTAACTCTAACAAAGGCAAGGACCATACCAAAATAAAATGGAAGGAAAATTATTAATCATAAGGGAAATAAATGAACTCACAATAACACTTCACACCTATAAATACAAAGACAAAGGCAAATGGAATTAAAATGTTGACAAAGAATGTTGTAGGTTTTTTGAGTAAGTTAGGCCATGCTAAACATCATTGTTTAAAAAAATGGAATATTTAAAAGTAGAGAAAAAAAATATGGAGTTCCCTTCCTCCGAGATAGGAGTAACACTTTTTGAAACAAAAAACAACTCACATTTGTTTAAAAGGATTTTGGATTTAGGAGCCTCTCACAATATGGTCCATAAGATATCACTATTTCACACCCTTGAAAAAAACCACACTATTGAATATTTTATGGAATACTCTAGGCCTCTAATTTTTTAGGGTGAAGGGTTTGTTGATATGGATAATTACATATTAAAAAAAACCACATTCCATATTTTTTTACGAGCATCCTTTCAATCTACTAAATCACATTTTTAGGTAAAGGAAAAACTAATGAGTTTACACCTACGAATGTTATAATTATAAATTTAAAATAACAATCAACTATTGTAGCCACTAGTAATATTGAACATCATGCTTTTTTGTAAAAAAATGACAAGTTTGTGTTCACTCAACATTCACTTATCATGATTGCATATGCAAATTTGACTTGATTAAAATTTAGCATGAGAATTTTTTGTCACCTAAAAAATATTTGATTGTAGGACCTTAGTAAGCATAAAATGGTTATTGGGTTGCAAAAATTTTATTACAAAGATAGATTTTATTCATGTTGAGAACTTGAAAAATAACATGTGAGTCTTTTTCTCGAAGGAAAATATTGGAGGTCTAGTGATAGATTACAATTGGTTAATAACTCATGTTATTCCCTCAAGTTTATTTTTAGAAAAAATAAATATGTGCTTACAATCATTGATGATTTTTTTGCAAAACATGGGTTTACTATGTAAAAAAATAAAATTTAATTATTTTAGCACTTCAAAATTTTCAATCCCTTATTGAAACCCGTTAGAAATAAAAATAAAGTGTCTAAAAATAGAAAATGGATGATATGTTTTCAACAATTAGATGACCAAATTTTATGAATAGGATGACATTCAGATTTAGCATATTGTGTCCTACACCCATCAATAGAATGTTTTAGATAAATTTAAAAATTTCACATTTAGGTAAATGTATAATTTCATGGTGCATTCTAGTGGCTTTTTTTAGTTTTGGGTAGAATCAATCAAGTGCAAGAAAAAAAAATCTCACTCCCCACTGAGTGGTGCAAGACAGGACTCTTGATTAAAAATGGTATTATGTCAATCTCAATGTTTTTGAACTAAAGATCTTGGGATGTAATATGTGGGTGCATATCTGAGATGACATACACAAAGAAATGGTAAATAATGTCCCTCCTTGTAGTATATTAGCTATTATGAATATATGAATTCATTTCGTTTTCTTTTTCTAATCACCACCAAAATTATTTACTATAAATATGTGTTGTTTGATGAACAATTCTAAGATTATGATTCAACATTTTATCCTCCTCCTTCATTATATTATCTATATCTAGACAAAATTGTGATTTTTATTATGAAGAACAAGTCAGCTCAGATGATTTCCATTCTAAGAGTCACTATAGTTTGGATGATGAACTACAAGTAGAAAAATAACTCCTACACTACTAGTAGAACATATAATTCCACCACAGATGCTACAAGATTTTAAAAATAAACCTACATAAATAGCATAGCCTTAAACATTATAGTTTTAAAGATTAAAAATATGTTAGTGCATGGATAGGGGATCCTAACTATCCACATAGGACTAGATCAAAATATCAATCTAGTTTTTGCACACATGACACAATTTACAGAGAGTCAAGATTTAAAGACTTACCATTAGCTTATAAACATCCTAAATGAAAGGAAACTATGGTAGAAGAAATTATTTCTCTCAAAAATAATAAAATGGGACTTGTTTTTGCTTCCAAATGTAAAAATATAGTGAGGTTCAAGTGGGTGTACTTATATATTAAGTATGTAATAGATGGGTCCATTCACAGATACAAAGATAGGCTTGTAAAATAATGTTTTTCATAGGTTGGAGTGTTAGTTACCATGAAATTTTTTATTTAGTTTCCAATGTGAATTCTTTCATGATAGTACTCTCCTTGAATGCAACACAATGATGATAAGTCCATAAAATGTGTGTTAAAAGGTACTTTTTGCATGGAGATTTACTATAATAAGTAGACATGGCCCAATCTCAAGGGGGTTTTGTTATCAATAAATCTAGCTATGTGTGTAGACTTAAAAATTATTTGTATGGATTGAAACAAGATCCTTGAGTTTGGTACCAAAATATCATCATGTTATTAATCAATTCTAGTTTAAATTGAATCCCTCCAACCCCACATTTAACAGAAGGAAAGAAGATTGGAAACTCCTAATTTGTGTCCTCTATGTCAATGAATTAATCATTAAAATAAGTTATAACAAGAATATTCATAATTTTAAAGGCCAATTAATTAATTACTTTGAGACAAATGACTTTGGATTGTTACAATTTTTATTTTGTATTTGGATTTCATAGTATGATAATGGAGTTTTCTTCAATAAATATAGGTATGCTCAAGACATACTCTATTTATTCAATATAGAATAATTAAACTCCACCCCATATCCTTTTTAATATAGAGTCAAACTTTATACCAAGTATTATTCTCTTTTTGGTTATAGTACACTTTAGTATCCCCTTGGAAAAATTAAAAAAATATGAAAATAAACTCAAGCTTTGATACCACTGAAATATCCCCAAATGGGAATATTTATATATTCTAAAAAAACTTACAAAATGAACTTGAGATCTGATACCACTATAATATCCCCAAATGGCATGTTTGCTAAAAACACTCACAATATAAAAGTAAAAACTCAGCATAACTAAAAAAATATAGATTATATTAAAATATACTAAATTACAACATTCAACTTACAAAAGATGATCACAATGTGATCACAACTTTAAAGCATAATCACAATCTCTGCATGAGATTGTCCTACTAAACCAAAGGGGTTTTGTACTATGATTCAAAAGATCAATGGGGTTTCATCCAATGATATAAATCTCTAATGGGTTTTTATCCAAGGAAGATTATATAATGAACACAAAGTTCAAACCTTACACAAAGGGGGTTTCATAATTTATCCAAGCATGAGCTTACAAAAGGAAAGCATGCTAATATGTAGCCTTTAAAAATTAGATAGAGAGAAATGGAAACTAAATGGGAAAGCAAAAAATGCACCCTCCCTCATGTAGGATCACTATTGATCAATAAGATAAATTTTGTCACTTGTGCAAAGGTCCATAAAGTATAGAATCTACTTTAGACAAGACCCACCACCTCCATTTGACCTTCTTGTCTTTATCTTACACCTATCAACTAAGGTCAAAAACACCTTTAGAATCAAGATAAAACACATAAATCATGGTTCCTCCATATAATTTAAACCCATACCTACCCATGTGAAGATAAGCACATGGATATCTCGTTTGTCCTTATGCACACAATAGTTAGTAGATTCTTAAACACCTTTTGAATCCACTAATACCTCTTCACATGCAGTCTCATTAAAATTGTGCCCTAATTTATCTCATATCAAATTTAGTACATGTGATATCCCTCGTAGACCATGCCACATCATCTATAGCCACCTCATCTTCTACATCATCAATTGCATCACCTACCACATCACCATGAATAGTGATAGTGAGTAGTGACTTGACCATAATTATTCCCTTTATATTACCCAACTTAGCCTATGAGAATAAAATAGGCTAATTATCTTTTACAATTTTGTCATAATGAAAATGGGACATTATAGTCCTCCCTTCTCAAACATTGCTTGTCCTCAAATAATACTTATTCAGGTCTTGATTTCAAATACTAAGATCCCAAATCAGCTGTGGGAATTTGTAATTCCCAATCCTTGAACCTGATGGTGATATAGTTTCCCCAAAAAAATTTCATTATGCTACTTTGATATAATAAAAAATTAGGAGACATGCAATAGGTGATGCTATAGTAAACACTTTCTCCATAGCAATTGCAACAACTGCTTCCACACCACCTACTTGGGTTGTACATACAACCTCACCATCTAGATATAGGATCTCTTTCCACTTGGTGATCTCAAGAATCTCACTCTCCATACCTATGGCATCACATATTTGAGTTGATCTCAAATTTTGTCAATCTAATTTATCCATATCCATGCTACAAGCTTGCCCCATACTAATATTTAGCTTCTCAAAGCCTATATCTTTAGTTTGTCTACTCTCTAGGATAATAGGTTGTTATTCTTGGGATAAATATTCTTCCACACACAACTGCAAATGAACATATTCTTTCCCTTTTAACTCTTCAACATGAATGGGGGGTTCCTTTTTCTCTTGCTCCGTGATATCTTGTGGCTCTGAATTTGGATATTCTTCATGCTTCTTGATTTATTCCTTAGCCTCCTCTTGAATGGTGGACTCTTTCAAGGTGAGGTGCGATTTTGAGCTACCAAAAACAACAATTTCATCCTTAAGTAGTTCCAAGGATGGTACTTACTCTGCCAAAAAATCCACTTTTAAGAATCATTTTTGGAGCTATCTTATTTATGGTTTGATCTGCACATTGTACAAACACATTATGGGAAACAAAATTTCCCTCAACATTATGTTCAAAATAACATGTGTTATAGGTCACTAATTCATATTATTTTTCCACATGTATGACTAGGCTCCCAAGACCCCTTTCATGAGAATCATAGCTTTTTACTTTTGATCTTGTTCCTTGCCTTTGTATCCACATTTGTTTCCTTGGGAAAATACTTATGAAAATATTTATTAAAAGGGAAAGATTTACTTTGAACTTTATTTTTAGATGTTAAAAATTCCATATCCTCTGTATGAAACTTGGCAATCAATATTTACCTAAAGTCTACAGAAGATATGATACTACCATGTCCTAAGGTCATCAAACCACAATACCACTCGGTACCACCACTTATGAGATTCCCCATCTAAATGAAGTGTAGTATACTCAATGGATTCTATTTCTAACATGGGGTTAAGCTAAAAGTATTTATCTAATTTTTTCACCCAAAAATGTGCACTCTACTTATTAGAACCATCAAAATAAGGAATAGACAACTTGAACTCATTCCTCTGTAATTCATTGTTCTATGGTCTTCCATCTCTATGGGTCTATACCTTTACTTGAATTTTAAATAGTTGTGGAATAAAATTTTAGTCTAGAAATATGCCTCTGATGATCTCCAATATCTCATTGCTTGAGATTAAAATTGTTGATCAGTGGGTTCATTATTCCTTTCTAGAGGGTTATTATTTGAAATTAAAGTAGGTATGGTAGGTATAGATTTGACATAACCACCAAAATCCCATGAAGGAGAAACTCTATTCTAGACTGTATTAGATCCTTTACACATCATTTGTGAAAAAAATTGAGTAAGTTGTTATTGTGTTTGATCCATCTTCTTCATCAAATTATCTATATTATATGGCCCTCTTATTTTATCTCCCATTTCAAAAAAGTCCTTATTCTACCTGTAATAGATAAATCTACACATGCAATGGTTGATAATTGACATGATTTACTAAAATCATCAACATGATATTAAACACCATAGGCTGGTAGGATACGTTGTGCTCTGATACCATTTTATTATCCCCCTTGGTAAAATTACAAAAATCTGAAAATAAACTCAAACTCTAATACAACTCTCCAATATCATAAAACATTGAAACAACATCAACACAAGCTCAATTGCCCTTCTTGGGTTACTTGCAAAGCATACACAAACACATAGTAAAATTTGAACCTTCATAACTTTGAATTTCCAGATTTCATAGCTTTAAATATATATTTATAGATTCACCTTGGAGTCCTTTAAAAAACTTCTTTTTACACCATGAGAAAATTCTACTTAGATCAAAATTTATGGCCCAAAAACCAAACGTTGGTCTTTCCTTTATTAAAGTCAAATATTTAAACTCAAACGGTCACAGTTAAACCTCGGTCACTTTGTTCACATTTTGTGTCCTTACATATTTAAATTAAATGCACACCATATATATTATTTGAAATTTAATAGCTAGTGCACCAATTCCCAAATTTTAAACTTTATATAGTTGACCTTACCTCATGCAATCTTGTAATACTGACTCAACATGCACTGTCAATCTCTGTGAATCAGCTAGGTCTTTATCATGCAATACACACCATTTGATCAATCTATATGAACACACACTAACCATTATATCAATATCCTTTACTTTTCTCAATGTTAAACCTTGAACACTTTTGCTCATCTCGTTGCTTCATGACATCTTGGAATGAACATGCTCCATTGATCCTTTTGTAAGGACCTCAATCTTTACTTAGTTTAAGCATCAAAAAATTTAATCCATTTAACTTACTACACACTATATATATAGATGTATGAAAACCCATGAACCATTGGATCTGTTTATAGTCATGATCTTTAACATCATGCAAAAAATGACTAAGTATGGGAACCATTGCTTATATGCCTGGAATACCAACTTTGGACCTCAATAAATTTTGTTGCGCTTAGACACAAGATCTAAAATTTGGACCATATGATCTCCTCACATAGTATAATCCAACCATGTATCAAACTACTCCTAAAACCTCTACATGTGTGGGATATAATTCCATTAATTTTCTCACTCATATTTTTTTGCCATAGAGTCAACTATGCCAAGAACTATCTGGAAGGCCAACTTTACACTTGCATATCTTTTGATGTGCTTCATTGCATGATCTTAAATTTAGCACAAAATTGAATAAACCCATTTGATCATTTTATCTTTTCACCTTCATGTGTGTGACACATAACAACATCAAAATGCCTACTAAGATTTTCTTGCCACTTTTGAAATTTGGCTAAGTATGAGAAAACACTATCAAACTGCCTAAGAGCCCTACTTTGCACTTGCATATCTTATGTTGTGCTTAGTCATGACCTAGAATTTAGTGCATGTAAACTACTCACAAATTTGGTCATAACCATATGACCAACTCCCTCTGACTCATCCACATGTGACAATGGTGATATCAACAAACTACCTATATAGATTTTTTCCACTAGACCCAAAATGTCTAGATGAAAACAATGATCAACCAGATGAAATCCACTCATCCACACAAACACTAAAATCATTAATAAATTTTTATAAGGCCCCTTTCACATCTTTAAATTAATAGACTCATCCCTAATCATCTCTAAATAGTTAAAATTTAAAGATGAACCAAGACACTTCAAGCAAACTAGGACAAGCACATTGCACACTTTGTCATTATCACTTAGAATATCAAGGAACTTCATCCACTCACCTAGAAAACTTCATGAAATCACTATGACATCATTGAAAACTCTCAAATAATCTCTCTCTTTGTCATTGATGCTAACACCCATCATAAAATAATATACAACTCACCTTCCTTATCTCTTTTCAAGCACTCTCATAACATGAACTTTCTCCCCCTTTGACACAATGATAAAGTGAGCACAATATAATCCCAAGGACCTAAAAACACTATAAATATAATAAGACCATATTATAAATAAAAAACTCCCCCTTACTTTGAGGCTACCTCTTCTTGCCTTGACAACTTCCTCTTTCTCTATGCCAACACTCTCTTCAACCAAGCACTGCAACGAATGAAGATATAACACAAAAAATACTAAAATATTTATGTAACTCACCAAGAAACATCTAAGGGGGATTACACCTAAGATTTTTGAGCCATTTCACCTTTTGATCATCTTTAGATCTTCATTCACCATAAAGAATCACCACATAGGCTTACTAACCTTCTCTCTCAAGCTACCACAAGGACCACCAATAAAACTTCATTCCACTCACCAAACAAGAAACATGATTTAAACCAACCTAATAACTCTCCTTTAAGTACTCATACCTTTTTATTTTGGAGAAACTAAACACAAATCACTCTTATTTTCAATAGGCTTATCTAGATTCCTTATATCCCTACTTGGAACTTACAGAGCCCACAAATTATAGTAAATACACCTTCAATCCTTCAAAATTAATATCTGGATCAATTTCATATACCACCTCAAGGACACCAATTTCTAAAAATTAGATCATCCTCTGCAATATTCTTCCTTCATAAACCTACTAGCTAATTAGGCCTCTATCTTGACAAAAACTTAAATAACTTGAAATCCACAAACCTTTAGATCTATGTGAAGCTTGATTTGATAACCCATTTATCCCATTAAATATATTAATAATCCTTATATCTCAACTCATAAGGCAAACCAATTTTCTAACATAGCTAAAAACCCTAGAATCTCAAAACAAACATAGTCAACAAACCTCCTTCTGTTCAACATTCACCTCTGAAGCCTTTTAAAAGTACACCAAGAGATAACCATTACACACTTCTAGACCAATATTTTGAGATTCCACATATTTTGGAACCCATACATCCTATAATCCATTTTAGGACCTGTAAACTCTTAAGCACAAATTGGGAAACATGAGAGCAAACAAAAATTCTCCAATTGCATAAACAAGATTATAAAGACATAAAAACTACCTAAAAAAAACATCACAAATAAGTGTATACGCCTTTCTAATCATCAAAATCTTCTTAAAATTACATCAATCTCATTAGGCCACCTAGAAACACTCATTCTAACCTTGTATTATAGATCCTTCAAAAATATTTGGAATAAGCTCATGATCTTATTGCTCCCCCTTAACCAAATACCTTCTTTGATTGACATTATGATATTGAAAACATAAACTTGCTTTTCCATAATAAAGATGTCTCTTAATAAGCATAGGCAAAGACACCCTACTTCACAATGTCCTAGAAAAATGTGAAACCAAAAGTTGCCCACAACTCCTCATATTCCTTCTCTTTTTTGGTCATCTGATAATTGTAGTTCTTCTTCTTCCTCTTAGGCTTAAGAGAAGCAACATGCTCAACCACTATAACATTCTCCTTTTATTCTAGGATTGAATTGATAATACATGAAGACAACATAAATTCATGACATACCTTTTCATCTGAAGAATCCACCTTGTAATGAGAAACCTCATCACTAAGTATTGATAGTTAATTTTCTTTGCATGATACATGTTTAAAAATGGTAGGATTTTCACTTGGATCAATACACATTTCATAACTAGCATCAACTAGTACATTGGTCTTCTCCTTAAGCGTGGTCTCTTCATTCTCAATATGAGAAGACGATAAGATATCTTGACACTCTTCACCTTTTGTAGCATTCTCCACCATAGAAAATAAATTATTTGAACCTACAGACTAATCATAACTTACACTCATCATCTTTGGCTTCCATGAGTTAACTTGCCTTCTACCTTCCATTCTAGGAGCCTAATTAAACCTATTTTGACTTAATGTCCATTTTTTTTAGAACCTAGCAATGTGACCAATCTTCTCATAGTTTTAACAAACAATACTCCTTGATGGAAACTCAATTTATCTTACACTGTTTGGAAAAAAACTATCAATGTATCCAATTTCATGACAACTGAAATAAACTACTCTTTTTGAAGAAGACTTGCCTTGCCTTACCATACTTGGACAATGCTTAGTAAAGTGTCCCTCATCAAGATAGTTGAAGTACTTAACATAGTTCACATCTTTTGAATGATGACCTCCATCATAGTTACATGAAAAATCATTTCTAATATGTCCCTTTCATTCTCTACCTTTATGCCCAAACTGATTACATGTGTAGCGGTAATTATTAAAACTTGCATACCTCACACCATTTGGTTATCTGATCTAATTTATCTTTAGTCTGCTAGCACCTTCATTCCTTATCTAATTATTTCTCTTCAACGTATGATTTTCCTTGTTCACATTAGTCTTCATCTTATCTTGAGTTTCATTCTCTGGTTGTTCTTTGTATCTAAGACCATTTCAATCACTTACATGCTTTTGATTATTCAAAATATTGTCTAGATCACTTAAACTCTTTTCAAATATTACAAATGACTTAACCTTACTAGATGTCTTCTCTAACTCAGATTTTAATGACTCATTTTCAATTACATACTTTAAACATTCATCTTTTTTATCTTTTAGGCTTGTAGATAGGATTTCCAATTGACAACTGAGATGTTTGACCATATATTCATGCTCCTTAACATCTTCATTCATTATTGATTCAAACACACTAAATTTATCCTCATAGTCTTTGAGTTGAGATTTCATCTAATTGTTAATCTTCTTCTTAATCTTCAGTTCTTCAAGAGCATTTATCAATGTAGTCTCATAGTCCACCTCATCTTCATCATTATTTGAATCCTTCCAAGTAGACTCCTTTTGATGTGATAAATTACCTTCCTCAGCTATGAAGAGGGATTCATCTTCAACAAGACCATCATATTCATATGATCATACTCTGATTCACTGAATTCACTCTCATTTGATGGTTTGCAATCTTCTTTGGTGTAGAGACTTTTCTTGTCCTTGAAGTACTTCTTGTTGTCAGACCTTATCAATCCTTTTTTACTTTTATCAGTCCTGAATGATCTCTTTCCATCATCATGACCTTGATCATGATCTTCATTATCATTATTCTTATACTTATGAGAGCACTTATTAGCAAAGTATCCTACCTCTCCACAATTGAAGCATTTGAGGGGTAGTTTACCCTTATACTTGCTTGAATGTATTTTCAATTTCCTTGAAATCAAAGCCATTCGTTCATCCTCATATATATCAAAAATTTCATCCTCATTGGTTTTCTTACCTTGGAACCTTTTTTGTCTCCTTTTCATCCTTAAAAGCTTCTTCCTTCTTTGGTGGTATATCATCATTTACTCTCATCTCATAGGTAGTGAAGGTGCCATTCAATTGATCCATCTTCAACTAAGTAAGATCATGACTTTCTTATATATAAAATAATTTTGGATTAAACTTGAGGGCTAGAGACCTTAATACCTTTTTAAAAACATTAGCCTCTTCAATATTCTCTCCAAGACCTCTAGTAGTGTTCACAATCTCATCAACTCTCTCTAGAAAGGATGCCATAGAATCTTATTCCTTCATCATGAGACTTTCAAATTTATTTCTATGAGTCTGAAACTTAGCTAGCTTGACCTTTGAATCTCATTCATAAAGGATCTACTTTTTATCCCATATATATTTATAGGATTTACAATGGATTACCTTGGTGAAATCAGTCTCTATAAGACCATTAGTAATGGCATTCATTGCCTTAGAATTATTCTCAAATAGCTTCTTATATGCAACACTATATGGAGGAGTAGTAGGAACAACATAACAATCCACAATAGATTTTCATACATAAAATCCTAGGAATGTAATGTATGTCCTCATCCTTTCACTCCAAAATTCATAATTGGATCTATTGAACATCGATTCTTACTTAGTAGAGGAACCTCCTTGCAATTGATGACTATGCATTTGTACCTTAGATCACTTTCAAGATGTCAAGCTTTTACCAAAGGAATTATTTTGATACTAATTTTTATAGGTACAATCAATGAGAGGGGGGATGAATCAGTGAGCCTAGACATTTCAATTTGTATCAGATTTCATTCATTTAGCAATAATAACAAGAGAGTTCATTCATTCAATGCATACATAAAATCAAACACACAACACATAGTTCCTATGGGAAATCCTCGTGGTGAATTAAACCCAATCTCAAGCCTATGCCACATGGATTACTTTTCCTATAAGAGATTACAAACATGAGACTGGTCAAGTTATTTAGACTAGAAACCTTGATCAAATCTTGTTGACCAAAGGGCTTTAGTGAAACACCTATTTCACAAAGAACTACTACCCATAAGGAAGATCAAGTCCTTTATACCTTATTTTGAAATGAACACCTCTACCTTAGAATTGATGTCTTAAACACTTGATGATTGATCTTTGATTATATAATACCTACACAAATTCCCTCTCTATCTCATGCAAGCCTCTCACATAGGCATACCACAATATCTCTCCCTCTTCACTTAAACTATCCTCATATGCACACTCATACTTATTCACATATATTAAAACTATAAAAGAACTATTTTAACATTATAAATATTACCTATAGGTTATACACATAGTCAACAAACTATTATACTTATTAACTCATCCAATAAACACACTTCCTATCCTCTTTGACAACAAGCCTTGTACAAGTCTTGTCAAGTCTAAAAACCATCATCTTTGGTTTCAATATTTATAGAGAAATCATGATTTATCAAGACCAAAAAATCTACTTGTTGGCCATAGTACATGTCTTCATACTTAATTCATCTAACATGGGTCACACTTAAGCACAACTCTCTTTCAAATAATCCTAAGTCACTTTTTAGGTCCTATAGAGACCCATTCACCTTTTTGATACTTATTCAAGAAAATTAAGAATATAGGACCACTTTAAAATACATTTTTCCACTTCTTATGTCCCCTTAGACATCCTCAAATGATCACAGTCAACTCTACTCACTTTTGCTTATGTTCAAACAACTCAAACACTGACCTAGTGCACAATAACATCATGAAAGAACACAGAATAAACTTATTAAGCATTGTTCATACTCAATATATATTGATCACAAATCCAAAATCCACAAAAATAATTTTTATGGATTCTAAAACAATATCCAATAGATAAGACATCATGAAACATCAAAACAACATCAACACAAGATCAATTACCCTTCTCGGGTTAGTTGTAGATCATACATGAACACATAGTCAACATTGAAAATTAATAAATTTAACTATTAAAAATTTTAGATCCTTAAATCTATATTTTTATATTCAAATTGGAGTCATTTAAAAATCTTATTTTTACACCATAAGCAAATTCTTCCTAGATCAAAAGTTATGGCCCAAAAAATAGACACTGGTCTTTCCTTTGTTAAATTCAAATATCTGGATTCAAATGGTCATAGTTAAACCTCAATCACTTTTATCACATCTCATGTCCTTGAATATTTATATTAAATGTGTATCATCAATATTTTTTGAAATTTAATGCATAGTGCACCAATTTCCAAATTTTCAACTTTAAATAGTTGACCTTATCTCTTGCAATCTTGCAATATTAACTCAATGCACATAGTCGATCTCTATGGATCAGCCAAGATTTTATCATGTAATGCACACAACTTGATCAATTTTTATGAAAAATTTATTACTTTTATATCCTTATCCTTTACCTTTTCTTAGTGTTAAACCTAAAACACTTGTCCTCGTCTTGCTACTTTGTGACACCTTGGAATGAACATGCTCTATTGATCTTTTTATAAGGAGCTCGATCTTTACTCAATATAAGCATAAAACACTTTAACCCATTTGAATTACATCACACTATAGAGATGATGTAAAAAATCCTATGAATTGTTGGATCTCCATCTAGTCCTGATCTTTAACATCATGAAAAACTGACTAAGTATGCAGACCATTACTTATCAGCATGGAAGGCCAACTTTGGACTTTAATAACTTTTGTTACGCTTAGATGCATGATCTAAAATTTAGACCATATGATATCCTCACATAGGATAATCCAACCATGTGTAAAACTACTCTTGAAACCTTTACTTGGACAAGATATAGTGCCATTAATCTACTAACTTAGATTTTTCTACCATAGAGCTAACTATGTCAATAACTATCTAGAAGGCCAACTTTACACATGCATCTCTTTTGATTTGCTTAATCACATGATCTAAAATTTAGTATAAATAAACTAGGCATAAAATTGAACAAATGCATATGATCATTTTCTCCTCTAACCTTCACACGTGTGAAGCATAACAACATAAAAATGCCTACTCAACTTTTATTATCACATTGTAAATTTGGAAAAGTATGGGAAAACACTGTCAAACTACTTGGGAACCCAACTTTGAAATTGCATATCTTATGTTTCACTTCATCACATGACCTAGAATTTAGTGCATATCAACTAGGCAAAAAATTTATCATAACCTTATGACCAACTTTGCCTGAATCATCCACATGTGGCAATGGTGATGTCAACAAACTGCCTACTAAGATTTTATACCACTAGACCCAAAATGTCTAGATGAAAACAATGATCAAACATATGAAATCCATTCATGCACACAAACACTCAAATCAATATTGAATTATGATAGGACCCCTTGCACATCCTTAAATTATCAAACTCATCCCTATTCATCTCTAAACAGTCAAACTTTGAAGAGAAATCAAGCCTACTTCAAACATACTAGGACAAACATATTGCACACTTTGTCATTGTAACTTAGACTATCAAGGCACTTCATCCACTCACCTGTAAACCTCCATGACATCACTATGACTTAATTAAAAACTTTCCAAAAAACACCTCATCACTTGAACCCCCATTAGAATTATGCCCCACTTTCTCTCACATCAACTTTAGCACATGTGAGATCCCCCATGGGCCATGCCACATCATTCATATCCACCTCATCTTCTGCATCATCTACCACATCACTATGAATAGTGATTTTGAATATTACTTATGAATAGTGACTTGACCATAATTATTCCCTTTATATTACCCAACTTAGCCTATAGGAATAAAACAAGCTAACGATCTTCTATAGTTGTGTCATAGGGAAAGTGGGGACATTACATACACTTTAAAATAAATTAGTGGGAAATATTAAACACTTGACACATACTCATCCTAATCTCTCTTTTGATGTGAATATTTTGTCATGCTTCTTTATGGCCCCCATGATAGCCATTGGAAAGATAAAAAATTATTCCACAATATCCTCTTGGTAATAATAGTTTAAGTATTTATTAAATGTTAGGAGGAAAATATATAATTATTGGTTATACTTATAGTTGTAAAACCATAGTTATAGGTTACATAGATAATGATTAGGAATGAGATCCAAAATATTTCAATTCACCTTCATGATAGATCTATAATTTTTTAGCAAGTCTCATGACTTGATCTTGTAGTAAACCTACTATTGTTGTTTTTATAATAGGGAAGTTAATTATAATGGATTTGTCAATGTATATTATGATTTGGTTTAGATTTAATCCATGTTTTGTGAGTTCACATTTCATAAGACCCAATCTGTAACACTTTTATGCAATAATCAAAGTGTTATCCACATATCTCACAACCTAATGGAGCACCAACACATAAAAGACATTGCGATTCATATGCATTACATCCAAAAATTGAAACAAGATGCGGATTTTTATATTAATTAATGTCACATTGATGATTAGGTAATAGACATATTCACAAATCCCTTAATCAAAACTTAATTTTTTCATTTCAATAAAAAATTTAGAGTGAAGGAAGGTGTTAGCAAGAGGAATAATTTAGTGATTCCTTCATCCATCCCATTTGATTCTAAGTAGTTTTTACTATTCTATTCCTTGATAAAATGATTAGAATTATATCCTTCATTATGTGTTGAGTGTGGAGGGTTTTCTTTATCTCTTTTCAAATGTTAAATCATAATGTTTTAATTAGGGTCCCTTAGATGAATATGCTCATATACTTAAAGGCCACTTTTTTGATGACACATTTTCCCCCTCTTATAGAGGATGATACTAATATCAAAAAGGAGATTTAGTGTCTATATACTTCTTATTAGGTTTTGACTCAAATATTCAATGAAAAAAATCACTACTACAAACAATGTTTTACTCCTCCATCTCCTTAGTTGTTAAAAAATATGACTAGAAATGGATCAAACATGGTGATGAATTTAATTTTTAGGAATTCTATTTACATTCTAGGTTAACTTTTAGCAGTATTTTACTGATTGAGCTACATAAATTGTTCTTACTAGATCACTAAATCACTCTTTCTAGCCAACAAGTTTCAGTTCAATTATAATGTTCTTATTTCAAGTCATGTTTACTACTCTTCTTAATGTGTTCCTTCTAAAAATTATTACCAAAAGTTAGATAAGTTTATTAAATATTTCATCTGTGATAGTGCTTCACATGGGAAGAGTTTTCATAGGGTAGTGTGTGAGTATTTTTGTCTTCCAAAAGAGGTTGTAGGTTTGGGTATGATTTTTGCACCAAAGGATTACCATGTGCATTAAAGGAAAATAAGCATGGAAATTCCTACTTCACAATTGCATTTTTGAAGGCTCTCCGTATGGTCACTCAACTTGGAAAGGATTGGGTTTTCAAAATATTCTCATCCTTCAAGATATAGTAAAAAAAATTGGGTCATTTGTTACTAAAAGTATATGGAAAGCATAGGATAAGATTAAACTTTCATTCCATGGAATGGTAATTGTATTACACATGGTCTCTCTATTAATAAATGTTATTTATGGTGATCTCCTTTTATAAATTTTCATGAAGTCCATCTTGTTCAAATTACTTGGGTGTATACCCTAAAATTCTTCAAACAAGGAAGGCCCTTTATTGCTAAAGATATTTGGAAATCATTGGGAAAAATCAAACCTTGGTTGCTCTCTAGAATGGTTATGGTTTTATGTATGGTCTCATTATTAATCAACATTATTTATAATAATCTCATGTTATAAATTTACATTAAGTCCCTATTATTAAAGTTCCATGGGTGAATGTTCTAAAACTTTTCAAATCAGTAATGTGCACGATAAAAGATATTTTATATAAACAAACCCAATCTTGGATTTCTTCATTAGAACGCAATATTAAGTATTGTTTGAAAAAATATGATAAAGACTCTGACTTTTAATTTAGTTAAGTTATCCCTATAGATATGATATTTCAATCACCTTTGCATGCCCATGGTGGAAATAGTGAAATTCATATGTTAAATCTCCTTTCTATAACTATACTCCCAACAAGGGATATGTATGGTTATCATCTCATCTTCCTATGGTTGATAAGATCAATACCTAGTAGTAGATTGATTCTTCAACCACCACATGGACTAGATGGTCTTAAATGATATGGAATGCTAATCTTGAACCTGAGTTTGCACATCTTTCATGCTATATTGTTTATCAAGGTCCTTCCCTTGGTCATTGGCTTGTTTAGTTGGGTGTTTCTTAGTGTAAATGTCTATTTTATGGCCATTTAGAGACTGCTAATACTTTTTTTTCAGTTTTATGTGAAAGAAAAAATGCTTAGTCTTGTATTCATGATTTATGTAGACCTTTTAGACCATAATCCTTCATCTAATAGAATATCCTCTTGGGAGATTAGTCTATGATTCCTACTAATTATGCTCAAATTTATAAAAATTCGTAGTGAAAATTATTTTTTGAATTTGGAAAGAAATAAAATCAACATTGTTTTTTTCTAATTCTACTATGGATATTCATTTATCTACTTATAACAAGGTAAAGATATCTCCAACATGTTTATGCAGATACAAGTGCACATAAATAAGGTGGCCCTAAAGGTATCCAATCTCTAGACCCTTTTAGATGATTTGATCAATGGCCCATGCATCATCACCTGCATACAACCCTCCTCATTTATATGGAGGCCACTTTAAGGATGAAGGCACCACCACAACTATTCATGTCATCATTCTCATAATCATCTATGGTGGTCTCTATTATAGTATCACTCCCTTCTATATTCTTAGTGGGGTGGTTTGGGATCTCGTTCACCTCATCTACTTTTTTAGTGTGGTAGTTGTAATTTATCATCATTGACACCTTGATATGGTTATGTTTTGTCATCTCATGTCAATAAATTTCTCTCATATGTTCTTGGCAGTCACCACTACTTACATAGAGCTAGGAACTATGAAAGAAGAAGAAGAAGGATAGTTGAAAAAATGCTAATTATGGTTATAAATTCCTCTTATGGAGGAAGACCTCACTAATATTGGTTTTAGATATCTTGATGAGAAGGACCCTCTTCCTCTAGATTTTTTGCCATGGAAACTTAGTCTCTCAATATAATTTTTTTACCTTTTTTATTATATTTTTTTCTAATTTTTTTTAGTGTATTTAATTATGTATACATTATTGTATGGTTTTAAGATGTATTTTGAATATTTCTTTTAATTTTTTGATAGGCACTGATTGATGCATACATATACACAACCTATTTTTATATAAGGCTATCAATTAAATAAATACTTAATAAACTTTTGATAATAATAATTTTATCTTCTTTTTATTTTTAACTACTCATTAAAACTCTAACCCTAATCCTAGCCTTCTCTCTTATCTATGTAAATAACATAGAAGGCTATTGGATTATAGGTATTTTGGATTAAAGTTATTGCTATACTAGAAGAATTAGGTTGCTTCTATTAGTCAAAAGATGTAGATGTGATACTTGGATGAATCTATATTATTTTTTTAAGATATTTTATATTTTATCTGTGTATTGTGGGTGTTTGTCTTATGATAGCTAACATAATTCTGGTCTCTATCTAGATAATTTAATATGGAATCAATATGATACCCACATTTCTTATAACATGGTAGAACACAAATATATAAATCTCATTAAGATACACATGCATTATATTCGGTAATTGATACATGATAAGGTTATTGATATAAATTTTTACCAAATAAATGATAATGTTATAAACATATTCACCAAACCCTTTAAGCTTGATTTATTCATTTTAGGTAACTTTTAGTATTGAAGTAAGGTATCATCAAGGGGATAAAATTAAATTATTCTTCCATCCTTCCTTTCATTGAAGTACATCTTAAAGGGGGATATTATTGTATTTAATTATTTATACACTAATGTATAGTTTTAAGATGCACTTGTATATTTATTTATAATTCATAGGTAGGCACTAACTGATACATTTTTATATATAATTTATTACTAGAAAATGTTATAAATTAAATAAATATTTAATTGACTTCTACTAATAATTGTCTTAATTTAATTGTAACTACTCACCAAAATTTATTACTAGAAAATATTATAAACTAAATAAATATTTAATTGACTTCTACTAATAATAGTTTTGTCTTAATCTAATTGTAACTACTCACCCAAATCTCAACTCTAACACTAGTCTCCTCTCTTATCTATATAATAATATAGAGTAACTTTAATCCTAACTTCCTCTCTTATCTATATTATTATATAGAGCACTAGTAGATGTAAAAGTTTTGTAGATAAAAGTTACTATTATACTGAGAGAATTAGACTTAGCTATTTATGTTATTTTATTTTTAGTATGTGTATTTTTTCTAACACAATTTTGATCCCTATTCAGTTTTTTTTCTTTTTTAAATCTAACCCTATTTCTTATTTGTGTAAAAGTATACAAGACATACCAAAAAAAAAAGTTAAGATCATATCTATTGATTCAAAGAGACAATAATGGTATCTAAAATAAATTATATGCTCTAATTCTTTAAGTTTTCATATATTTAAATTATATATATGGCATTTGTCTTAAAATTAAACTTACTTTAAGTTTAAACTATTTCAGTAATTTAATATTTATATCTTGAAAGACAATTGTTAATTATATATGTTTTAAATTAAAAATCACTTTTATTAATTATACATAAAATACACAACTAATTATTATAATAATAGTGAAATAAAATCACTCTCTTAAAAAACACATCACATTAAATATCATACATATATTTAAATTGTATTTATATACATTTAATTTGTATTCTTTAAAAAGCTTTTTTGTAAAATATAAATCTCTCTAAAAACTTCCTTATAAAAGCTTGTACTTATGAAGACTTCCTTTTGTTATGAAAGTGGTTTTCGTCATCACTAATCTAAGAGTAGATGGAGCTCTTCTTCCTATTCCCAATGGCCTTTGCCTCCCTATGGGATGAGCGTGCTAGTAGTAGAAGCTAACATACTCCTTCCGAAGACAAATTTCTTCACCTAGCTCTTGTTATTCCCTCCTCTTGGCACACTGAAGATTCTAATGTTAATTAGCAGACTCATGGGTGGAAGCCCATACCTGTCACAATAGATCCTCCAAACACCAATGATTACGGGAACAACCCTGATAGTCACCCCCCCTACCTCCTCTAACCTTCATGTTTAATGTTGCTGCCTAATGATCTTGATCTTTGTCTCTGTTAATTTTTGTTTATATGTTTTTTTTTTGAATTGCAATATTAATTTGACTTTAATTACTGTACAAACTTAATTTTGGTATTATAATGTAAATTTGTTTTCTCAAAACTTTTTCAGCTCAATGTGATTTCTTCCATTTTGATTTTTTATATAGTCGACATAATACTATTTTATATATATATATATATATATATATATATATATATATAAATAAAACTGTACTTTTTTAAATCTACTTCTCTCATCACTCGGTCTGAAAAATCCGTTAATTCCCAAAATCCTTTCCGTTAATTCCCCAAATCCTTTTATGGAATATGAGACCCTCGAATCGTCAATATAATTCTTTCCTCTGCTATGTAATCTAAAGTTTAAAGTGCCGTTTTATAGTACTTAAAAAAGGATGGCTTCCCTGTAAATCCATATATAAGGCAGAAGAGTTTGATCTCCCCAAGTCTCTACAGTCTTAAACCATACGCATGAATTTAATATTTCAACTTAGTTTTTAATTAAAAAAAAAATTAATAGATTTTTCAACAGAAGCACTCCAAAGGCTTTCTGTCCTTCGGGATCTGACAATAGATTTATCAACAATTCTGCAGGGATCTCTTTATAATAATAAATCTCATTACAAACATAGGAGATCAGAGGAGCCTCTGCACTTCAGACAGTGGAGATCTTGGGTAGGTACCATTGAATACATATAACATCTTCGACACCCAGCAAGTTTCAAGGCAGCAGCAGCAACTTCTCTAATGCTGTTATCCTTGACATTCTGCTGTTTAAGAAATTTTGACGTGGACAAATTAATCTCCAGGTCAACTGAGTCTTCTTCTTTGCCAGATCTCCATTTGGGTATCCTATGAAGAGAAAAGACCATGTCGTTATCAGGGGACCTTTTCTGAGCTCCTGCTTGTAAGGAAGATAGAAATTTTGTAGTGCTGCTTACCAAATGATGAAGAGCTGTGACATTGTTATCATCATTGAACTGTCTTTGCACATTTTTCTTATCTTCAACACATCCACTCTCATTGCCCTTCATCGTGAATCCTTGTTGACAAACATCACACCATGTAGGGATATATATTAGGGTATAATTACTTGAAAGCCCGATAAAAGATCCACAATTAGCGGCCGAAAGACTGGAGAAATTGCATCGGAAATTATTAAATATGACCATCATGGCAATTGAGAGAATGCAATGCAATAAATACAATTAATTTTTTTTCGTAAAAATGTCTATAATGATGGCGAGTTTGATAGTTTTAGTATTTCTAATACTTTTGTTTCTAAATTACAAAACCATAAGCATGCAAGATTTAAGTAACTAAAGCTAAGTTTCCTGACAAACATTAAATGCATTTAGACTATAATTTTTTGTGGCATACATGCATTTACCATTTTTACTTGTGAAGATTGTTTGTCTCCATTGAAATCCGTGTTTCAACTTGAGTATATTAAACAAACGCAGTAATATTGCTCAATTCTAAAGAGGAGGATGATGATAAATGGCCACCATGAATTCACTATAGCAAATAAGTTATAATTAATTTTTGTTAAATTCATTAAAATTTCTGAGCATTTTAAGGCCTTCTCCTTATTTTCACTCCATCGATTAGCTTGTTAATTCTTCATCAATAATAACACTTCATCATAATTAATGATTAGAGTATGTATAATTTCAAATTTCCCAATAAAGAATAAGAGGAAGAGATTTAGATTACGGATCAGATTGTAACTGCAGTTATATGTTATTCATGGTGTAATAAGATATTATTTCATAAATATGTTATCGCAGTGTAAAATTAAGATTGTTGATGTTTTTACAATTTATAAAAATAAGTAGTATAGATTTTTAAGTAAAATTGTGTGCTTTTTTTTGTTCAACGTGTTTTAAATCACAAACTGTGATTCATCATTGAGAATTAATATGTTAATTTTTTATGATGAATTATAGATTACGATTCAAAATATGTTGAACAAAAAATAACACACAATTTTATCTACAAATTTACATAACAAAAAAATAACATACAATTTTATTTAAAAATTTATATTATAATTAATTTTTTATAATAAATCATAACTTATGAATGAAAACTGTAGAAAAAAAATATAGCATACAATTTTATCTAAAAATCTACATTAATCAAATGTTAAATTATTCATATAATTAATATTACTTATATTAACTCATTGAGAATCAACAAATATTATTTATATTAACTCATTGAGAATCAACAAAACTATTGAAGTTTTATTCTTCGATTAACTTTCTTTTTAATCTCGATGAAATCCAATACATGTATATTGGAATTTGGTATTTTGTTCTTATTAAATGGAGATCTTTGTTACGCTTCTTTGCAGCAGTGAATGTGGCATACAATTTCAAATATATAATCCACCAAAGTAGGTGACACTAGGCCTGCTGGTGACGTCTCAACTATACAGATTTGATATTTTTCAGTTGTGTATTTAATGTTTTGGATAATTTGATTTTTAATAAATTTGAACAATTTAATGATTTAAATAGGTTCAATTTTGAAGTTGCTTGACGATTGAAGGCAGTTGGTAACAACTGTGCAAGTTTAAAATATCATAATTCCCACCAATGATCAAACCCTTCCCAGTGTACATAAGGAGCGGAGCACAATTTATCGTTGAGGATGCCGATTGATTATGTGAATTGACGTAAATACCATTTTTGTGATTGCCGGTTTCAATTTCCACTTCCTACCATGCCCACCGGGGAATTAAGTGTTTTTTCAGTTCAAGACAAAACTTTAAGACTTTATTCAATTCAAAGCTCAAACTCATTTGAATAAGGAAAATGGAACAGATGAACTGATACAATATATTAACATTAAACATATAATTGATCTACTGAAAGCAGAAATGAAATTTACTCGATTTTATTGATCTATTGAGAAAATGGATCTATGTGAAGAAAATCTAGGAGGAAAACACCTTTGCATTTGGGACACTTGACATCTTGGCTACATAACATAAAATACATTAAACATTTCTGACACCCAACAAGCCTCATAGCAAGCGCAGATTCTTGTGGAATATTATCAGTAGTACTGATATAGTGGTTGTAATTTTTCTTTCTGGTCTTGTGAACTTTTGAGGTAGACAAATTCAGCTGAAGTTCTAGTCTTTCTTCTCCTCCTTCAATAAAGCTGAGTTATGAGATCTTCTGACTTGGAAAGGCCTTAGAACTTACTTCAGTTCCTTCTTCCGAATTCAGGCAATACACTGCTCCAGTCTGCACCACAATTATAACATAGATGTAAAAAATGTAACAACAAAAGCCAGAAATCCAAAAAAAAAAAAAAATACCACAATACCGATTGCCTGATCTGAATATTTATGGCCTAAAAACTTATGATGATAAAATGGGTTTGAGCAACTGACCTTCAAGTCTAAGCATTTTTCCCACCCAAAAGGAACTGCCCTTCACCCAATTCCAGGAGATCAAACTCAGTTAATTTAGAGCTACATGATGGGGAAGATGGTGAATTTGGTATGCTCCTTCCCAGCAGATCAAGAGTTGTTGAATTACCCTCATAATTAGAAATTGTAGGCATAAACTGTGAGACCTCCTTTTTATCCCCAGCAGATCAAGAGTTGTTGAATTACCCTCATAATTAGAAATTGTAGGCATAAACTGTGAGACCTCCTTTTTATCCTCAGCCCATCCATTTAGCTTCTTGTTATGTCTCTCAACAGCCATATTGCATCAAATATTTCACAAGCCAGGTGACTGGTGCTCATACAATATGTATGTATATATAAGAAAAATACCCCACTAATATCAACTCTATTAGAAAATAGAACGGGAGCCTAAAAATATGGACCAGATTAGCATTGAAGTTATTATATCTTGATACCCATGGCAAAGAAATTTGCTTGGGTCAAACTTCACCACCTCTTGTTTATTTCTTGTGTGTCTAATACATTTATTAGGAAACAAGTGATGTTTTGTCGCCACATTTTATGGAGTGCTGGTTGCATCTCCTTTTGACTTGCCTTATTACATTGACCACATTTATGTGGTCTTCAACTTTGAAAAAAATAACTCCGTGCATTAATGAAAGTACTTTGAATTTGGATGTTATTGTGACATTTCAGTTATTTATTTGAAACTTGAAGATTTGGTCAATCTAAAACCATATAAAAATAAGTTCATGATCATAGGTTTGATTCTCTATTTAAATTATGATGGGTGAGGATTCACATATCGTCTAGAAGCATCTCAATTTATATTTAAAACCAGTTTAAAATATTGTATCAATCGATCTGGATTTTTTCAAATTAAAAAATATATATAAAATAATAATATTGTAAATTAAATTTATTCCCAAACAAAATATAATATAGTAATATGAAAAATATTGCTATTATATTATTTGCAATTTAAATAATTTTAAACACTTTTATCATTCATTTAAAGTCGGATGCTACATTTTAATCTTATTCTTAATTACCTACTCCATATTTCCAAACAACAATGCTCATCTTCCACACCTTCAAGCAAGTTTATATAGATTCTTTATTCACATGGTCGTTAATCGAACATTAATATATGTTACATTAAATTTAACAAAGAAAAATACATCAAAGCTTCCAGGGTCATGTTAGAAATATATTTAATTATTAAATATATAGTTTGAGGTAAGAACACATTTTTAATTTTTTTTATTTTTTATTTTATTTATATTATTATTAGTTGGCTTGTTTAAAAGTCCAATTTCAACTTAGAATGCATGAGCTATGTCCTCTCTAAAATAAGTGAAGATTGAAAATATTTGCTTTATTTTTCCATGTTATGTATTTGTAGACCCCTGATTTTGTTAAGGGTATTTATAAGTACTTTTTTTTTTATTATATGGTATTAATATGTTAGTTGATTATTGATTTAGATTAGGTTTTTATTGGTATGTTTTTTCATGTTCTAGTTCATTGAATTTTTTAGGTGACATGTTTTATAATTTGTGATATTGTGATTTGCTGACCAGCATGATAAATAGTGAGTGGTTAAAACCAAACTAATTTGTTTTTTCATTTGCACATTCAACTATCATACTAGGGTTTAGGAAGGAGGTTACTTTTCCATATATACATGCACAATTTCAAAAAAACAACAAGGTTTTCAAATTCATAGACCTAATGAATAGAGTCATCAAATCAAGTTTTGTGTATCTATTATTTTTCAAGTCCAACTGCACAGTTCTAGAAATAACCCTACACTTACGAAAGCATCCATATAATTATGAGAGTAGTCTCTATTCACCTCATTTTTTTATAGGTTTGCTTTATCTTGTTATCTCGGCATAAACCCATCTCTTGTCATTTATTATAATGGTAAAATTAATCATGTAGTTAAATCTTATTTTACTATTTTAAGTCTTTTTTTACTTACAATGTTTATGAATAAATGTGATGCAATTTGAATTAGATGCATTTACTTACCAAAAAAATGTTGAACACATATTGACTTGTATACTCTTTATTCAACTTGTTTTGTGGTTATGATATCGCTGAATTTGCTTAAGGTTGTTTGATGTGTTTCTCCCCAAGGGTTAAATTTGATTTCACATATAGTCAAAATACTACTTTAATTGATTCCCTATGTTTAATTATATTGCATGTTCTTAGATATGATAAGTCTAGCTCTATTGTGTTTGATGTGCTTCATCCCAAGACATAGATCATTTCAATTTCTGCAAATGTATTAACCCTAGTTTGATTTTAATGGCTTGTACTTTAGATGTAATTCTTCAAGATGTTACAAATTCTTCTATAAATGTCATGTTTCTTCATAACTATGTACAGGTTTTTTATTTACTTTATTTTGGATTTAAGTGATGTAAAATAATGTAAAACTAAAGCTAATCAAATTAATTGAAACATGGAAATAATGCATTGATATGAATTGCAATTGATATCTAGATATTAAATTGTTTCAATTTTGAATTGACATAGAAAGGAGTAATGTAATTAGTTTTTCTAATTGTCCATCATGCATAGAAGATGTCTCTATACCTGAAAATGTTTTGTGCATGTTTTATCAACTATTCAACACTAAAATAGAAGTTGAAGACCTCTCTAGATTTTTTTTAACAAACTCTGACCTCTATGCTAGCTAACACTATCTAGGGTTTACCCATAGTGTCTCTATGCTATGTTCAAGTCTGTAACTCCTAAGACACTTGTGTTTGTGCCTAAAAATGTTGCATCTATGTGGGAATGCCTTCACTCCTATGTACTAATGTTTATTTCAATTATCTTTCTACCCAAACCCTACTAATTATTTTGACCAAAATATTATCCCTAAAAATAAGTTAGTATTTTAGATTAGACAACCCTAGCCACTCCCCACTAAATGTATGAGCTTTACTTATGTTTTAATACTTTAAACAGGGATTGAATTTCACCTAGTTAACCACTTGTGTGTGTGTGTGTGTGTGTGTGTGTGTGTGTGTGTGTGTGTGTGTGTGTGTGTGTGTGTGTGTGTGTGTGTGTGTGTGTGTGTGTGTGTGTGTGTGTGTGTGTGTGTGTGTGTGTGTGTGTGTGTGTGTGTGTGTGTGTGTGTGTGTGTGTGCGCGTGTGCATCATGACCAATTCATAATCCAATAGAATGTTTCTAAACTTCAACACTTCGCAACATGAAACTTTGACTTTATGTATTCAGAATTAACTTTATAGAATGATCAACTACTCCTTTGAAGGGTTTTTAGATGTATATGTATTATGTATAATATCTCAAAGGATTGATAATAGATTCTACATTTTTTCCAAGTAATTGTCAAGGTAATGGTCAAGTAATTGTTAAGTGAGTATAACCTTAGGAGTGACTTGTATTTATAGCTGAATTTTCATTACTTCCTACTATAACTAATCCATGAATCATGTCTAGGAAGATATAATGGAGACTTCCCAATTTTAAAAATAGATGTTTAGTGTGCCTAGTCACTTATAGTAGAGGAAGACCCCTGAGGTAACCAACATGGTATAGTTATTATGAATACTATTCTATAAATGTATATCAATGATGTGTGATATGGAGAAGGCATATCTCATATTTTTAGATGTTCTTGTATAAACTAAACTTATCATGAATAGGTATATCTAATGAATAGAGTTGGCCAAGAAAATATGTCAATAGGAGGATAGATGGAAAGTGTGCACAAGAGTCAAATGTATGCACATTGTCAAAATATGTCAATGTTGATGTTCCCAAAGAATCTCAACCTAAATTTAGATGTACAAAATGGTATTACGATTATGATTATTCTCAAAGTTAGGGTACCATTGATGAATGACTATGAAAAATAATTTAAATCCCTATAGGTCCAAATGAATATATAAGTCAAATGGATGTATTTTGTGTTGGTTCCCTTTGGATTAGACATCATGATTATGGAAAACCAAATCTTTATATGATAAATCTAATTGATTATAAACACTTAATTTTGGTACAAGAACATTGAACATGATTTCTTTTCCCTATTTTATCAAACTTGGTCCATGTGCACAGATTTGGCTATTTTTTGGTCCATGTGCATAAGTTTGGATATTTTAGGTACATCTTCCCCATATGTTGGACTTAGTATTATTATCCCATGACATAGGCTGTTCTCATATCTTGAATTTATATTCACATTTATCCCTTGAAAACTTATCCAATTTATGCATACTATCAAATAACCTATAGATCAATTATTCATCTATATTCATAAGACCCTAAAGGCTCCTAGAGTGTCTAAAATACTATTCGAGTGTATTTTTCTATGTCTTAGTTAGTGCGTATGATTTTTTTCCTTGACTTATGGGTCTCTTATGTCAATATTATTTCAATATTACATTTTTTAGTGTTAATCCATGTGTGTGTGTGTGCCTCATAGGAGTCCATTTATAGAAATGTACCCTTAGTCATTTTACTATTTGGAATTTGCATTCAATCCTCTTATAAATATAGACTCTCAAGCCCATTTTTTCAAGATTTATTAGGGGGACATCACCATCACTTGCAATGGATCTTCCACATTGAACTAACATTATTTATACATCTTATTAAATTATTATAACATCACCAACTTGTACCAAAAGAGAGTTTAATAAAATGTTCATGTAGTTTCATATGAACATCAAATGATGGGAAGGTATAAAACTTACTTGATATTTTATTTACAGTACATAAAACTACATGAGGCCTGTTTATAGTGTACAAATAAGTAATGTAACTCTTTTCTAGTTTTTCGACCCATAACTTTATTTTTTTAATGAGTTAATATAATTATAATTAAATAATAAGGAATCAAAGAACATATATGAATTTTTATTCATCAAATTAGAGAAGAATAAATAGATGCATGTATGATATCAGGATGTGAATCAACATAAGAATATTTATATTCTAAAATTTATCATATAAATTAATGGTTGTGGTAGGACACAAACCATAGTGTTAGGACATTAAAAATGGACATGAATGGCTGTAAGACATGAACATTTCACCCACTAATTTTTTTTGGGAGTTAAATATCCAAATTTCACACACATGTTGCTATAGTCTTAAATAATCCATATCTATATTCACAGTTGGAAATGTGTTGTATAATTTTTATGATTTACACAAATATAGACTATACATGTAGATTAGAAGGACCTCCTCCCTAAAAACATTGGGTGATATCCTTCATTCATAATCCATTCATCTAGAGGTCTAGGGGTGGGGCCCCTAGGAAGGGGTCTAGGGGCAAGTATCCCATAGAGAGGAGCAAAGTAGCACCCAAAATATTTTTGGGACCTTATGATGGTGTTTTTAGATGGTTTAAGTTTATTTTTTATATATGACTTTGTTTTAGTATCCATGGTATTGTAATATCTCTTTAACAATTTTTTATTTACATGCCTAAAAACACTCACATATGCATTAGGTTAAAATAGAAATTTAAAGTACATTATTATATTATAAAATGGTTTAAAGTAAAATAATATTACTATATCACACTAGGTATACAAAAAATAATTTAAAATTAAATCCTTAAAATTTCTTAATGATTTTAATTATATTAGGGAAAATTTATATGCACTACATCTTTATATATATAAGCTAAAACACATATATTTCATTAATATAAATGACTAAAAATTAAGATATTTTTAATGGATATTGGAAGTATATGTGCCCTCTTAATACCAAATAGTGTGAGATATTATTATGTTTTGACCCTTGAGTCAATACAATAAAGAATAAGGTTATTGTGTTGATTTTATTTCTTGTAAGTTTTTTCCTTTGTGAAATGTTGTGTATTATGAAGTCTTGTATGATACCATTTTTCTTATTTTATTTTGGATAAAATATAATTTTAGTATTTATTATCATGTATTAGTTTATTGGCTGATTTATATTCGTTTCTAAGTATTAGATGTAGTGTTAGAGTTGTGTGAGGGTTAGGGTTTATTTTACTCAAAATAAAATATTTATTCAAGTGGGATCTCTACACGTGAGAATATTTATTAAAAGGAAAATCAAAAGAATAAAAGTTATAGAGATTGAAAAAATCAATGGTTAGCATTTTGAGTTGTGGAAGCTTTAAATAAAATATTTACTTATGGATAAAGATCAATCAGTTGTTAAATCAGGAACGCAACCTATAGGTATAAAGGTAGAAGATTAGGAAAATATATATAGAAAGGAAAAGAGTTTATTTAGATTATGTATATAAAATTCAACTATTTTAAATTTATTGATAGAGAAAATTATCAAATAACTATCAAAAAATTTGAAAATATTGTATTAGACAAGATATCAAGTGAAAAAAATATTTCTCTAAAAGAAGCTATAAGTTTTACCATAATTTCGATTAATGGTGAGAATAATTTAATTAAGATATAAATTTAAAATGTAATTCAAATTAATATATGTTGCATTAAATCATATATCTAAATGTAAAAATACTAAGATTGATTCTTTTACTTTTATAAGGTTGTATGTTAAATATCAAAATACTAAAGAAATCATGATACTTATCTTTCCTAGTTGATGGTTTAAATGTGACTATATTATGAAATTAAAAATTATGGATGAGTATACATGTTGTTTATTTAGTTCTAAAACTAATTCATTTTCTACACTAGGCCAATCCTGTATAATTAGATCAGTATCATTAGTCCATACTTACTTGTTGGTAAGTAATAACATGCATGGAAATAGGGCACATTGACTATACAACCACTTGAAATTATCTTTGCTTTCCATATGTTTGTAATCCCAAACCTTGATGATGTACGTGGATATCTAAATTAACCTCTTTTTCCTTTAAACATTTAATGTGCTTATGAGGGATAAAAATCTATAAACTTGGATGAAGTGTAGTGGGTTGATTTGACACCAATCACCCTTGTTTTATGATTAAATGGTGCATACATATCTAATACTGCAAGGAGGAAAATCAATCCACACGTAATTCTCCCACCGTGTGTGTGTTGATGTGGGTTTTATACAAATATGTAACCTCACAAGGAAGCCTATAAAATTTTAGGATTTGTGAAGGAATATTCACTCCAAGGCATGAGTTGTAAAGTATTGGGGTTTATAAAAAACTTGGTGGTGGAATAGTTTGAGTGAAGCAATTATTTACCTTAGATGGTTGAGATATGACATAAGTATAGACCTTCTTGAGATGGGTGGATTGGTGATGAGTTTAACCTAAAGTGGGTAATATTAAAATAAACTCAACAGGAAAGAAGGGTAGAGTAGAGAAGAAGGTTTGTGAATCAAACAAGATGAAACCCTTCTAACCTAGAACTTGAACTAGAGGTTGGAAAAATAGTCAGGAAACAATGCTTGTTGCAAGTTATTGTTAGCACATAGATAATTTAACATTATTAGGATTCCAAGGGAATAATTATATATCAAACTTTAGTATATATAATCAAATATTGTTACGTTTTTAAAATTAAAATTGAACATCTACAAAGAAATATTATGATCCTTACACAAAAGCATTTAGATTAACTACTACAAACTATGAATAAATATATAAAAATAATATTCATAGACAACCAAAATACTAAGATACCATATTAATAGAACCTCTTAATAAACTCACACATTTAGAGAAGAATGAGATTTGCACATCAAGATCAATTACAGTAAAATCTTTAGAATTTTTTATTAATCTTAATAACCAAAATTCTCCTCCATTTGGGATTGAGAGGATACAAAAATATATAGGCTTGTGGATAGGATGTCTAATTCTCCAAGCGAAGTCTAAAATTACATATCTAATAGTAGAACTGTATGTCAAAATCATGTATAACATGCATGTAGGAAAAGTGTGTACATAAATAATATTCTTTGACCCAAAATGTAATAAATATATGCTAATAAATTTAGAACTACTAGTCCTATATTAATTTATAATATGTAACCACATACATATACTCAAAGTGGTGCTAATTTGGCACCATTGAAAATGGTTATACGAAAGCTGTAGAAATAGAAGTAATTGTTGTAACCCCTTGAAGAGTCAAAATTTGCCATATTTGAGTATGCATTACAAATATATGTCATTACTAGAAAAGGAGACTCATTTTTATTAGTGAAATTAGGAAATTTTTCCAAATACCCAGGCCTCAAACTATGTATATACAATCTTTATCTTGTAAATAACTCATGGTATATTGGAAGTGCTAAGGATTTTTTATTTTTTTTAGGTTTATTTACAATAGGAGTCAATCAATTATTTGATTTATAATGTAATAGTAAATGTTTATCCCTATAAATTTACATTTTAGATACCTTAGAGACATGATAGTGTGGTTAAGAGTATGGTGGAACTCTTTGTAGTCAATTCCTTTTGGATCTATCCACTATTAATGCCTAGAATTTGTATATTGGATAAGCTACATATATGGTATGCACAACCTAATAATTATAAGGAAATCTTGGTTAAATTTTTAAAATATGCACACATTTTCAATAGCCTATTTTCTTAAATCATAGCAAGATATGATCATGTCAACTAGAAAATGAGTTTGGCTATATTAGTCTAGAAAACAATGCTTAGATTGAGGATATAATCACTCAATTAAAGTTCTTGAAACTTCTTGTTGAGACAAGTTTAACCAAGACCAATGACCAACTTGTTATGATTTTATCTCAAAATTATGGAATTCCTACTCACTATTTGTCTCAAATCATTACATAGAAAAATATTCTTTCATAGTGCATATGTGGCACTAAATTTTGATAAGTTTTGTGAAAAACTTCAAAAAAATGATTTTCATTGGTGACACCTAACCTATAGTTACTAAGAAACATGAATCTTAGTTGTTAATGAGACTAATTTATTATGTCATAGCCTAACTTTAGCAAAGGCAAGGGCCATAGTAAAATAAAATGGACAAAAATCCTAAGCATATGGGAAATAAATGAACTCCTAATAACAATTCACCCTTATCAAGACAAATTCAAAGTCAAATGGAATGCAAATGTTGATAAAGAGTGTTGCACCTTTTTTCAGTAAACTAGACCATGTTTTTTAGATAGATTCAATTTTGGTGGGATCTTTACCCTTATATGCTTTTGACCAGAGCTCCAACTAGTTTGGAACATAATCAAGGGCCTAGATCCCCAAGTATGTAAGTATAAAAATCACCAACAATGGCCACAACTACCTTGAGAACACCAATGAATAGCCATAACTGGCTCGATAATACCATCAATGGACATAAATAGCTCCATATCAATGATTGGCCATAACCAACCTCTAATACCATCTAAGATTTGGACCTGGGTGGTGATTTTTGCAATCAAAAGACTTTAACAACTCACCCACATCTCATCAGTAAAAATAGACCATGTTAAACATCATTGTTTCAAAAAATTAGAATACTTAAAGCAAAGATGATAAATATGGCATTCTCTTCCTCTAAGATAGGATCAACACCTTTTTAAAAAACTAATAGGTCACATTTGTCTAAAATGATTTTGGATTTAAGAGCCTCTTAGTATATATTCCATAAGAGATCACTATTTCACACTCTTGAAAAAAAATGCACTATTGAAATTTTGTGGGATACTCTAGTCCTCTAGTTGTTGAGGATGAAGGGTTTGTTGAGATGGATAGTGGCATATTAAAAAATATATATATATTGTAATTTCTTTTACGAACATCCTTTCAATCTACTAAATCACACTTTTAGGTAAAGGAAAAATTATTGAGTTTATGCCTATCAATTCTATATTTAGAAATACAAAAGTCCAATCTAGTATTGTAGCCACTGGTAAGATTTAATACCATACTAGTGTGTAAAAAGATTCAACTTTGTGTTCACTCAAAATTCACATGTCATGATTTCATATGAAAATTTGACTTGATCAAAATATGGCATGATAATTTTTTATCAGCTAAAAAATACCTTATTATAGGACCTCATATAAGCACAACATGGTTCTTGGTTTGCCAAAAATTTATTGCAAAGATGGATTTTATTCATGTTGAGCACTTGGAAAATAACACATGAATCCATTTACTAAATGAAAATATTGGAGATCTAGTGATATATTAAAATTGGTTAATATCTCATATCATTCCCTCAAGTTTATTTTCATTAAACATAAATATGTGTTTACATTTATTGATGATTTATCTTACACAACATGGGTTTACTGTGTAAAAAAATAAAAGTTATTTATTTGATCACTTAAATTGTTTCAAATACATTTTTAAACACCATTATAGAGAAAATTTAAATGTCTCATAATAGATAATGGAGGATATGATTTCAATAATTAGTCACCAACTTCTATGAATAAGTTGGCATTAAAATTTAGCATATTGTTCCCTACAATTATTAATAGAATGTTGTAGTTCAATTTAAAAGTTTCAAAATTAGGGAAATGGACAATTTCATGGTGTATACTAAAGACATTCCTCAATTTTAATAGAGGAAATTATTTTTTTAATATAAATTACACTCCCCACTAAGTAGTGCAAGACATGACTCTTGAATTGAATTGGTCTGGTATAAAGTCTAATGTTTTTGACTTAAATATATTTTGATGTAATACATGGGTTAATATCTTAGATGGAATGTAAAAATCAATGGAAACTAATGGCCTTTCTTGTATTAATTTATTTATTTTGAATATATGAAGGCATATCTTCTTCTTTTTCTAGTCGCCATTAAAATTATTCACTAGCGGGACATGTTTGATGAACAATACAAAGATTATGATTCAAATTATTGTCTTCCTCATTTTTTTTAATAAAGACACAAATGATGATTTTTATAATGAATAACAAGGTATTTCATATGAATTCCATTCTAAGATTCACTATAGTTTGGATGATGAACCACAAAGGGGACAACCAACTCCTCCACTACTATTAGAACATATAGTTCCACCACCAATGCCATAATATTTAAAACTAAAGCCACACAACCATCAAAAAATAAACCATTATGGTTCTAAACTATTTAAAAAGATGATATTTCATGGATAGGTGATCCTAAAGATCCACATAGGACTAGATCAAAACATCAGTCTAGTTTTTCACACCTGGCACAGTTTGCAGTGAGCCAAGATTTAGAGAGTTACCATGATCTTAGAATCCTAAATTTAAGGAAAATATGGTGGAAGAATTAATTTATATTAAAAATAATAAAATGGGACTTGGTTGTTCTTCTCAATGGAAAAAAATAGTGAGGTGCATGTGGGTGTATTTTTCTAAGTATGTATCATAGGGGTCCATTCACGTATACAAAGATAGGGTTGTAGAATAAGGTTTCTCATAGGTAGTATTTTTTTAGTTACATGAAACATTTTATTTATTTTCAAAGATTAATTCCATAAGGATAGTACTCTCTTTAAAGGTAACATAGTGACAGGAAGTCCATAAAATGTGTGCAAAAAGTACCTTTTGCATGGAGGCTTACAATAAGAAATATACATGTCCCAACCACTAGGGTATTTGAATTAAAAAAAATATAGCTATATGTGTATACTTATAAATTATTTGTATGGATTGAAAAAATATCCATGAGTTTAGTACAGAAGATCAACATGTTACTACTCAACTCTAGTTTACAATGAGTCCCTCCAACCCCACATTCTAGAAAAGGAAAAAATACTGGAAACTCCTAATTTTGGTCATCTAGGTAAATGAAATCATCATTACAATAAGTTATAGTAAAAAGATTCATAATTTTAAAACCCAATTAATGAAGTAATTTGAAATGAATGACTTTGGCTTGTTACAATTTTTCCTTTGTCTTTAGATTTCATGGTATGAGAATGGAATTTTTTACAATCAATCCAAGTATGCTTAAGACATACTATATTGCTTCAACATAAAATACTTAAAGTTGGGTAAGTACACGGAGTTGGGGAAAATTCTTTGGAAATTTTTGATAAAGTGATTATATTATTTAATTAACATGCTTGCGTTATTTAAATTATGACTCGGTAATTACCGATCCATAACATTGATCACATTATTAAAATAATAACACAATCATGTTATTTAAAATGATAACATGATCATGCTAATAATGTGATCACATTATTATTATTTTAAATAACATGATCATGTTAATAATGTGATCACATTATTATTATTATTATTATTATTATTATTATTATTATTATTATTATTATTATTATTATTATTATTATTATAAATAACATGATTGTGTTAATAATGTGATCACATTATTATTATTTTCAACAATGTGATCACATTAATAATGCAAACATGTTACCTGTGTAACCAAAAAAATATTTGTACCCAAATGCAAACTTCCTAATTTTGCATTCGAGATTTCTTTGTTTATTATGAGCTTCCATTCTATTATCACATTTTGGGTGAGAGAGGCTAAGCATTTCCATATTTTTTCCTAAGAAGCTATTATTTTATGATGCCACCATGTAGAAGAGGTTAGTGCTAAAAAACTACACTTGTTAACACTAAATTTTTGTAATTTTTAATTATTTTCATTATTTAATTGGTTATTTATTTATTTTGTTATTTATTTATTTTGAACATCCCATCCTAATAACCCTCCTGTTCTTCTACCTAACCCTCCATAGAACCCTATTGTTTTTCCTCCTAACCCTCCACATAACCCTCTACCTCACCCTCCATAGATACCTTTTGTTCCTCCTTCGAAACCTCCACCTAACCCTCCTAAAATTCCACTAAATCCCCCAAAAATTCAAGAGAGTCTAGTTGACCACATTATGGGAAATAAAATTGAAATTGAAGAAAAAATTAGGAGAATTAGGGATCTTACTTCCACCAACACCCATTGCACCTATCTAGCCAATTCCTTAGAGACATTATTAGGTCAAATTGACTCTATAGCAAGTCAAATTGATATATGTGCTTGACATCAAGATAGCTTTAGATCTTATTATGATGAAAAAATTTCATCACTTGAGGTCAAGAACAAAGACATATCAAATTCCTCTATTTGTGCCTTCTTCATTGACCCATCTACCAATGCACTATTTCTAATAACTGCTAAACATTTTCCAATCCATCGTTTCTAACATAATTTAATCACAACCTTCTGGGAACCGTTATATTTTTTGATAAAACTCTACTGTGAGTTTATTCTCAATGAGATTATAAACAATTTTAATTATAGTGAGTTTTAGTGTTGATTGAAAGGCTCTGCACATGATCGACTAGGTACATGTCATGCACCTAATCATCTTACAAGGATCCATATCTAAAATACACTTGATCCCAAGACCCCATATATAGTTTAGTAGGTCATGAATATTGACACTCTTTATGCAACTTAGTTCACTCACTAATACACATATTTAGAATACAAGTAGGCTCTCACAAACCAATGCTAGAGATATGCCACTTCATGTGCATACCTAACCCCACCCTTGTAGTTCTTGTGGAGCCATTTTCACTAGACCTTATAATGATGATGGTGTTGGTGGTTGAGAGGGACTGGATAATATACTTATGAGTGATGAGTTTTTGGCATGCACATTTAGTGTGCAGACATCAACCACTACACAGATGCAGGGATATTTTATATAAATGTCATGTTAAATTTAAGTTATATTTAAAATTTTAATTTATCTAACAATTAATTTACATATAAATTGAATAATAGATATGTCATTTTTTATGTCCTAGGATGTGATGATTCCTTCAATATCATAGTTTACATTTGCAACATTTGATTTGATGCAACCATTGTTTACATTTTTAGATCTAGCTAGTGGCCCATCCATAACTACATTTATATCTATTAGGATGACCAATTTTACTTATATTGAGGTAAAATTTTGAGTTAATCTTATGCTCTATGTACATTTAGTCTATGTATATTTTCCTTATAAGTTTAAGTTAAATTTATCTATCAATGATCTTGATATATAGGTTCTAACAAGCTTCCTTGATATATATGGAAACACACACTTTACCCCTCCAAATACCTAGATCTAATATTTTCTTGTCCTTCTTTTTCTTCTATCTTCAACCTCTTTATCTCTTTGATCACTTCGCATTTACTAGGTATTTCTTGTTCACTCTTACCTACTCAATGGCTCTTAAGCCTCTTTGTATTAAATTAATTGTCCTTATCTAATTTAAGTCATTTTAATAATAAAATACCTATGCAATATTTCCTTATTAACATCAGCCTCCTCATTTCATACTCTATTTTCAATCTCTCTCTCTCTTTATCCTTACTTTGTTCTTAACAATATTCTTATGTGTTTTCATAGGTATGCATGCTAATTTGATTTTGTCCTTCCAAAATAATCATAATACCATATACCTACTCAATTACATCTCATTTCATACATCCAACCATTCCACACAACCTCCAAGATTCAACTATTCACTTAACTCTTCTTTCACTTTTAACACCTTCCTTCTACTATCCCTTTTTTGAGGCAAACCTCCTTGTTCTGAGTAAACTAAAAATTACCAACCAAAAAAAACCTACATTCAAATACCATTTTAAATCACATATCTCCACACAAACTTTCATAATTTAAATCTCTTTAGAGAACACCTAACTCAACACCCCTTAAGACTAATTAGGTCTCCTAGGCCTAATTCAAGGCTACTGAGTGTGAAACCATACCATACCATACAGACTCAAATTAAACTTTAAACCTTAAAAATAATATTAATTTTATATAAATACACTTTTTTTTTTAAAAAATAATGAATTTTCATTGGTTAAATCACTTTTTATCTCATTTTCTAGTTTCAAACCCTAATTTGTGTTGTCTCAGTCCTACACCTACTCAAGAGGATAATAAATGAGCTATAATGACCTTTTGACCCTTATAAAAGATTATAGGTATTGAAATGGATTTTCCCATACCCCACACATCTTCTCAAACTATTAATTTTTCTTTCTCAATATTAAATCACTCCTAACATGTAGTGTTATAGAATTTTATACCCCTTCAACATGACTATGTCAACAAATAGGATAGAATAAAACTTTAAGACCATTTACCTTAATTTTAGATAAATTAAATAATCACACACATGGAAAAAAAATATCCCACAACATTAACAATACCTTAAATCCTCAACTCTATTTCCAAGACTCTATATGGTCTTTCTTTATGACTATGCAAACTCAAAATTGTTACTAATTGGACTGTATATAGTCTTCCCATATATTTTAAATTTTATCAATAATATTGAGATTTTAAATGTGTTTAAATAAATTTAATAGAGATGTTTTATCCCTTACTCATAGTTTAATAATTTATAATGACACTTTAAACTAACTATGTTCTCCTCTTTCTGACTATGCTTGAAGACAAAGCATTGAAACTTGGGTTTCACCACTTTGAACCTGTAGAATACTGAATTAAATATTATATAACTATATATATGAACATGAAAATATTGATCATTAACTATTAAACACTTATTTACATTTTTCTCTATCTAAAGAAGATTTACTAACATCCACTTTGGTTGTGTGTTAGAAGAGTTACTTTAACTTTCCTACACATTATGCATAAAAACTCATGAACTCCAAAGGGAATAAGATCATATAATATGTCAAAAAATAAGTATAGAAACAATCATGCTTACCTATAATGGAGACTCAATATTTTTATAAAATAACAAATAAAATTACTTTATATTTTTGTACTAATCAAATCTCACATTACATTCATTATCCACAAGGACAGAGTTCTTGATATGTCTCTTATTCATTTTCTCTCCCTAACTCTACCTTATTGAATTTATACTATTATTTACATATCCTATCCTTCCTCTAACACTTCCTACATGTATCTCAAGTTCTATATTACCTCTAACATGCAAACTACTTGCTATTCTTGGCCATTGCACATTGCATCGTAGTTACACTTCCATGATTCTTGGTTTACATTATATTTTCATGATATACACATTGAAATACCACTACACACACATATCAAAATCATATATAATCCCTTTTACAAACATTGATAATCATTTTCATATCTCATCAACTGACACTAGCACTAACTACTTCGAATTCTAATTCTAAGAACTTATATGACTTCTAACCACTATAAACACTTCTTATAATACCTCTATTAGCTTAAGCAATCCAAAATATGGAAAAATAAATATTACCCTACATCATATCTCAAAATTCAACTACAATAATATAAATAACACTCTTGGTTTAATATTTAGGAGAAAAACTTTACATATATATCTTTGATACTTTATAGAAAGTAAGTGAGACCTTGTTTACATGTACGATTGATGGCTCAAGTAGACACTCCTCCATCACTACAAGATGAGATAGATATAGACATTGTTGTTACAATGTCATTCACATAGGGACTAACAAAGGTATATATTAGCTTATAATTTTTAATTATATTTAAATAGGCTTATTTTAATAATTTTACTACATACTTTGGGTAAATATAACTAATGTGAATGTATTGTATCTGTAGGTTTGTCATATGACATATTATAGTCCTAGTTATATTATTAGTAGGGAATCTTCTCATATTTATTCCCTATTTCAAACACTTATTATAACAACTGATCCTACGATTGACCTGTTTGAGTATCAAAAATACATTGAATGGGACTACAAGCTTGTAATAAGTGCAGGTTTAAATTATTTTTTGTTGTAGTTTAAAATTATTTATTAATAATTGGTTGAATTTATTTTATGTTAATTTTATAATAATACTTATATTTGAATAGTTTCAACTACAAGAGAGCTATGAGCATAGGACCTGCAATCAGACCTTGGAGTAATCCAAGGCATTAGAGGGATCTCCATCTACTAGCAAGGAATCAAAAGGAGAGTCTTATTCAAGGAAGGCAAAGAGAGGGAGGTTATTTGATGAATAGGATGTCTTACATGAGAGGTTCTTGTTTGTATTCCTATATAGGAATTTATGCATTTTTGGCATTGTATATGCATATATGACATTCACCCAACATTAGATACTATGTTGGTAGATGTAATTTTTTGTATGCCTGTCATGGAAATCTATGTATTATTAACATTGTACACATGTGCCTATATGATTTATTTACATTTTTCATCTAAATTATGTTAATATATCTAATTTATATTTATTTTTAATTTAAAATGTTATTATAAAGTGTTGTTTTGATCTTCTTAATGATTATCTATCATATCTCATATTTAATGTTGTATATAAATGAGGATTAAAAATTTGTTCTTTTCAATGCTATAAATCTTGAATCTCCCATATTTTTTTTAAATTAAAGTTTTTATTTGATTTTGTGTAGTGGAAATGACCAATGACACTCTTATATAGTTTTTATTTTTCATCACCCATTTACAACTTTTCAATTGATCATTGACACAATTTGATTTTAATTAAAATCCATACCCAATAAAGTTCAAGATTATATAATTCAAAGACATAAAATCATTCATAAATCCCTACAAATCTCTCACTTGAATACCTATACTTTTTGTTACCTAATCTTTCACCTTCACCTAGCTCATATTCTTTTTTGACTAGATTTTCTTGAAACTAGGCCTACTACTTGTATGAGTTTTATGAATCTTGTTCCTTTATATTTTCTCTCACCTCCAATTAATCTCTATCAATACCTCTTATACACTCAACTCCTTTTGGTGACCATGTACATGGTCTACTTCTTTGTCTTTGCAACTTTATTTTTGATAAACTTGTAATATGAACTTATGCCTGAAATTGACTATAATATCTTTAATATGATAAAAATTAAACTTATTGACTTGAAACAAAATATTCATTCATGATACAATGATCCATCTTTGGCCAAAACCCTTTATCATTCCCTAATACAACCTAATGCACAAGTTTCTCTTCTATGTATAAGAAGGATATGAAATTCCTATTCATATGCTCTAGTATCATGAAGAATTACAACCTCACTTATCCACGCTTATTCTTAACTCAATTTAAAATACACTCTCAAAAAATATTTTTTTAAACTAGTCAATTATGCATTAGGTCTACTCTTAACTAGTCACTAATCTCTCAGATCTACTCTCCTTATTTTAAATAATATTACTTATGACACTGTATATAGGTCTTACATAAACTCAAGGATTTATTTAGGTGTCAAAAATTACAAGAAATTAAACAACTATATGTCTCTAAGAGATTGAGTTGTCATTCTTAAATTCTATCTGTTTAAGTTTCTAGGTCTCTAGACCTAGTTATTGCTCCAATGGGTCAATTTATAAAAAGAGATTTTGTATCTCTTTAAAATTATATTTCTAGTAGTATTTTATATTTTTTAACATGTTCTAACCATTATCCAAATTTATAGAACTCAAATCAACCAAAAACTCATCTTCCCTTATGCACAACTTTAACAAAAATGGTCTTCTACAGGTGTACATAAAACCAATCCTATGTACCTACAATTTCAAACCTGTTTTTAAGCCAATGATAATTTAAATACATTATAAGATACATTCCATAATTAATCACAAAGTTTCAAACCTTATTATTCAATTATTTGACTTTTAGAGGTGTTTTACAAATGAAACACTTGTTTTGGATTTACTTAGATTTTATACTGGCCGAGAGCTTAGCTAAGACTATTATCAACATATGTTATACATGTATTTGGTTTCTAAGATTAGTTTTTGACCCTTCAACCCCTCACTCATTCAGCACCTTCAACACCTCACTCCTGACATTCTATTGCTTTCTAGGATTATCCATTAAGGATGTTAGGCCTCCTATAATTGATCTTTAACAACTGCTATTTGAAAATATCACAAACCTGCTATAGCCTCAAAATCACCTTGAACACTTAAAATACACTTTCATGAAAAAGTGGGCAAGAAAAGGGAGAGAAGAGCCTAGAAATACTGACAACAAATGTTGTCAACGTTTAAGTTATGTTTACAAAACTATTGTTTTGATGCTTCTTGACCAAAAAATGACACTATCAACACATCTAGTCTTAGATAATGTTTATAACTAAGTTATTGTCCTCCCATTAGGTCCTATCAACAAACCCACCACCCATTCTATCCTCAAGAATGCCCTTCCTAGTGTAATAAAAATATATTTTTTAGCCTAAGTTTAAATACGCTTAAAACAAAATCTATAAGTCATTTCCATGAATTCTTAGATCCCTCCCTTACCTATTTAATCAATCTAATATCACCTGAGAGAACTCAGTTGGAACCTTAAATATCAATCCATTGGACAAGTTGTAGTGACAGGTCCAAAAATCTAACTTTTTGGCATTGAACAAGCAACTTCTTAAGCTCTAACTGTCATTTGTACCTCCAAGACCTCCACCTGAGAATCTATAACTTCAATCATGTCCAAATAGGAAAATTACATGTTATCACACTACCACAACATTAAAATTTACCCAAAAGTGTATTTTCACTACCATTCAAGAGTGCAGAAACACTTATAACAAATATTGTCAAAGTTTAAGTTGTGATTATATAACTATTGTTATGATACTTCTTGACCAAAGAATGACACTACCAACATGTTTGAGGGGTGGATAATGTCTAGGACCAAGTTTTTATTCTCCCATCAAGCCCGATCACCAAACCAACCACCCATTTCAACCTCAAGAATGTCATTCCCAATACAAGAAAAATGTAATTTTTTAGTTTAAGTTTAAACACACTTAAAATGAAAAGTGTAAGTTATTTCTATGAACCATTAAATATTTTTCATAACTCTTTAAGCCCTCTAATTGCACCCTATAAAACTTAGGTTGAGCCTTCGAGATAAATCTGTTGGACAA
>JARHVA010002495.1:1720000-1757500 GCA_037957365.1 Torreya grandis
GGAAATAGTTATAGAGGGGGTCGAGGTTACAGAGGAGGCAGATATAAAAATAGAGGTAAGGGTCATTCAAATAATCAACAATCTAATAAATCACATTCACATGAAATAAGTGATTGAGGACATGGTCACAACTCATATAGGGGCAGAGGTCAAGGTAGATCAAATATTCAGTGTCATAGATGTGGAAAATTTGGTCACATTGCCTCACAATGTAGGATTCCTTTTGATAAAATTTAGAGGGCACAAAAAGTGACTAAAACTAACTCTACTCAGTATGTCGATCATGATTATGATGAATCTAGTAATGTTGCCCATGAATCTACATTCACTACTTTGGGACACATTGATAATATTGAATATGAGACTAGAGATGAACTCACAAATGTATGGGTTTTATACACAAGAGCAACCAAACACATGACATTTAGGAGAGATTTCTTTTGGTATTATAAGGAAGCTTCTCTCTCTCCATTTTCCTTAGTAGATAAGTCTATGCATACACCACTAGGATTTTGGATCTATAAAATACTTGGAGGATGTTTGGTATGTTCGCACATTAAAAAAACACTTACTTTCTTTCGTAACTATTCAAAAGAAAGGTTATCAAATTGTGCTTGAAAATGGGCTCATTTACATCAATTCAATGAACGATTATTATAAAACAATGTATACAGGATATGAAGATGGAAACTTGGTTAGATTACATTGTAAGGTGCTTCCTCCCAATATAGAACTTGTGGCATTTGTTGACATAGGTACAAATACTATTTTTACACAGTGGTTATGGCATCTCTGCTATGGACATTTGAATATCCACTCTTTAGTGGATTTGCAGAGATATGGTATGGTGAATGGGTTGCCCACTTTTTTCAAAGATAGTATTCTTTGTGAGTCGTGTTTTGGGCAAACAAAATCAAAAAAAATTCCTAAATAGTCATCTTGGAGAGCTAACAGATGTTTACAGTTAGTTCATAGTGATGTATGTGACATAAAAAAGTCATCCATTAGTGGGTGTCGATACTTTGTCTTGTTTATTGATGACTTTTCTAGGATGACTTGGGTATTCTTTATGAAAAACAAATATGAAGTTTTCGCTAAGTTTGTTGATTGGTTACACTTAGTCAATAAATAAATAGGTTCACATTTGGCCACTCTTTGTTTAGATAATGGAGGTGAGTATACCTCAAATGAATATTCAAATTATTGTCAAGAACATGGTATTGATTGACAATATAGTAATGCTTATACTCCACAACAAAATGGAGTATCTAAATGAATGAATAGAACTTTAGAGGGCACATCACGTGCCATGTTGCACTGTAAATAGCTTGATGATAAGTTTTAGGCAAAAGCTATTAGTACTTCAGTGTATTTGAGAAATAGGTCCCCCACAGTTGCACTTTTGGGACAAACTCCATATGAGGCATGGTATGGATTTAAACCAAAATTTAAACACTTGAAAGTGTTTGGATGTCTTTGTTTTGCTTTGGTTCCTATTAAACACATAACTAAGATGGAACCACGAAGTCAAAAATGCATCTTTCTTGGTTATTTTGAAGATAAAAATGGGTTCCATTTACTTGCACAGGATTCAATCAAATTCATAGTGAGTCGAGATGTAATATTTGATGAGTTTGGGACTATGAACACTACAGAGATTGATTCTCAACTTGATAGATTAGAGAGGAAAAATAAAAAAAGAGATAAGGGTTTGAATAATGGGGATAACTCTTTGAAGTTATGGTATGTGACTCAAATTCCTTCACTTTCCTCTCCTTCATCTACAAGCTTATAGGTTGATGACTTAGAAATTATTGAAAATTCTCTAAGTCCCCCTTCGAATGATGCACATGATGAGAATTCTAGAGTCCCTAATTTGAATAATTTGTCTAAGTATCCAAAATGGGCTCAAAGTACTTTTTCTGACTTGAAAATAGATGAAGTTGGTTTAATAGGGCCCAAGAATTCTCAAAAATAGGTCAACTATGCTATGGTTGTTACTACTTCCACTGAGCCGTCCACTTTTGAGGAGGCATCTACTAAACATGTTTGGCAATAGGTAATGAAATGTGAGTATGATTCCATACTTAACAATAATACATGGGTTTTAGCTTATCCTCCTCCACATGTTAAACCCATCAGATGTAAATGGGTTTATAGGACTAAGTATAAATCAGATGGCTCCATTGATAAACATAAGCCACAACTTGTTGCAAAAGGATATATGCAACAAGAAGGTATTGACTATGAGGAAACATTTGCACCAACTACCAAATGGCACACTATTCATATGGTACTTGCCTTAGCAGCACAAAATATTTGGAAAGTACATCAATTGGATGTTAAAAGTGCCTTTTTAAATGGTGATTTACAAGAAGAAGTCTATATGAAACAACCTCAGGGTTTTGAATAGATGGGTGCCAAACACAAAGTATGTAAATTGATAAAAGCTTTGTATGGGCTCAAACAGGCACCCAGGGCTTGGTATGAGAAAATGGATTCATACTTGAAATCCATTGGTTTTCATCATAGTGAATTTGATGATACTCTCTATTTTCAAGTGCAGGGTAAGAAAATGGTGATACTTGTTCTCTATGTTGATGACTTGTTTATTACAAGTAATGATGAAAACCATAACAAGTCTGTGAAGAAGGAATTAAAAGATGGGTTTGAGATGATAGGTATTGGACTTATTCACTACTATCTAGGCATAGAGGTAACTCAGAAAGAGCATAGTATTTTCATTTCACAAATTAAGTATATTTTTGAGTTATTAGAGAGGTTTGTCATGAGTGATTGCAAACCTGCCCTCACTCCCATGGAAAGTAACTTGAAATTTTCTAAGGATGATAGCAGTGCCTTTTTTGATGGCACCACATATAGACAATCAGTGGGAGGTTTGATATACTTGATGACTACTAGGATCAATATTTCATTTTTAGTTGGAATTTTATCTAGGTTTATGCATGAGCCTAGATAAATTCATTGGCATGCAAAAAAATAAGTACTTCATTACCTCTGGGGAATGAAAACATATGGCCTTGAATACTGCCACAACAAGAACTTTAAACTTGTTGGATATTGTGATGCAGATTTTGGCAGATGTGTGGATGATAGAGTGTCAACCATAGGATACACTATGCATATGGGTTCAGCTACCATTGCTTGGTGTTGTAAAAAGCAGGATACAATGGCAAATTCATTAGCAGAATTAGAGTATATTTCAGCATGGGATGCTTCTAGATAAATTTTTTACCTTCATCATATTCTTCACGATCTTTAGGTTTCTCAATTTGATCCTACATAGTTATACATTGATAATCAGAGTGCAATCAAGATGTCCAAGAATCCAGTGTTTCATTCCAAAATAAAACATATAGATGTCAAATACCATTATCTACGAATGTTGGTGGAAAAGAAAACTCTTGATCCAATATATTTCCCAACTACTGATCAGACAGCTGATATCTTCACAAAACCCCTTGACAGAATCAAATTTGAAAAATTTAGAAAAATGCTTGGTATGTGTCCAAAGACCTGACTTTAGATCGTAGGGGGGTTTGTTGTTCCAAAGTCTTCACATTAGGTTATATTTTTGGTAGGTTAATTAATATTATTATAAATGGGGCATGCATCTTTTAGTAAAGACACCCCCATAAAATAAACTTACATAGTTTTAGTTTTAGGTCATTTTATATTTTTTAGTTAATTAATTAGAACTACCTTACGGGTTGTTTTCCCATATATAGTTGGTTATAGGATTAGTTGTTTTTACCTGTCATTGGAAAAAACTATATAAGTCCATGTTTGCTTTGTAAAAGGGTTAACAGAGTAAAGGCACCCTTATGTACTTTATTTTTTGAATATTAATAAAATACTTGTGCACTTGCACTAAGCGGGGACAAGGTTCAACCTATTTGATTCAAGGAGTTATCATTATATACATGTAGAACTTGCATATAAATAAATAATGTTTCTTTGATTCAATAGAGCTAATGAAACTGGAGATGATCAACCCCCAAATCACATTTTATATTCATCCAATTAGGTTGAAGGGGCTCGAAATAGCCCCAATTTACTTCAAAATGCACAGCTAGATTGGTACTCTAGAGGCTAAGTTTTGGCCATAGGTTTAAAAAATACATTTTATGACATCTCATGATAAAATAAGTTATATCATAAAATGTATAATGAGTTGCAACTTAAAACGAAGTAATTATAAGTAGTCAAGTCAACATATTAAAATGCCCATAAATTTTTTGAAGTTTAACGTGATACCACAATACCTTAATTAACTATCCCAGGGTAGGGACCTTTCCTGTATCATATGAAATAAAACCACTATTATGGATCTCAAGAACATATAAGATCATATATAAAATTTGAGGTAAAGAGAAAATTTGAGTTTTTAGGTGTTATGAATATATAACTCAATCATGTTACTAATGTGGTTAGTAACGTGATTGCATTAATACCATGATCGTGTTATTAATTTGATTGTGTTATTTGAATTTAAATTTAAAAACCATGCATTTTGGCTTAGGAATGGCTTCGACCTATCAATCTATAGCTAAGTCTAAGAGTTCTGATTAAAAAAATCAACTTTGATCACCAAATACACTATGGATTTCAATGGTAAAAGTCAAAAACTTAATTCCATCATTATGATCATGCTCTCCTCTTTCCAAAAATATGATTTTTATAAATTTTTGACTAATTTAAGGTTTCAAACTATGTTTATTTCTAACTATACCTTTTTTATGCCACTACATGTTGTAAATATACATACCTATACATGTTCATGCTTTTTTTTATTGATCCAAGTGCAAAAAAAATTATATGATCACAAACTCGGTCTAATTCTACACACATTCAAAAAAAATTGATTTTCATTTTTTTGAGGTAGTTAGGCACATTGCACGGATGACTATCCATGTTTTGGTTAGTTTTTGGGATCTATTTACTTGCAAAATTCATTAAAAAAAGTATTCATTGAAAAAATATGAAAAAATGTAGGTCATATACTATAATATATTGTCTATATTTTCCCTGAAGGGTTTCAAAGAATATTAAATGTTTTTCAAAAATGGTGAACCACACAACCATCTATCTACTCTATTTTCTTTTAAAAAGTAGGAGTTCCTATTCAGATTTTAGATGCTTGACCTAGTTATACCTAATCATTTTTATTAAAAAAATAATGTTTTGGAAACTAGAATCTAAATTCTACATTTTACGTTCTTTAACCATCTTCAAATTTGGAGTTTAGATATCTCAAATTATCTATAGAAGTTTAGATTTTTAAAATTTTAGAAAAATTATGTCCACGGGTAGGTCACTTTTTGTCCCCCAACTTTGTGCACTTACCTAGTCCACCTCAACTCCTTTTGAATATAAATTCAAGATTTATACCAAATGTTACTCTCCTTTTGTTGATGGTAAACTTTACAATAAATTGGTAAAACTCTTTTATACTTGACTCGTGTTCATCTTGATCTCTATTTTGATGTAATTATTTTTTCATGATTATCTATGGCCCCAATGATAACCATTAGATATATAAATTTTTCATTCCATGATACCTTTGTGGTAACAATAGTTTAAGTATTGATTAAGTGTTAGGATGAAAATGTTTAATTTTTTCTTACACCAAAAACATAATTGTAAGTTTCATAGATAGTGATTAGGATAGAGATAAAAAATATTTCAAGTCATCTAAAAGATGAATCTATCATTTTTGGGCACATTCCATGACTTGGTCTTGTGAAAAACCTACTACTATTGTTTTTTATACTATGAAAGTTAATTATAGTTGAGTTTTCGCTGTCGATCATGATTTAGTTTAGATTCAATGCATGCTTTATGAGTTCATATTTCATTAGACCCAACCCAAAACACTTATAAGTAATAATCAAAGTATTATCCACATATCTCGAAACATAGTGGAGCACTAACACATAAAATACATTGATATTCACATGAATTATATCTAGAAAGTGAAACAAGATAAGAATAAAATTAATTAATGTCACATTGATGATCACGTTGTAAGCATATTCACAAAGCCCTTACTCAAAATGTAATATTTTCATCTCAATGAAACTTCGGGATTGAATGAAGGTGTCATCAAGGGGAATAGGTTTATGAATCCTCCATCCATCTATTCTTTAAAATCTAGTTGAAATATGAGTATTTTTTACTATTATGATCCATTAGACAAGTATTATAATTATCTCCTTCATTATATGTGTTGATTATGGAGGGTTTTGTCTATCTCTTTTCAAATTTTAAATCACATTATTTTATTTAATGTCCCTCAAATGAACATTCTAAGTTAATTAAAGGCCACTTTGTTGATGAATCTTTTCTCCCTCTTAAAGAAGATGAGACTAATATCAATAAATAGATGCAGTGTTTATATAAATTTTATTGGGTTTTTGATCAAATATTCAAAGGGAAAAAAATCAATTCTACAAACAAGGCTTTATTCTTCCATCTCCTTGGTTGTAAAAAAATGATTATAAATGGATAAATAATAGTGATGTATTTAATTTTTAGGGATCCTATTTACATTCCAAGATACCACCTCCTAATTTTGGTAGTATTTTATTAATTGAGATACAAAAAAAAGTTCTTACTAGATCCCTAAACCACTCTCTCTAGCCAACAAGTTTCAATTCAATTATAAGGTTCTCATTTCAACTTATATTTAATACTCTTCTTATTGGATGCCTTAAAAAATTTATTACCAACATTTAGATAAGTTATTTAAATATTTCCTTTGGGATGTCTCTTCACATGGGAAGGGTTTCCATAGGGTAGCTTGTGAGTATTTTTGTTTTCCAAAAGAGGTTAGAGTTTTGGGTCTACTTTTGCACCAAATGGAATATCATGTCCATTGAATGGAAATAAGCTTCAAAAGTGCTACTTCATAATTAAATTTTTGAAGGGTCTCCATACGGTCACTCGACTTGGAAAATATTAGGTTTTCAAAATCATCTCATCATTCATGTTTTATTAAAAAAATTGGGTCCTTTGTTACTAAAAGTATATGGAAAGCAAAGGATAAGATCAATTTTCATGGAATGGTAATAGTAATATGGATGGTCTCTCTATTAATCAACATTAATTTGGTGGCATCCTTTTATAGATTTTCATGAAGTCCATCTTTTTGAAATTTCATGGGTGCATACCCTAAAATTATTCATACAAGGAAGGTCCTTTATTGTTAAAAATATTTGTAAATCGTGGGAAAAAACCAATCCTTGGTTTTTTGAGAATGGTTATGTTTTTATGTATGGTATCTTTATTAATCAAAATTATTTATAATGATATCATGTTATAAATTATCATGAATTCCCTCTTATTGAGGTTTCATGGATGAGTGTTCTAAAATTATTCAAACCAATAATGTGCACAATAAAAGATATTTTATATAAACAAAATTGATCTTGGATTTCTTCTTTAGAAGTCAATATTAAGTTTTGTTTTTAAAAAAATGACAAATACTCTTATCATGAAGTTATTGAATCTATTCCCATAGAGAGGATATTTCGATCACCTTTGCATGACCATGGTGGAAAGACTGAAAATCATATGTTGAAACTCCTTTATAGAATTATTCTCCCAACAAGGGATATGTATGGTTATCACCTCATCTTCCTATGGTTGACAAGCCCAATTCTCAGTAGTATATTGATTCTTCAACAACCACATGGACCAAATGGTTTTAAAAAATATGGAATGTTAATATTGAACCTAAATTTGCACATTTTTCATGTTTTGTTATTTAAAAATGCCTTCCCCTTGATCATTGGATTTTTTAGTTGGGTGTCTATTAGTGCAAATGTTTGTTCTATGGCCATTTAGATACCCTTAATAATATATTTTTTTTTGTTTTAAATGAAAGAGAAAAATTGTTTAGTCTTGGACTTATGATTTATGTAGACCTTTTACACCATAATTATTCATCCAATAGAATAACATCATGGGAGATTGGCTCGTGATTCATACTAATTGTGCTTAAATTTGGCATAATTTTAGAGTGGAAATTACTTTTTATATTTGGAAAGAAATAAATACAATTTTTTTTTGCTAATTCTATTATGGATATTCATTTCTCTAATTATAACAAGGTAAAGGTTATTTCCAACATGCTTATGCAGATACAAGTGCACATAAATATGGTGTCCCTAGAGTTGTCCAATCTCTATACCCTTTTGGATCATTCAGTCAATTATACATGTATCATCATATGTGTATAACTCACCTCATTTTACAGAGAGGCCACTCTGAGGATGTAGTCTCCACCACAATTGCTCATGTCATAGTTCTCATAATTATCTAGGGTGGTCTCCACTATACTACCACACCCCTATATTTGTTTAGTGGGGTGGTTTGGGATCTCCTCCACGTTATCTAATTGTTTACTTTAGGATTTGGACTGTGTCATCATTGACAACTTGAGATGGTTGGATTTTATCATCTCATGTCATAAAATTCTCTCATTTGGTCTTGAAAATTGCTACTACTTACATAGTGATAAGAACTATGAAATAAGAGAAATGATAGTTGAAAAAATGATAATGATGATTGGGGCATTGCTCATGTGGGGGAATACCTCCCTAATATTCATTGGGTAAATCCTAATGATAAGGACCTTCTTCCTCTATCCTTTTTGTTATGGTTGATTAGTCTCTCAAAGTAATTTTTTTACTTTTTGTTCTTTCAATTTTTCTAATTTTTGGTAGTGTATTTAATAATGCATACACTATTATATGATTTTAAGATGTATTTTTAATATGTATTATAAATTTGGGGTAGGCACTAATTGATGGACACTTATTCATGGCCTATTATTAGATAAGGCAATCAATTAAGTCAATACTTGATTGACTTATAATAATAATAGTTTGTCTTTTTATATTTTTAAGTACTCACTAAAACCCTATTCCTAACCCTAGCCTGATCTCTTATCCTTATAATAACATATAAGGCTAGTGGGTGAGAGGTATTATTAATGAGAGTTATTCTTAAAATGGAATAATGTGGCTAGTTTGATTAATCAAAATAGGTAGCTATGATATTTATATGATTATATATTATGTTTTTAATATTTATTAGATTTTGTATGCATGTATTGTGGGTGTTTTTATTATGGTAGCTAACATAATTTTGGTCTCTATCTAATAATCTAATATGTAATCAATGTGATACCCACATTTATTTCAACACATTAGAACACAAATGTATAAATCTAATTAGGATCAATGTGCATTCTATTCACTAATTGATACTATACAAGGGCTTTGATGTTAAGTTTTACCAAATAAATGATAAGGTTACAGACATAATCAAACCCTTGTTTTAGGACCAATTTTTTTGTTTTAGGTAACTTTTAGGAGTGAAGAAAGGTATCATCAAGTGAGGAAATTTTAGTGATTCTTCCATCCTTCCCTTCATTGAAGTACATTTTAAGGAGCGATGTTAGTGTATTTAATTATTTATACACTATTGTATGGTTTTAATATGTACTTGTAATACTTATTTGTAATATATGGGTAGGCACTAATTACTACATATTTATACATAATTTATTACTAGAGAATATTATTAATTAAGTAAATATTAAATTGAATTCTACTAATAATAATTTTATCTTATTCTATTTGTAATTACTCACCAAAATTCCAATCCTAACCCTAGCCTCCTCTCCTATCTATATAAGAATATAGAGAGCTAGTAGGTGTAAAGATTTTTTATATGAGAGATGCTATTATACTGGAAAAATTAGGCTATTACTCTTAATCAAAAGAGGTAACTATACTACTCAAATTAATTGGTATTGTTTTATTTTCAGTATTTCATAGATTTATAATCCATGTATTTTTATTACTTATCTTTTATTATCTAACATGATTATGAGACCTATCTAGATATTTTTAAACAAAAATAAATTTATATTGTAACAATTTTTTTATTGTTTTGTTCCTATGCATCTTTTATGCCTAGTGTATATAGGATGCAGCATGCTCTCATACCTTTTTTTAATGATTTTTAATAATTATTTGTTTTAGTTTAACATATATCTTTTTCATCAAAAAAAATTCAAGGGTATGTTAGTGTATTTAATATCACACACTTTTTTATGGTTTAAGATGCACTTGCAATATAATTTATTGGTAAGCATTAATTGGTGCACATTTATACATAAGTCATTATGAGAGAATATTATCAATTAATTATTTACTTAATTGAACTTTAATACTAATAGATAAGTCTTATCTTTAATAAGACTTGTTCTACAAGTAATTATTCTCCAAAACCCTAATATTAACCATATTTCTTGTTTATATAAGAGTATAGATGAATAGTAGGTGAAAAACATTTAGAAAAGAGTTTAGGCCAAATCTATTGATTTAAAGTGGAGTAATACTACCTAAAATATAATTATATAATCTCATTCTTTAAGTTTTTATATATTTATATATTGTATGTATTGTGGGCATTTATCTTATGGTAAAATTATAGTAAGTCTAAAACTAATTCAATAATATAGTATTTTACATCTTATGAGACAATTGTTAATTGTATATTTTTAAAATTAAAAATAAATTTTATTAATTATACATAAAATAAAAAACTATATATTAAATAAAAAAGGTGAAATGGAATCAAATTATATAAAAAAATGCATCATACTAACTATTATACATATATTTAATTTTTATTTGCATATATTTAATTTATGTTATTTAAAAAGGTTTCTTGTAGAATATAAATCCTTATAAAAACCACCTCCTTATAAAGGCTTGTACAAATGAATACTTCCTTTTGTTAATAAAGAGGTTTTTGTCATCACTGATCTAGAAGAAGAGAAAAATCCTCTCCCCATTCCCAATGGATGTTGCCTCCACATAGGGTTGGTGTGTTTAACTATCTCAGACATAGTAGTGGTAGAAATTGGCATATTACTCAAGACAAATTTCCCATTTTGGGTCTTGACATTCTCTCCTATTGACACGATGAGGATTTGGATGTTAATTAGCATACTGATTGGTGGAATGATGTCCCTAACACAATCAATCATCTAGGCACCAATGGCTAGGGGAATAACCCTAATAGTCCCCTCCCCTAACTCCTCTAATTGTTATGTTCACCATTGCTACCTAATGTCCTTGGTATTTGTCTCTATTAGTTCTTATTTTTATAGTTTTTTAAAAATTAAATCATATTGTTTTAATCATTGTACAACCCTAATTTTGGAAACTTCTTTAGCTCGATATGATGTGCATTCTAAATGTGATTTCTTCCACTTTTTGTAAAATCAACATAGTACTATTTTATTATTAATAAAAGTGTGTTTTTTAATTAATATTTTTTTTTATTTCAAAAATTAAAGAAAATACTATAATTTTTAATCTAATTTTGTAATCACTTAGTTTGAAACCTCCATTAATTCACAAAATCCTTTTATGGAATATGAGACCCTCGAATCATTGATATGTTTTTTCCCTATGCTGTGTAATCTAAAGGTTAAAGGGATATTTTATAGTAGTTAAAAGGGGCTGGATTTACCAATGTCCTCCAACTAAACAACATTCATAAATCAATTGAATTAGAAGGATGTTATCAAGTGGAAAGATCTCAATGACCTGTTGTCCCAGCTAATTCCATACAAATAAAAGTCCTTCGGGTAAATGATTAGTGGCATGCTAGCACATGGCACCATCTCGATGACTAGTTATCCTAGATATTTCTATGAAAATCCAACTACCCCAGGGTAAGAAAGTTATTGTAATGTTTCTATGCTCAATAAATATCACTTTGGATATCTGACTTTAAATTTTGGTAGGTTATTTAACCATTTTCTTGGTTTATATAGCCTTTTCTTTTAACAATCTAGTTTATTTATGCTTTAATTCAAGATTTAAATTGACTATATGTTTGCATTATTTCATCTTAGGACTTAGTCAATTTATAAATGATGGACTAAACTTGGTAATGTTAGATTTTGAGTTCATTTAAATGGTCTTCTTTTGCTAATTTTTCTATGAATTTTTGCATTTGCATTTGAATAGACTTGGCCATTTTATTTTGAAAGTAATTAGTTGTTTATTTTTGAAAGTTTAAAATTTTTTGATTGAATTTTTATTTATTTTTCCCCATCTGCCTAAACTAATATGAGTGCCACATGGTAATATCCCATGGTTCCCAATAGCCTGGGTCCATTAGAAAAGTCTTTCAACACTTAATTGATTTTGTAATGATTCTCAGATTTGTGCGTATAATTTTCTAGTTTGTGCAACCTAGTCAATTTCTTTAAAAAAAAATTTCAAGCCATGTGGAATCTTTCCACCACTATATGGGACTTAAACTATTCAAAAGAGTTTCCCGATGGCATCCAACCAAGATCAAGTAGATTAGTGGGATGCTTCTAAGTGGCAATATCCTAATGACCCACTACCTCGATCGATTTTATATAAAGAAAAGTCTTCTAGGATAGCAAATTATTGGGATGCTTCCATGTGACACCATCCCTATGACCCACTATCCTAGATTTTTCCATGTAAATATAAATACCCCAATCCAAATGGGTTATTAGTATGTTACCATGTGGAAACATCTTGTTACTTTATAGGCCTAGGGTAGTTTGTATAAGTTTGAAGTCCATTAGAGCTCCATGTAAGTGAGATTACACTATGTGGCATTATCTCATTGTATCATAGCTAAGGAGTATTCAACATACATAAATAGGGGATAAGATACATGGCATAACCCTACCAATAAAGGACACACTAGCAATCCATGTCAGTAGGACATTGGTTCAAAGTTTATGGCCCATCTAACCATCAAAACTTGAGAATGGAGTGTGTGTCTAATATGACATGTAAACACTAACTTTTAGGGGCCTATTGGAGGTGAAATTGATCATAAAAGACAAAATTCAAATGCAATCTTGGTGGTGGCATTGAATTTACCCTCAACATGAATGTTGAAATAAGGTTGGAGAAATAACTAGAGGATAAAATATTTCCTTAAAGAGGCATGGTGCTAACTACACAAGGTATGATCGACTAAACATCTTGGTTGACTTCAATTTTTCAAAATCATCCATCTACCCATAATTTAATCAAAAATTAGTCAGTTGGCCATGAATTTGATTTCATTGGGATTGCATAAGGCCTAATTCAAAATTCATAGATATGGGTATATCCTATCTAAGTCTTGCAACCACAAAAAAGGTGGTTATTTTATTTAAATCCACGAACCTCCATGTCTATATAATATCAAATATTACATTTTAATAAGGGCTTTTATTTTTAGGATTAGAGATACTATGCTTGGTTGGATCCCTTTAGATTATATTAGATTAGTGGACTAGACATGCTTGAATTCTCCATAGTTAGTAGACCAAGTAATTTTCATGTTTTCCTAATGTAGTGTTTTCTTGTTGTTATAAATATGAAGTTTGTAATTGAATGGCTATTATAAATCCTACCATCACTAATAAAAAAGAAACATATTGATATTTAGATTGTTGTGTAGTGAAATGGCCATTTCATGTGCATTTTTTATGGTGTTTATGCCTCTTTATTCACATCAACTTATCCCTAGACTCTCACACCATACTTTAGCTATAGTTATGCTAGGTTTGGTTCTATCTTATTAATGGTTTATATTATATTTGTTTAATTAGACACTGAGACTTCATCTCTATGATAGTAGGGATTTTCTTCCCTTTTCCCCTTTCTTTTACTCTTTCTTTTAATAGTGTGTTAGTTTAGGACTGATAGCAATCTACTTGTAATGTTGAATCATGATTATTTAATGTATTTCATCATTTTTTGAGAATTTTTTAATAGATTATTGATGTAGTAATCGAGTTTCATAATGTCTATCGCTGAAACCATCATTCAGATCCAGTTTCATTGAAGCCCCTTTAAAGGAATGGTCACAATGAGCCAACTAGTTTACCCTGCATACCAAGACCTAGTAATTGAGACCTTGGGGAGATTCATTTATGTGAGTATCCTTTAAAGAGGGGTGGGGATTAACAATCCTCTCTTGATTTGGTGCATTGAAAGGCCCATCAATAGAAATTCCTACTTCAAAATTGCATTTTTGAAGGCTCTCTATATGGTTATTTGGCTTGGAAAGGATTGGGTTTTTAAAATCTTCTCATCCTTCAATCTCTAATAAAAAAATTTTGCATTTTTTGTTACCAAAATTATATGGTAAGCATAGGATAAGATTTTAATTTCATTTCCATGGAATGGTAATAATATTATAGATGGCATCTTTATTGATCAATATTATTTATGGTGGCCTCCATTTATAAAATTTCATGAAGTCCATCTTATTGAAATTCTATGGGTTTACACAATAAAATTATGCTAAAAAGGAATGTCCTTTATTGCTAAAAATATTTGGAAATCATGGGAAAAAATCAAACCTTGGTTGCTCTAAAATAATTAAGATTTTATGTATGGTCTCACTATTAATAAACATTATTTATAATTATCTCAAGTTATAAATTTTCATGAATCCCTTCTTATTGAAGTTCCATGGGTAAAGGTTCTAAAATTATTCACACCTACAATGCACATAATCAAAGATATCTTCTATAAATCAAACTAATCTTGGTCTTATTCATTAGAAGTCAAGACTAAGTTTTACTTTTTTTAAATGATAAAGAATCTTACCATGAATTTATTTAAGTTGTCCCTATAGAGATGATATTTCAATCACTTTCACATGACCATGGTGGAAAGACTAAAAGTTGTATTTTAAAAATCTTTTCTATAATTATACTTCCAACAAGGGATATGAATGGTCATCACCTCATTTGCCTATTGTTGAAAATCCCAATTATTATTAGTAGATTGATTCTTCAACTGCCACATATACTAGATGGTTTTAGACAATATGGAATGTTAATATTCAACCTAAGTTTTCACATTTTTCATGGTGTATTATTTATCAAGGTCCTACCCTTGGTCATTGGTTTGTTTAGTTAGATGTTGCTTAGTGAAAATGTCTATTCTATGGCCATTTAGAGACCCTTAATCATTTTTTTCATTTTACTCAAAAGAAAAAATGATTAGCCTTGGATTTTTTATTTATGTAGACCTTTCAAACCATAATCCTTCATTTAATAGAATATCTTCTTGAGAGATTTGCCCATGATTCCTACTATTTATGCTCAAATTTATCATAATTTTAGAGTGGAAGTTGTTTTTTGTATTTGGAAAGAAATAAACACAATTTTTTTGGCTAGTTCTACTACGGGTATGCATTTCTCCGCTTCTAAAAAGGTAAATGTTATCTCCACCATTTTTACATAGATACAAGTGCACATAAATAAGGTAGCCCTGTAGGTCTCCAATCTCTAGTCCCTTTTGGATCATTCAGTAAATGATCCATGCATCATCACATGTGCAAAACCCTCCTCATTTTATAGAGAGGCAAATCTAAGGATGAATGCAACACCATAAGTATTCATGTCATCATTCTTACAATCATCTAGGGTGGTCTCAATTCTACAATCACTCCCCTCTATTTACTTAGCAAGGTGGTTTGAGATCTTCTCCACCTCATATACTTGTTTGGTGTTAGATTTGGAATGTTTTGTTGTTAACACCTTGAGATGCTTTGTTTTTGTCATCTCATTTTGACAAATTCTCTCATCTAGACTTGGTAATTTCTACTACTTACATAGAGCCATGAACTATGAAAGAAAAAGAATGATCCATGAAAAAATGCTAATGATGATTTGGAAATTATTCTTATGGGATAATACCTTCCTAATATTGTTTGGGGAAATCTTGATGATAAGGACCCTATTCGTTTGGCCTTTTTGTTATGGTCTCTTAGCTTCTTAATGTATTTTTTTTTACTTTTTGGTGTTGCATTTTTTTTTCTAATTTTGATAGTGTATTTAATTATGCATACACTATTGTATAATTTTAAGATGTATTTTTAATATTTATTTTAATTTTTTGGTAGACACTAATTGATTCATACTTATCCACAATATATTATTAGATAAGCTATCAATTAAGTAAATACTTAATTGACTTATGATAAGAATAGTTTTATCGTTTTCTATTTTTAACTACTTGAAAAAAATCCTAAGCCCAACCCCATTCTTTTCTCTTATCTATATAATAACATAGAAGGTTAATGGGTTAAGAGGTATTGTGGATGAGAGTTATTGTTATACTAGAATAATTAGGTTAGTTCTATTAACCAAAAGAGCCAATTATGCTACTTTAATGAATTTATGTTATTTTTTAAATATTTATTAGATTTTGTATGCATTTATTTTGGGTTTTTATCATATGGTAGCTAATATAATTTTGGTCTCTATCTAGATAATTTAATATAGAATCAATGTGCTATCCACATTTCTTGTAGCATAGTAGAACACAAATGTGTAAAGTTTATTGAGATCCACATGCATTATATTTGATAACTAATACAAGACAAGGATTTTTATGTTAATTTCTACCAAATAAATAATAAGGTTAAAAACATATTTACCAAACCCTTGCTTTAGATCCAAACTATTCATTTCAAGTAACATTTGGGAGTGAAATAAGGTATCATCAAAGGGGAAAATTTTAATGATTCTTTCATCCTTCCCTTCATCACATATTAAGGGGTTGTTAATTAATGTAATTATTCATACACTATTTTATGGTTTTAAGATACATTTATAATATTTATTTGTAATTTGTTTGTAGGTACTAATTGGTCCATATTTATACACAATTTATTACTAAAAAATAATATAAATTAAGTAAATATTTAATTGACTTTTACTAATAATAGTTTTGTCTTATTCTATTTGTAACTACTCACCAAAATACTAACCCTAATCTTAGCCTCCTTTCTTATCTATATTAAAATATATAAGGCTAGTGGATGTAAGGTTTTGTAGATGAGATTTACTAGTATACTGGTAGAATTAAGCTAGTACTTTTAATCAAAAGAGGTAGTTATGTTACTTATATTAATTTGTGTTATTTTATTTTTAATATTTCATATATTTATTATACATGTATTGTGTGTGTTTGTCTTTTGTTATCTAACATGATTCTAAACACTATTTAGATCATTTTAGTTTTAAAAAATAACTTTTTATTGTAACAAATTTTTTAATGTTTTATTCATGAGCATATTTTATGCCAAATGTGCCTAAGATGCAACATACTTTCATGCCCTTTTTTAATGGTTTTTAATAATTCTTTTTTGTAAAGTTTAACATATATCTATTTAATAAAAATAAAAAAATTAAGGGAGATGTTAGTGTATTTTAATATTTACTTAATTTATTTTTGTTAATAATAAATAAGTCTTGTCTTTAAGAAGATAACCTTATCTTTTATTTATATAAGAGTATAGAAGGTTAATGAGTGAGAAATATTGTAGAAAAGAGTTTAGGCCAGCTTAGTAATCCTACCTAAAATAAATTTTTATACTCATTATTTAATTTTTCATATATTTATATATTGTAGATATGTTTTAAGGTAAAATTACAATAAGGCTAAAACTATTCTGTAATTTAATATTTACATTTTAAAATACAATTGTTAATTGTATATTTTTTAAATTAAAAATCACTTTTATTAATTATACATATTATATACAACTAATTATTAGAAAAATAGAATCACATTATCATTATTATATATGTGTGTGTAAAATTTATATTTTCATACATATAATGTGTTCTTTAAAAAAAATTATTGTAAAATATAAATTTTTATAAAAAATTTCTTTTTATAAAAGTTTGTAATATCAAGTGGGTTGTAGTCTAATAGTGAAGATGATGGTGTAAAAGGTGTTGTCTAATCATCCACCAAGATATAAATCTCAAGGGATACCAAAAAGGGATGAGGTCGAGATCATGCCCCAGGGGAATTTAGTGGAGTGGATACCTCTTAGTCCTTATCACTAAGCCAAAGAATCATTTTGTACACCTAATCCATATAAAAGCAGAGTTTTAATTTATTTTTAAAAAAACATGTACTTATGAAGACTTATTTTTGTTAAGACAAAGGTTTTCATCGTGAGATGGAGCTCCTTTCCCCATTCCCAATAGCCTTTGCCTTCCCATAAAATTGGTGTGTTTGACATTCTCAAAAATGGTAGTGGCAGTCGCTAACATGCTCCTTCTCAAGACAAGTTTTCTCTCTTGGCTCTTACCATTCCTTCCCCTAACTCTTAGACTTTGATGTAAATTAGAAAACTAATGGGTACAACCCTGCCCCTCACACAATCAATCCTCTAAGCACCAATTGACCATTGTCACCTAATAACCTTGATCTTTGTCTCTGTCAATTCTTATTTTTATTTTTTATTATTATTGATTACACTTTTAATATGACTTTAATTATTGTACAACTTTAAGTTTAAAATTGTAATGTAAAATTATTTTCTCAAAACTTCTTTTCCATTATATATATAAATAATTTAAAGAAAATACTTTAATTTTTTTTAATCTACTTTTCTCATCACTCGGTCTGAAACCTCCGTTAATTCCCAAAGTCCTTTTACGGAATATGAGACCCCCGAATCGTCAATATGTTTTCTTCCATCTGCTATGTAATCTAAAGGTGAAAGGGCCGTTTTATAGTAGTTAAAAGGGGATGGCTTCCTTGTAAATCCGTATATATATATAGGACAGAAGAGTTTGATCTCCCCAAGTCCAGGGCAGAAGAGTTTAATCTTCCATGTAATATTTCAACTACAATATCACCAAAATCCCAAAAGAACTGTAGAGCTATACAAAAAGATAGAATATTTCTACAACAATATTCAAAAGCTAAAAGACAGGGTACTGACTGGTAACTAGACTATTAACTTTGATTGTTTGTGTTCTTGCATATATTTTGTGCATCGGTCGCAGAAGATCAGAGGAGCAGAAGCACTTCAAAGGCTTTCTGTCCTTCGGGATTCTAACAAAAGATTTATATACAATTCTGCAAGGATGCCTTTATAATAAGAAATCTCATTACAAACATAGGAGATCAGAGGAGCCTTCGCACTTCAGGCACTGGAGATATTGGGTAGTTACTATTGAATAGATATGACATCTTTGATCCCCAACAAGTTTCAAGGCGGCGGCAGCAACTTCTGTAATGCTGTTATCCTTGACATTCTGCAGTTTAAGACATTTTGATGTGGACAAATTTAGCTCGAGGTGTACTCAATCTTCTTGTTTGGCAGATCTCCATTTGGGTGTCTTGTGAGGAGAAAAGGCCATGTAATTATCAGGGGAGCTTCTCTGAGCTCCTCCTTGTAAGGAAGAGGGAAATTTTGGTGTGATGCTTCCCAAAAGATGATGAGATGTGATTTTGTTATCATCATTGAACTGTCTCACATTTTTCTTATCTTGAGCACATCGATTCTCATTGCCCTTCTTGTTCACTCTCAGAGCATCATCATGAATCACCTGTTTACAAACATCACACCATGTAGGGATATATATTAGGGTATAATTACTTGAAATCCCATTAAAAGATTCACAATTAGCGGCTTAAAGACCGGAAAATGACCATTATGGCATTTGAGAGAATGCAATGTAATAAATACAATTAATTATTTTTCCTAAAAATATCTAGAATGGTAACGATTTTGGTAGTTTTAGTATTCCTAATGCTTTTGTTGCTAAATTACAAAACCATAAACATGAAAAATTTAGGTACTGAAGCTAAGTTCTCCGACAATCTTTAAATGCATTTAGACTTTAATTATTGGTGGCATACATACATTTACCATTTTGTCTCCATCAATCAGTGTTTCAACGTGAGTATATTACACTAAAGCTGTAACATTCTCAATTCCAAGAGGAATAAATGAGGGTATATATCATTTATTATTGGAAATGAAAATTATTGGGGAAGAGGAGGATAATAAATATGATGTGGTAATGTGATTAACTTTGTAATATTTATACGATAATTTATTTTTACAAATTTCATATTTATAAACTAGTTATAATTATCTATTTATTATGATGTATTTTTATGATAATTTAATTTTACAATTTCATTGCTATGATTATTAATAAATATGATATGATAATAAATATGATGTAATAATCTAATCAATCTAGTAGAAATCAATTTCACAAGAAAATTATAGAATAAAAAAAGAAGTAATCTTTTAAATATTAAATGTAAAAAGTTTGTATTTTATATTCTCGTTTTATTTTTTATTTTTTTAATTTTTTTGGTATGAATTTATTTATATTTATATGTTTTTTATTTTTTTAAATTATCGTGTTTGTTATTTTATTTTTTTAATTTATTATGTCAACTTTGATATAATTAAATTATTTTATTATTTATTTTATAACGTCATCTTTTAAATAATTAAATGCTAACATTATTACACCATAACATTGCCCAACCACCTCCCTCGGATGTCATTATAAGAACACCTTCGATATAATAAAAATACTTCATCATAATTAAAAATTATGACATATATAATTTCAAAGTTCACTACAATGTATAAGAGGAAGAGAATTAGATTACAATGACAATTATATGTTATTTATGGTATAATAAAATACTTAGACTAACGATCATATATTATTTATAATATAATATGATATTATCTTATAAATATGTTATCATAATCAATCAACTATTAAATTAACATTTTTGTATAAGAGTGAGTAATGTATAACTTTAAGTAAAACTGTATTATATTTTTGATTGATACATTTAGATTTGTAATTTGAAACGTAGAAAAAATATAACACATTTTCACCGTAAAATATATATTAATCAACTCTTAAATTATTTACATAATTAATATTTTTAATATTATTATTCCCATAGGGATAAGTATTGTCTCCCTTCTACTCTAACTCATTATTAATCCTTGTTTTCTCAACAAATCAGATAACACTCTTTTATGGATTAGATAATATGCAAACAATTTTATATGAATAATTAACAAGTTATTAAACTAAGAACATGTAATATTATTTTATGTATACATTAACTGGTTAAAAAATTATACATTATTCTGACCTTCACGTGAATCAAAGCATGCTTGAGGGTAGCACTATTCAGAGGTAGGGTATTCTTGATTGTGAGCATAAATATTGAGAGAAATCATGAATCAATTACAATGTTACCATGCCACATCATCAAAAAATCCTAAAAAAGATATTTTGGGGAATCGGGATGAGGCAGTGGTAATAATGACATGAAGTATGAATGTAATTAGTACATCTTAAATCTTTTAGTCATATAATCACTGCATCTAAGATCCACTATCTACTACCTCTAATAAATAGTAGTTAACTACTATCTATGACTTGTCTTGCAAACTTGACGCCCTAACAAAGGGAATGGTCAAGGTATTCTTGGTTCTATTCCTATGCATATTGTAGGAAGGCATTGCATTGTGCCCAAAATTCTTGAGATGGTAGTAATAATACATAGGCATTAAATTTAGATGGCTTCTATTGTTTAATAAAGAGTCATGGTATAGTTTGAGGTTAGTTATCTAAGACTATCTTTTGTTTGCAAAACATAATGCTAACCCCTAGTCATTTATGTCTCTACTCTTTACTGGATGTGTTTTAATTTGGCGTAGACATTATTTTTCTTAAGAATTAAATGAATGCATGATATTACATGTTGGGTGCATATAAATCTTATAGCATAAAGGACTGTTGTCAATACTATAGGAAAAAACTTTGGGTACAAATTAATATTTTTTCGGTAATATTTTTTTGATTTGAAGCAATATTGAAACCTTATTTTCATTTTTTCCCATGTGTTTATATTTTCAACGCTAGGCAGATTAGGTTTGGAAATCAAAAGCTTGCTAATTTGTATCTTGGGATGGTGACAGGGAATAATGGTTGCTAAATGTTTTTATAATAGTGCTTCCCTCTGTGTTTTTTACAACTATTCTTGCTTCTATCATAACTATATCATTTGCTTCTCATCTCTTAATAACTTCATATTTGCATTTCTTGGCTACATTTATGGCCTTTACAAATGCCTTTGGATTTATGATTTTGACCTAGTTTTGAATTGCTTATTTCAAGATATCGATAAATATATGCATCATCATTTTCTATTGATTGATTATAGTCATATATTTAAGGGGCTCCAAGAACCCCATCTCTAAGTGTCATCTTTCATTGTGTCAAATAAAAGGATATGTGTATATTTACTTAATAGTATTTATGAAAGAATTACTATTTGCCCTTATAGGTATGCATGAAAAATGTGGCAAAATTCACAAAGCACATCAGCTATTTGACAAAATGTATTTAATAAGATATGGTTTCCTAGAATTTCATAATTAAAACAGATGGATAGAAGAAAGAGAAAATGCAATTTTAGGTATGGAATCAAATTGCCAAATCTATTAAGCTTGATTTTAATTTTGTCTTTAAAGTCACTTCATGGTACCTAGTCTACAAGGAAGATTTTGTCACTACTTTTAGCATGCCTTTTTTCTGCTCTTTGTCTATGCCATGTAGGTAGGCCCCAACTTTAGTAAATCATAAAGAATCTCTATGACAATTAAATATATCATGATAGTGTTTTGCAGTGACCACTTAAGTTCCCTTCACTTTATCTATAATTGCTAAATTATCATAACTAGATTGTTTTTTTAATCTCTTACCTAATGAAGTTGGGGCACTTTTAATTTTAAACCCTTTTGTCCAATCCTATTACAAAGGTGGAATGAGGCCTTCTCCTTGGATTCCCTATTACATTACCTCTATTCCATGACTAATATATTATATTGCAGGCACTCTACCTTGAGTGTGAATTGCTTTCAAGGATATGCTGATATATGAGAGATTTTTTGCACTTTACTTCATCTTCTAAGTGATTCCTTTGATATAATCTTGCATTGTTTAATGATATCTTGGCAAGTTATCTGAGACATTTGATTGAACTAGACTCTAAGTGCCTTGCTAGTTAATAACATCAAGTTTATTGTCTTACCTTTTAATAGAGTTGAGCAATCAACTTGCCATCCTCTTGTTACAGCTTATTTTTAACATATTATGTTAGTCGTAACTTTTGGATTTTAATATTTTTATATGCAACAATTTCCCTAGAGCTATACAATTTTTGGTAGAAACACATAATAATATATATCACAATAGTAAAATTCTTGTTACAAGATTGATTGAGGATGAGATGCATCTTTTAGTGTGTTCCCTAATGAAGGGTTTGATGCCATTTTATGTGCTTAACCTTTTTTCAGCCACACAAAAAAAATTTAATTAAGTGGAATTTATAACTTAGCTCCTAGGATAATAGGGTACATTTTCTATAATTTAATTCATCTTATGGTTTATGATTTATAAATGTGAGAATTAGGGTCCCAACCAAAGGATTTTGTTGAATATACTATAAGAGTTATAAAACTTGTGCATTTATGAAATTTTTTCTGAAAAGCATTTTTCATTCTCAATACTTCATGAAAATTAATGAAATATCATTCATTTTAGAGCTTGATAAGTCTACTTTCTAATGAAAAAATGACACCTCAATTTCACACCTGACCCAAAGAAATGCTAATCTAAAATCATGTTACCAGAATTCATTACATGTTACCCATGTTACTTCCACCTAAGAGAGAGTCTTGTGTGTATTTTGGTAATCCCAACATTGATGTGTATATATTTTAAATCATACACTTGTATAAGGCATGTGAACTATTTGCCAAAATGTTTCATCAATAAAAAACTATACAAAAAGGCGAATTATTTTCTTTATTGACATGTTTCTGTGTGTGATTTACAATTAAATATATGATTTTAGTTGCTAGCCAGTATTCTATATTGGATGCCAAGTGCATAGAATTAATAAATAAAAACACATTTAGATTCTTTCTCTACAACTTTAAATATTTTTCATGTCAAATATACCCTACACTGTTATTTTGTGTGGAGGAAAATATAGATGGTTGTTGCATAAGGCTTTTATCATCTAAGGTGATAGTTCACAAACTTATTATTGTTTGCCCAGGGTCTTCAAATGCTTAACCTTTTGCCTCATGTTTTGTATTTCATCTTAGAATGAAATGTCTATTTGGTCTAATCTCAAATGATTTTGTGAGCTTTAGTAACGTGTATTGACACCTTTCTTCTAGTCTCTGGTAAATTATCAGCTAGAAGATCCTCCTATTGTGGTTGCTCAAACTAATAAATTCTCAATTACTAGTTTTCCTCTTGAATATATATGTAGAAATCATGTTTGAAGCTTTCATAGAAATATTCTTTTACAATATTTCAAAGGATTATAAAGTCACTCTCGACTTGAGATTGGGTAGAATTGCCATGGCCTTAAGCATTAGTCACTAATTTTATTTTATTTTTAAATCAATAAATTCATCATTTCTTGTTTCATATTATTGTTGATTCCACTATTAAAATTACATTTCTCATAAATACATTTCCGAGTGCTACAAATACAACTTTGAATATCAATTATAGAGAGCTTGCTATTTTGAATTTGTAGATCAATCACTTACTCAATATATCATGTTTCTTGATGACTGTCTATGAATAATGATATTAATGAGAATCTAAAATGGTAATGCAAGTCCAAATTGGAAGACCATCTATGACATTAAAAACTATATTAATTCCCATGGGTATGTGAAATTGTATGATATTTTAAAGATTTGGTTATTGAATTCAAATGAAAAATAAACATATTATATAATTACTAATAACAATTCAACTAAAAAAAACATATATATTCAATTTACAATTTCCAATCCACCAAAGTAGGTGACATTAGGCCCGCTGGTGACGTCTCAACTATACAGATTTGATATTTTTTAATTGTGTATTAAATGTTTTGGACCATTTGGCTTTTAATAAATTTGAACAATTTAAAGATTTAAATAGGTTCAATTTTGAAGCCTTAGGCCCGCTGGTAACAGCTGTGGAAGTTTAAAGTATCATAATTCCCACCAATGATCAAACCCTTCTCAGTGTACATAATTCGCTCTTTTTTATTATCTATTCATACTAATGGAAACATAAGCCTTTTGATTAAAACTCTCTCTTAGCATCGATTCTTAAAAATGGATTTGTTCCATCTAATCAATTCTCTTCATACTTTTCATTTTTAGTTAGTTCTACAGATTCAAGCCTTTCAGAGTTTTAAAGATTCAAGACTTTCGGGAGTTTATAAAATGAGTTATAAAAAACTGTGCGTAAGCTTTTTAAACTCAGTCCATCCATCATATTCTTCAAGTAAGATTATGATTAAATAAAATTAATAAATATAATTCATGCTCTCAATTTATTTACAAGTTTTTTTTAAAAATGTATCACTGATTGGCATTAACAATGAATACATCTGAATTGAGTTGAAGTTGTAGCTGAAGGAATAAAAAGTCTAACTATACATCATGAAATACCCGTTATATACTTGTCATAAACCGGCACAATTAATCATTGAGGATGCCGATTGATGTGAATTGACTTTATGTACTATTCTTGTGATTGCCGGTTCAAAATCCACTTCCTACCATCCCCACCGGCCATGATCAGTCCCTTGTTAGTTTTTCTCGGTTCAAGACCAAACTTTAAGACTATTCAATTCAAAGCTCAAACTTATTTGAATATGGAAAATGGAACAGATGAATTGATACAATATATTAACATTAAACATATAATTGATCTATTGAAAGCAGAAATGAAATTCACTAAATTTTATTGATCTATTGAGAAAATGGATCTCTGTGAAGAAAATCTAGGAGGAAACTACCTTTGCACTTGGGACACTTGGCATCTTGGCTACATAACATAAAATACATCAAACATTTCTGACACCCAACAAGCCTCATAGCAAGCGCAGATTCTTGTGCAATATTATGAGTAGTACTGATATGGTGGTTGTAAATTTTCTTTGTGGTCTTGTACACTTTTGAGGTAGACAAATTCAGGTTAAGGTCTAGTCTTTCTCCTTCTCCTCGTCTTTCAATAAACCTGAGTTCTGAGCTATTCTGACTTGAAATGGCCTTAGAGCTTACTTCAGTTCCTTCGTCCGAATTCAGGTAATACACTGCTCCAGTCTGCAGCACAATTATAACATAGATGTGCAAAAGGTAACAACAAAACCCATAAATCACCAAAAAAATATCACAATACTGACTGCCTTATCTGAATATTTATGACCTAAAAGTTATGATGATAAAATGGGTTTGAGCAACTGACCTTCAAGTCTAAGCATTTCTCCCAGCCAAAAGGAAGGAACTGCCCTTGACCCAGCTCCAGGAGATTAAACTCTGTCGATTCAGAGCTACATGAAGATGGGGAAGATGGTGAATTTGTTGTGCTCCTTCCCAGCAGATCAAGAGTTGTTGAATTACCCTCATAATTAGAAAGTGTAGGCATAAACTGTGAGACCTCCTCTTTATCCTCACCCCAATCATTTAGCTTCTTGTTATGTCTCTGAACAGCCATACTGCAACAAATATTTCGCAAGCCGGAATGAATAACACTGCTGCTCATACAATATGTATATATAAGAAACATACCCACTAATAATTTCAACTATATTACAAAATAGAATAGGAACCTGAAAATATGGGCCGGATTAGCATTCAAGTTATTATATCTTGATACCCATGGAACTGGATATAGAGGCCAGGGAAAAGAAATTGCTTGGTCTCAAACTTCACCACCTTCTTGTTTATTTCTTGTGTGTCCAAGTGATGTTTTGTCGCCACATTTTATGGAGTCATGGTTGCATTTCCTTTTGACTTTTCTTATTACATTGTCAACATTTGTGTGGTCTTCAATTTGAAATAAATAACTACGTCTTGCATTAATGAAAGTAGTTTGAATTTGGACGTTATTGTGACATTCCAAATACTTATACGAAATTTTTAAAATGAAAATTATATTTATATATATTAAATATATGATAGTCTACTAATTTATTTATTTATTTTATTTTATTTTATTTTTTATTTATTAATTTTATTATTTTATTATTTTTTAGTTTTTTTAAATCTATATATTAATTAAATAGAAATATACAAATAATTTACAAAAAATAAAGGTGGTATGAGAGCATGTCACGTATTCACATTAAGTAATGTTTAAGAGTTATAAATGAAAGTAGCACTAACAACTAGGTAAAACTTAAGAACAAGTCACATAATAAAAGAGAACTTAAGCAACAAGAGCAAGGTTAGAAGGTGGCAGATCTATATTATCCAGACCCCAACTTGAGCTTGGCAAGTCATTGCCATCTGTTATAAGTTCTTAGCCAGTAGTTTGAACTGTCCCTATCATCAGTGTCTTCCTATATCTAAGCAAGGGAAATTGCTAGATAAACCCTAGGGAACTTGTCTAGTACATTTGATCAGTATCCATGGGGAGCCCCTCCAAGCATCTGGATGTAGAGGAGGAGGAGCACCCTAGCCATCCTACCCAACTGGGGAAGGAGGCGGTCGTTGCCACCCTCGCTACTGCCCTAGGGGATCATGCACTGGTACGGGGTGTTGCTATGTGAGCAGTGCTGGGAACGGTTGCGAGGTTTATCAAAAAAATTTAAAATTTTTAAATCGAGAAATATATGAAAATAGGTTTTGGGGTATAATTTATTTGAGCTTAGTAACTTTTAAAAGTAGTTGTGATCATGAGCTCGACTCTCAATTTAAATTATAATAAGGTGAGGGCCCACGTCACATCGCCCCAAGGCATCCCACCCTATATTAAAACAATCAATTTAAATAGACCAATTGATTCCAATTCCCTCAAATTATATATATATATATATATATATATATATATATATATATATATATATATATATATATATATATATATATATATATATATATATATCCAAACCAAAAATAATATAATATTTGTAATATGAGAAATATTTTTATCACATTCTTTCTAGAAACTCCAATTTAAATAATTTTAAACACTTTTATCATTCATTTAAGGCCGAATGCTACATTTCAGTCTTATTCTTAGTTACCTACTCCATATTTGCAAACAACAATGCTTATCTTCTACACTATCGTTTCGAAGGTCATGTTGATGGGGGACCTTTACCAACCTTTTAGCCTTAATCTTTTACACATGATGTAAACCTCAACGTTTCGAGGGTCATGTTGATGGGGGACCTTTACCAACCTTTTAGCGTCAATCTTTTATACATGATGTACACCTTAAACTTTTTTTTAAAGGTAGTTAAAAATATATTTAACTATTAAATATATAATTTGAAGTAGGAACACAATTTAATTTTTATTTTTTTATATTAGGCTTGTCCAAAAGCTCATTCTCAATTTAGAATGCACATAATAATAAGATAAGTCTTCTCCAAAATTTATTCTCAACTTAGAATGCACATAATAACAAGATAAGTCTTCTTTAAAATAAATGAAAGATAGAAAATATTTTTCGTCGTTTTTTTTTTTATAAATGTAGATTTTAATTTTGATAAAAATATTTATAAGTAATAAAATTATAAGATATTAATATGTTTTTTTATTATTGATTTAGATTTAGTTTTTATTGGTGTGTTTTTTCATGTTTTAATTTACTGAATTCTGTAGATGATATGTTTATATTTTATTAAATATTTAATAGTTTTATAGTTTATAAAATCAATCACGATATTTTTGGAAGATAAAAATGAAAACACAGTTATATTAAAAATATTATTATTGATGCATTATACTTGTTTTTTTGTTTGTGATATTGTGATCTGTTGAGGGGTATGACAAGTATCGATTGCTTAAAATCAAACTAATTTGTTTTTCATTTACATGTTCAACTATCTTATTAGGGTTGAGGAAGGATAGCACTTTCCCATGTATCTGTACATAATTTCAAAAAGTTGAGCCATGTTTTTGAATTCATAGACCTAATGAATAGAGCCATCAAATCAATTTCTAATAATATGTTATTTTCTAGGTCCAACCACACAATTCTAGAAATAACCCTACTCTTATGAAATCATCCATACAAATCTAGGAGCATTCTCAATTCATCTCATTTTTTCTAGGTGTGCTTTAACTTGTTGCCTTAGCTTATTTTGTTCAATTTGATCCTAATGACTACTTCAAAATTTATGCAAAAATATTTATTATTTTAAACCCATCTCTTGTCATTTATTATAGTAGTAAAATTAATCATGTAGTTAAATCTAATTTTATTATTTTAAGTTTGGGTAAGTGCACAAAGTTAGGGGACAAAAAGTGGTCTACCTATGGACATGATTTTTCTAAAATTTTAGAAATCTAAATTTTTGTAGATAATTTAGGATATCTACACTCCAAATTTGAAGATATTATGAAATTTTGAAATGCAACATTGCAAGTCTAGTTTCTAAAACACTATTTTTTTTTAAAAATGATTAAGTACGACTAGGTCAAACATCTAAAATTTGAAGAGGAACTCTTATTTTTTTAGAAAACATAGTAGATAGATGGTCATGACATGCACCATTTTTTTAGCAGTGTTTAATATTGTTTGAAACCCTTTGAGAAAAATTTAGACAAAATCTTCTAGCATGTCAGCTATATTTTTTTTAGTTTTCAATGATTACTTTTTTATGAAATTTACAAGTAAATAGATCCTAAAAATTGATAAAGAAATGGATAGCCATTTGTGTGACATGCCTAAATACCTTTAAAAAAATGAAAATCAATTTATTTATTTGAATGCATGTAGAATTAGGCCTACTTGGTCACCAATAATTTATTTTTCACTAAGCTCAATGAAAGATAAATTACATGAACATGTATAAGCATATATGTTTGTAGCATATAGTGGCCTAAAAAAGGCATAGGTTGAAATAAACATAGTTTGAAATCTTAAATTAGTCCAAAAATTATAAAAATCATATTTTTGGAAAGAGGAGAGCATGATCGTCGTGGTGGTATCATGTTTATTAATTTTCATGTTGAAATTCTTAGTGTTTTTAGTAATCAAATTTGAAATTTTTATGTTTATTTTCATACATTTTAAAACTCAACTATACATTGATAATCCAAGCCTTTGGCTTAGGAATCCAAGCCATTTTCAAGCCAAAAAGCATGGGAATTGAATTGAAATTCAAGTACCATGATCACGTTAATAATTATATCATGTTATTAAATATATTATTAATATGATCATAATATTTAATAACATGATTACGTTAATATTGTGATCACGTTACATATTTTCAACACCCTAAAACCTGAATAGGAGCCATTAGGCTTATTAGTCTTAAGATCAAATATTGGTTGATTAATATTGTTGTTTGGGACCAATGTTCTTGTTAAGAATTGATAGCATTGAATGATAATTGGAGATGTATTAATCTATAAGTCAATTTATTGTTCTTTTGATCCCAATATGGTGTTCAATCAAGCCAATAAATCCCAAATTAACATTAGATGGACATATTTCCTTGGACGGGTTGCTTGGTTGGCGCCAATACATATGAAATTAAACTAAATATTTGGTTTTTAATAATATAGTGTGCAATTAGAGACCCAATTGACATCATATGGACATAATTCCTTTCTTAGGGCTCATTTAACCCTAATTGTGTATTAGAATGAACTAAATATTTAATTAGTTTAATATGGTGTGCTATCAAAGCCTTAATTGACATTATATTGAAGGAATTCCTTGCACAGGGACCAATTACTCTTTATTATAGATTATACTAAAGAAAATATTTGATTGGTTAAATATGATGTGCAATTAGGGGGAAATATTCACAATGGACATTAGATGGACACAATTCATTGCATGGAGTGAAAAATGCCTCAATTGATATTCTAGGTGGAAGCAGTTAATTCCATAGGACTTGGCTGTCCTCAATTGTGTATAGTATTGAAAAAAAAATAATTGATTTAACATGGTGTAATTAGAGCCCCAAATGACATTATATGGATGTAATTCCTTGCTTGGGGATTGAGTGGCCCCAATTGCATATCATATTGAACCTAAATACTGAATTAGTTCAATATGGTGTGCAATCAGGGCTAATGGAACCCAACTAGAACAGTATATGGTTAAAATTACTTTTGTGCCCCAGTTGGCCCCAATTATGTATAAGATATAACCAAATACATGATTAGCTAGATATAGTTTACAATCAAGGCCAATGAAGTTGTAATTGGAATTATATGTATGAACAATTACTTGCATGAGCCTTGGTTGGCCATAACTGCATATTTAATTGAACTTAAAAATAGTTGGTTGATTCAATATGTTATGTATTTGGGACCAACAAAGCCCCTTGTTGATAGTAGAAGGATGAAATTTCTTACACAAGGCTTGTTTGGACTAAATTTCATATACCATATTGAACCAAATGTTCTTTCAATTGAATTTGGTGCATAACCAAAATCTCAATTGTTATTAGAGGGATGTAATTCCTTACAGAGTGTTAAATTGGTCTTGATTTCTCATCAGATTCAATCAAACACTCAAGGTGTGCAATTGGGGCCCTAATTAAAATTATGTTGACATAATTCTTTGGGTACGCCTCAAATGGCCCCAATTATGTATCATCTAGAATTGAATACTCAATTGGTTCAATATAGTATGCAATCAGAGCCATGTAATGTAAGGAACCCATGCCTTACCCTTCTCTTTGCAGTATTAGTGTAATAATTGCTATGGACACATATGCTTTGTAAGTCGTCCCTTAGAGCATATTTGAATTATCCCACATACAAGGGAAGTAGTAGTTGTTAGAATAGAGTTAGTATATAAGTAAGTGTTTAGGCCCAATGAAGGCATACACAAATTTATTGTATTGAGCTTGCTCAAAGGAGGTTGCCCCCTCGAAGTGGCCTACGATCAATATAAGCTTTCTGTGTTTCTGTTATTCATAAGAGTTATTTTATTTTTGCATATTTTGATTAAATCTATTGTAGGAGGTAATATGCTGTAGGAGGTTCTTTTCATCTGGTATCAAAGTGCTTTCTTGGCTTTGTGGGTAGATTTGGAGCAATTTTTTTTTTGAAGCAGGGCTTTTTTAGGAACTGTGCCATTTCTGGCAAGAATTTTTTTCATTATAGGTTCTATCATTTCAGATTAGGTAAATACCCATCTGCTTAATTATGGAAAGTGTTTGGGCATAATCCCTAAAACTCATTGAGAAGAGTACCACAGGAACCCTGAAGTAGCTGGCCCATTGACAGGACCTATCAGCAAAAAGGGTAATGGCCCCATCTCGATTGACTAGTTCCCACCCGTGAGGTAAACCAAAATCTATCATTAAGGGGTAAACCTATGGCCAAACTTTTCTAGAGAGTGGTACTCGATCAAACAGCTTTGGTGTCCAAAGAGAATTTTAAAAAATCCTTTAGGAAGCCAAACAAACTTGGGGTCCATATCCAACTTATTAGGTTCAGAGAGCAAACAATAGCGTATCCACAATTGAGGATATTTCCAACCACATAGTTACAGACAATCCATTTCTGAAGTAGTAGTAAAAAAAATTTGGGGCACTGCCTAGAACCCCACCCTGCATCATGGATCCCTAGATATTAACAACTGGTTATGGTCACCACTTGTGCAGGAACACAAATCATGGAGGAAGAAATCATCACATTGAAATCTCAGGTTACAGAGTTAACCAATATGATGCATGGCTTGAATCAATAGAATATCATCTTGCTCAACAAAGTGTAGAAGGAGGAGTCTTCTTCAGAGCATCATACCTTTGCTTCCAACTTCTCACGTGGACCTAAGCTAGCCTTTCCATGGTTCAATGGTATAGATCCTATAGGATGGATATATCAAGCTAAACAATTCTTCAACCTCCATAATACTTATTTTGTAAACAAAGTCCCAATTACTTCCTTTCATCTGGAAAAAGAACTTTAGTGGTACCATTGGTATCTCAAGTCAAATGATGAACCTGATTGGTCAAATTTTGCATCCTTAATTCTGGACAGGGTTGGTCCCTCGACATTTGGGGATTTCATAAGATCTCTCACCAAACTCTATCAAATAGGTACTGTTTATGAATATCAAATTGAATTTGAAAACATTGCTAATCACACTGACGGGTTGTCAAATGACTTCTTTAAAAGTTGCTTTGTTAGTGGCCTTAGAGAGCTGATCCGCTCAGAGGTAAAAATGTTTTGACCTAAAAATATGATGGATGCTTTGGAATTGGCTAAGTTAGCAGAAGATAAACTCTGCACACAGCATCGACCCCCCACTTTTTCACCAGTAAAGAACACAGTGAATCAACAGACAACCATAACCACACCAATCAAGTGCCTGATTGAGGTAGAGATGTGGGCTCACAAAGATAATGGATTATGTTACAACTGTGGGTTAGGGATCACATGTGCATCCAACAAAAACTTTACTTGCTAGATGTGGAGTCACCACCAGAGCAAGACAACGACCCTAATACTCCATAATTTCAAGATGCTCAAGAAGAACCCGGCACTGAAGAGGACCCATCAATTCAAGAGACTCAACCTGATATCTCTGTGCATGCACTAACAAGTGTCACCACTCCCCAAACCATGAAGGTCAAAGGGTGATTCAAAAAGATCTCTCTCACAATCCTCATTGACTCAGGTAGTACTCACAATTTCATCAATCCTCACATTGCTGAGGCAGCAAACTACTTTGTATACCCTTGTTCTCACTTTGAAGTCATGATTACTAATAGGGGCACATTGCCATGTAAAAGGAAGTGTCAAAATGTGCATATTGCAATGGGTGATTATAATTTTCACTCTGATATGTTTGACCTACCTTTAGGATGGTGTGATGTGGTTTTAGGGGCATAGTGGCTTTGCACATTAGGACCTATTTTATGGGACTTCTCTGAGCTTTGGATGCAGTTCATAGATAATGGTCAGAAGCACACCTTAAAAGGGTTATTACCAAGATCTGCTAGCATCATCATTTCTCATCGCATGGAAAAACTTTTGAAGAAAGGCTCACATGGGGTCATTACATAGCTACATTCCATTCAACTCCAGCCCCCCACTGCTACTAACCACCCTACAGATTTACAAGCATTACTCGACAAGCATGGAACCATTTTTTTAGAACCAGAAGGTTTTCCCCCTTCACACCCTAAAGATCAATGCATTCCTCTCCTTCCAGGAAGCATCCCACCTAACATCTGGCCATACCATTACCCCCATTTGCAAAAGACTGAAATTGAGAACTTAGTCTAGGAACTCCTCAAGTCTAGAGTTATTCACCCCAACACCAGCCCATATTCCTCCCCAGTGCTTCTTGTCCACAAAAAAGATGGGTCATGGCACCTTTGCATTGACTTTTGAGCCATTAACCACCTCACTATCAAGGATAAATTCCCAATTCTTGTCATTGATGAGCTCCATGGGGCCAAATTCTTCTCCAAGTTAGATCTACATTCTAGCTATCATCAAATTTGAGTGCATCCTGATGACATTCCCAAGATAGCCTTCCATACGCATGAAGGTCACTATGAGTTCCTTGTCATGCCATTTGGCCTTACAAATGCCCCTTCCACTTTTCAAGCACTCATGAATAAAATCTTTCGACCTTTTCTCCATAAATTTATTTTAATTTTATTTGATGACATTTTGATCAACAGCCACACGTAGGCCAAGCATCTACAACATATTGATAGGGCATTACAACTGTTAGTAGACAATCAATTATGTGCCAAGCAATCCAAGTGTTCATTCAGTCAAGAGGAAATCGACTATCTAGGGCACATTGTTTCAGCTAATGGGGTTCACGTGGACCCATAAAAAATTAGTGCCATGTAGAATTGGCCTTGACCAACCACCCTCAAGAGCCTTCATGGTTTCTTAAGCCTAACAAGATACTATCGCAAGTTCATCAAATATGATGGAAAGATCACAGCTCATTTGACTTCTTTATTGAAGAAGGATGCTTTCACTTGGGGTGTAACAGTTGATTAGGCATTCATCAAACTCAAATAGGCTATGCATAGCACACCAATTTTGGCACTGCCAAACTTCACCAAAACTTTCACCATCGAAAGTGATGCTAGTGGCATCAACTTGGGTTCTATTCTTCTCCAAGAGGGCTGACTAATTACCTTCACTATCAAATCCCTTTATGGCCATAATTTAGCTTTGTCTATATATGAAAAGAAAATGATGGCAATTTTACATGCAGTACAAAAATGGAGACACTACTTACTGGGAAATCATTTTTGCATCAAAACTGATCATCAGAGTTTGAAATATTTCTTGGAATAGTGGGTCTCATCCCTAGCTTAGTAGAAGTGGGTCAGCAAACTCATGGGTTATGATTATGAGATCACCTATAAGAAGGGAAAAGACAATGTTGTGGTTGATGCTCTCTCAAGAACCTTCGAGGACTAGCCTTCCCTCTCTGCCATCTCCATGCCCATTCCAAACTGGATGGAATCTATCCAACAAGGGTATGCAAATGATTCCTCCTTATGCCACCTCATTCATCAATTGGCCATTAACCCCTCTACAGTACCGCATTATTCATGGGATGGTGCTTCTTTGTGATACAAGGGTCATCTGGTGCTTTCCCAAAGTATAGACCTGCATCAGGCTGTATTCTATGAAATCCATGCTTCCCCCTCAGTAGGGCACTCAAGATTTCTCAAAACCTATGCGTGGGCATGTCGACACTTCTTTTGGAAAGGCATGAAAGCCGAAATTAAATGGATGGTGGCTAAATGTGATACCTGCCAATGAAACAAAGGTGAAACCACATTAACTCTCAGTTTGCTCGAGCCTTTGCCCATTCCTAATAGGATCTAGATAGATATTTCCATGGATTTCATTAAGGGCCTCCCTAAATCTAGGGGAAAGACAGTGATCCTATTCATAGTCGATCGCCTCTCCAAATATAGTCATTTTTGTGCACTCAGCCACCCATACACAGCCTCTACAGTCACACAATTGTTATTGGATCAAATCTTCTATCTTCATGGCATTCCTTCTTCAATTGTCTTAGATCATGATGCCACTTTCACTAGCCATTTTTGGATGGAACTATTTCATCGCATAGGCACACAGTTGAGAATGAGCTCTGGGTACCACCTACAAATAGATGGCTAGACAAAAATAGTCAACAAATGCTTGGAGACCTTTCTTCATTGCTTTGCTTCATAACAACAACATCAATATGCCAAGTGACTTCCCCTAGCTGAATGGTGGTTAAATACCTCATACCACACTTCCACCAAAATGACTCCCTATGAAGTAGTTTATGGTCAAGCACTGCCACCACTTCTTCCATATAATCCCGGTAGCTCACTAGTTTAGGCAGTTGACACTACTCTCCAAAACTAGGATCATATTCTTCACACCTTACAAGACAATCTCCACATGGCACAAAACTGAATGAAGCAGCAGGCTGATCAGCACCACTCTGAGCATACCTTTCAACTTGGTGATATGGTCTTTCATTATCTATAGCCATACAAGCAATCATCACTGAAACTAAAAGGGTGCCAAAAGCTTGCTCCAAAGTTTTATGGGCCATATAAGGTTCTCCAAAAGATTGGGTCAGTTGCTTACAAGTTAGAGCTTCCACCTTCCTCCCAAGTTCATCCCATCTTTCATGTCTCCTATTTTAAGCAAGTTCTTAGATCCAACATTTGAGTGCTGATAGTTTTACCAACACTTGATAATGAAGGCTCCATCCTTCTCGAGCCAAAAGCAATCCTGGATAGGCACACCCGCCAACTTTGATCCTGCTCCATCATAGAGGTCTTAATCCAATGGCATGGCATGCAACCAGAAGATGCAACATGGGAACCACTCTTCTAGATTCAACAACAATTCCCACATCTAAAGCTTTGAGGGCAAAGCTTTTTCTAAGGGGGAGGGGATGTTAGGAACCCGTGCCTTACTCTTCTCTTTGCAGTATTAGTGTAATAATTGTTATGGATGCATATGCTTTGTAAGTCGTCCCTTAGAGCACATTTTAATTATCCCACATACAAGGGAAGTAGTATTTGTTAGAATAGAGTTAGTATATAAGTAAGTGTTGAGGCCCAATGAAGGCATCCACGAATTTATTGTATTGATCTTGGTCAAAGGAGGTTGCCTCCTCGAAGTGGCCTACGATCAATATAAGCTTTTTGTGTTTCTGTTATTCATAAGAGTTATTTTATTTTCACATATTTTGATTAAATCTATTGTAGGAGGTAATCTACTTCAGAAGATTCTTCTCATGTAAGCTCCAATTTCCATTATATATGAATGTAATTTCTTGCACATGGCTCCTTTGGACCAAATTGCATATCAAATTGAAAAAATACTTAGTTTTTTTAATATGGTGAGCACTTGGGTCCCCAATTGTTATCATATGGATGAAATTCCTTACCTTGAGACTCAGTAGGCCCCTAGCATCAATTTATCCCTTCTATATATTAATAATTATGTTCATAAGGATCAACTTGTTAAAATTATATTAGTCATTACCAAAATGGACTTTATAGGCTCAATCCCAAATTCACATTCTTT